>NQII01003653.1:20564-232932 GCA_002778355.1 Clitarchus hookeri | reverse complement strand
AGCGTCGCTGCCACGTGTTTTTGCTCTCGTCCGCGACGTCTTACCGCCGCGGCGAAAAATCTGCGGCCCGGCACGAACCACTGCGCCACGGGTTTCGCAAGAGCATGAGGAGGGGAGGGGGGGAGTGGTAGAAAAAAAGTTGGTGGGGATTCGCGTTCCATTTTTTTCTTCCCTCGCGTGTCGCCGGAGGAGGACGACGTGTCGTGGAGGGGCTGCGCGGACATTAGCGGGCGGGTCGGGTCCTGGGAGTTCGCCCGCGACGTCGGTCATTGGCGCCGATCGTCCCTCCGGGTGAAGATACGGAGGCGCACGCTTGGGGAACAGCGCACCCGACCGCCGGCTGAGGGACAGCATGATCGCGGAGTCTCCCGTCACAGGTGCGGCACGTGAGTACCGCGTCAAAACACGCGATTACAGTCCACTCGCGGTTACTTACGACTTTTTTTTTCCGGAGCCCTTCTGAAGTTCTACTTCCAGGATATTCCTCCACCTCATGCAAACAACGCTTAGCCAAAGTCTAGGGAATCACACCGAAGGGACTATGTACCGAATTCGTGCGCACTCACTTTAAATGATATTTTTCATAAGAACTATTTCTTATTAGGTATTACCAACACACGTATTTTCTCCCTGTTTTTATTAACATGCATTATAAATTAAATATGTATTATTATTTTTTAACAACTGTTTAAGTTCTTCAAAAATGCCCTACTTTTATGGTAATAAAAAGATATAAAACGCTTGTGATACATGACATATTCAGGAATAAACAGAGCACTTCATGCATGGGGTGATTTTTCTAAGGTTTGATTAAAAAAGCGTGAAGAAACCGCGAATACACTATGCCAAACTTCTTGTGCTTATCCTCCGATATGAGGGATTGCTCCTGGTTCAAGCGGTGGTTCAGGACTTCTGCCTGTCGCACATCCTTCCCCCACTTGTGGTGGTGCGGAGGGCTCAGTGCACGACCACACCGAGTCCGTGAAGTTAATTTATCAAAACAACGTGAACTTGATATTAAATTATGCATGACGTATTCCAGGGAACCGTGTATAATTTCGTCTTATTTTTGACAAAACAGTTTTAAGTACTCATCTTAATGGAATTTTTGCCTTAATTATTTTCATTGTGACTTTTAACAGAAATTTAAAAAAAAATTAATAGACTTGGTGTACGTGTGTTCTGAACCCTGCATATATCAGTGGACCTATAAGCTGTTCACGGTTGATTGAGCAATTATTGCAAGCCCAGCTTAGGACCTACTCTTACTCCTAATTTTGTATCCTTCTGCCATATATAAAATTAAAACTGCTGTGGGTCTCACCACTTTATTGGTACGCCATCCGAGTGAAATAGTGCAATAGTTATTTATGAAGATGCTTTACTAACTAGCACGCTTATGCACTAATGTGTATAAAACAAGATTATACTAAATTAAGTAAGCCATGAATTAAAAAATTTCATTCGCAATACAACATCAAGGGCTGAGAACTATTTTTTATTAATTTGCTGCCAACTTTAACAGGGAGCCTTCGTGCCAGTGTGTACTGTAGCAAACATGTAGTTACGGCCAGCGATTTTGGTTTGTCTTAAAAGAGCTTTCCTTACCGTGAACAGCCGATAATGACTAGTATCTGCAGGCTTTAAAAGCAACCGAAAAAAATTCTTGCCTCTGACTGAACTTCCGCTTTAACTGTTGTGGTCAAATTAGCTTACGTGTAGATCCTTCACGCATAAAATATCATTTTTCAAAGCCCTGCTTATGATATTCTTTCTGCTCATCTTACATATATCCTCCCACCTTATGCCTCGTCGCTTTATTCATGCGCCGGTCCAGTGAAAGTGTTCCAATTTTTATGACCATAAAATGTGTAACTAATTTCTAATTCGTACTTTTGTGTGCACAGAACGAGCAGAGAATAAATTAAGTTAAGTCATTCTCCATAAATTTAAACATCATACTATTAGAACGACGTTAAAACATGGAACTACTTTTCCACATTTTCTGCCAACTTTATTACGAGGCTTTCAGGCACTGTTTGCATAAAAAAATTTGCCGTTATGAATGGCGTTTTATTTTAGGTCGATTTCAAAAGTGCACAATTAACCGTGAACAGCCTATGCGGCTATGAATTCGACCGATTTCATCTTTTTTGTTATATATGTAAGGTACGTTCTTTGCGATGAGTGAAATAGGTCTGCGTTAAAATATATGAACCAACATTAATGTCGTGTGGGACCGTACACGATTTAGAACTCACTTAAAAGTTGCCAACAACAAATATGCTCTTCAGTAGCGGAATAGAAGCTAACGTGTTTGATCTATGTGTCTGTCATAGGGGCTGCTCGAACAACTTGATACGTATTTTTATAGTACGTGTCGACTGGATGCCTAAAAGAATGGGTACGTCATAGACTAATGGTAAAAAAGATTTTGTGTGTGTAGTAGTTTACCGATGAACTCTGCACGGTCATTGAAGACCTGTTTGAAGTACATTAGCAGGGAGAATAGTTAACGGCCACGTCAGTGCGCATTTGCTGCGAAATGTTATCACCTTGGAAAATTTAAACTCGGAAAGATTTTACGACCCAGAATTAACATGACTACGTTTGCTAAGGCTCAAAATTAGTTTTCCGATGTCTCCGATCTTGTTACATGCTCATGCTTAATGGCGCTCTACAAAACCGGGTGCAATTGTTTAAATTTCTTCTTATATTAACTTATTTTGTGGATACATATTTATAGAGTCATTATAACACATGTTTTGTTCACGACACCCGTTGGTGAAATCAAACGCGCCATTATAGATCAAATAACCATTTAAATTTGCGGGTAATTAGTCATCATTTTAAACAGCAGATAGCGCACCTTTGACACTTTTACCAGATAATTATATGGCATTATACTTATAATATAGCGAAAACTCGTTCATATTCACCGCAGCCATGGAACGACCTTCAAGTAGCAGCTGTTAAAGAGTTGAAGAGTTTTAAATCAAAACTTAAAAAAACCTCTAGCAATAATGGTTTACATATTTTTTATAGACACTGACTGAAGTAATGTTGCCAGTGAATCGTTAAAAACATGGCGAGGGGGGAATACGAATCAGAATAAGTTTCTGTCACGAGGAGTGAGAAATTTACATCTGGGTTTTACTCAAAATAAGTGCAACAAAATCCGCGATGTGTTATATGAATAAATTGGTTATCTGTAACAATATAGTACAGCATACTATTGCACTACTATGTAAAATACAACAACACAAACAATTATGAAACTAAAATTATGGAAAAAGAGGAGTAATTCATGTTTTTGCACAGCTAGCGTGATAACTCTACGCTTGAAACCAACATGTTTTCAAACGAACGTATTTTTTTCTTTGTGCACAGTATATTAAAAATGGCGTGATATTGATATTTATGTTCCGTACACCTTCAAAGTGTGGATTTTGGGCGCGTTAAATCCATTTATTAGGTTCGTGGCAATTTTTTTACTTGGCAGAAAATAAGCAGTGGCCTGAAAAAATGAAGCATATATTTTAAGTGTTGAATTAAACACTAGCCAACCGTAATGGTCCAAGGCAAGAATAGTATTGTTACATGGGACGCCTGAGCGGTGTATCTGAATTCGTGAGGGATGGAGGTCTTAATAAAAATTAAATAACTAAATTTTATTTCTAATTTATTCACACAGCTAGTACACTAAAGAGCCAAAAAAAACTGGCACACCTGCCTAATCTCGTGCAGGGCCCCCGCGAGCACGCAGAAGTGCTGCAAGACGACGTGGCATGGACTCGACTAATGTCTGAAGGTATGCAGGAGGCAATTCACACCATGAATCCTGCTGGGCAGTCCACAAATCCAATCTGCGCCAATTTGAAAAAGGTTTGCACGTCTGTCACGTTTAATGATTCTCGTCAGTTATCGTTTGTGCCGTTCTTTCACGATCTTTTTTCAGGCCGCAGCGATGTCGAAGATATGATGTTTTACCGGATTCCCGATATTCTCGGTACACTCGTGAAATGGTCGTATGCGAACATCCAAATGTTACCGCTACCTCGGAGATGCTATGTCCCATCTCTCGTGCGCCGACTATAACACCGCGTTCAAACTCACTTAAATCTTGATAACCTGCCATTGTAGCAGCAGTAACCAATCTAGCTGCCGACCGCATCGCGTTACTCTGTTTGGTTCCATACCTCTGTTATTTGCATACGCACGCCTATACCANAATCTAGCTGCCGACCGCATCGCGTTACTCTGTTTGGTTCCATACCTCTGTTATTTGCATACGCACGCCTATACCATTTGTTTTGGCTCTTCAGTGTATGTACAGCATTAAATTATCTGACTCCACTATTACTATTTTTATTTAACAGTGAGCGCGATATTTAATGTATTTAAACTGTAATTAACGTCCTTCTTAATTGTCTCTGTTTAGTTACAGTCATTAACTCAGACTCATTATTGACACGTGTTCAGTTTATCTGTTGCCATCATTTGTAATGTTATTCACCCACGCATCTAGTCCAATAGTCCAGCCTGCCAGCCGCACACTTCACAGCTTGATAATCGCAGTCACAGATTTCCCTTCCGCTGGTCACTTCTATCGCCGCTCGTTCTTCTATCTCTCGGAACTCAGCCACTCATTCACTCATCAACTCCTGGGCTCGGAGGCCTGTCACTCTTTTATACCGTTCGCCTTGGCCACCTGGAAGGTTCAACGCACCCCGAGTCACGCTGAGAGAACGAGGTCAGTAATCCAGAGCAATCTTCACATAAACACAGGAATCAATACAACCAGGGTCAGCAGCGCGCACCCAAAAATAATTATCGTGTCGGCTCGCTTTTTGTAACCGTTCGTGTTTACGTTAACGAGGAGTGTGCATGACAGTTAGCATAAACTCACGACTATTTTTCAGAATAGATGATATTCTTCATTCTTCCCTTGGCTGGGAACCATATTTCGTAGGTACATATATCTTAATGTGCTCGCCTTGCTTTGAAAGCAGGCGATAACAAAGTTAGAATCGCTGTCAGTAGACACAAGATAATTTGTTGCACAGCTGCCTCATTCCACCCAGTATTGGTTTCCGCTCTGTTCTGTAGCTTCAGTTCCGCGACAGGTTTTCAACGTTTCTCGTCGTTTTGCAGTAGCCAGCTTGTAAGTATCCGCTGNTCTGTAGCTTCAGTTCCGCGACAGGTTTTCAACGTTTCTCGTCGTTTTGCAGTAGCCAGCTTGTAAGTATCCGCTGGAATTATGGCGCTAAGTAAACCTTGTGCTATCACCAGTAGTTGCAAAAATGAAATGGTTCACAAACAATGTTTATCTATAATGGTTAGTGCGCGTTAATTTTTCTAATTGAATTGTTAAACTAAGAATTTCGCCAAAGTACAAATTTTAAACAAAATAGCAGTTTGACAGCGAGGGCGTGTGGTGTCGGTTAACACACAGTACATTTCCTCTGCGTCGAAGGCAATATTTGTATCGCAAAAAAATTCAGGGAACAAGTTACTGTTTTTGATGACTACAAAAGAACATCTTCGGAGATCTATGTTAGAATTTTACGACGAGGGAAAAAATTCCGACAACAAAACAANGTGACTACAAAAGAACATCTTCGGAGATCTATGTTAGAATTTTACGACGAGGGAAAAAATTCCGACAACAAAACAAATTACGGCAGCATTGAATAAAGATATACCTAGGTTAATGTTTCTGACAACTCCAGCAAAAAGAGTAGAATCTGTAGTTCTTGGTATGAACACCATGTAGCGCTAGTCCATTTTCGTGGCGGCTGCGTGGGGAAGACGGCAGCGTTGCCACTATGACATCTACCCTCTCTCTCACTCATACTCCATCTCTGTCGCTCCCAGACCAAACTCCACAACAGTAGAATGTGTTCTGAATGTCTGCTGTACCCACGAACTTGGGACAGACAAGATGGCGGACATGCGAGTAATCACCTCAAGCTGTATATGACCGTTTACGAAAAGATTACGGGTTCTGTAAAACGTATGTATGTACAAAATGAAACTTAGTGTAAGTAAAGGGAAATTTTGCAAAATTACTCACACAGTCATAATAAAACAATAAACACAACTTTATTAAATATACGACAAATGTGGAGTTAGGCAATGTAAATGTATATATATATATATATATATTTTTTTTATCACTCAGTAAGCTTGTAGGCTTTGTGTGTGTGTGTGTAGCTCAGTGGGTTGGTGCGAGGGTCTGCGCTGCTTAATGTTAAGCTTTAGACTTTAGTGTTCAAAGCCCGTCGTGCAACGAAGTTTTTCATGCGATGCATTATTAATGTTTATAATTTATGTCATTGTTAGAAAACGTATATTTCCAGAATAACTTTGTCTAAAAGCAATAATACGTAAGTAACATCACAGTGCAATCGACTAGCTGTGGTTGTTTGCTAATCATATCGATTGGTTTCTAAAGTAGATGATTTGAGCTGTGTAGCTTGAGTAACGTCAACGTGCACACATAAAAGCCATAAGTTTAATATTGTGATAGTTTTGCCTTATTTTGGCCTTCTAACCATAAAATCTTGTTAAATTACGGAAAGCACAAAATTGATTAATTTGCTCATTATAGATACATTTGTAAATACAGGTGCATAGCTGAAAAAAAANCCCCCTCAACCTAAGTAAATTTATGGCTACGGCTCTGTTTAAATAATTTGCTAATGTTTTAATGGGATGCGTAAATGTCCGTCGTACATACGTGTGAATACAGATAAATTGTGTTCTTCTTGGTAACAACTGTACATTATGAACAGAGAAATTATTTGATTCAACTCCACTTAAACACACACGCGCACTTAAATTTAGCGTACGCTGATAAGCGCGTACTGCATAATTCTTAATGCATAATTTTTTTATTGTAAACTTAGTTTAACTATTAGCGACTGGCACCGAGTCATTGCATTCAACCGATGTGCAGTGTAGAAACAATTATGTTTTGAAATGTAGTCTGAAGTAGAATATTGCGACTCTCTTTTGTTATGTCTAGTTGCCATGCGTTCGTTAGTGTTAACGTTACTCATAATATTGGTGTGCTGTTTTACACTCGTGTATATGTAAACACACATTGCTGCCAGCTTTTTAGACAATAGCCACTAATGCACATCATTATTGTAAACATGGATCTTACAGAGACGGCAATTGTATTGTCGCTTTTAAACAAACGTCTGTTAAGAGTTGAGCCTTATACGTGGACATCACTGTCCTTTTCCCGCACTATGCATAAGGTTTTCTGCTTAATGAGATGCACACTCGTACAGCGTTCGCATTCGTCTAAGTACGTAAATGTTGTACGTGTCTCGGGAAATGGCACACGCACGTACACGGGGAAACGAACGTGTGTACGTCTCGCACTCTTACAGCCCATAGGATACTATTTTGAAAAACGATTTATATGTAGATCACAATTGTTATTCGTAATATTTCTTTTTGTAACGAATGATATAGAGTCATTAACTTTCGAAAAAAGCCAGTGAAAAACGTTCTTAACAATGTGTGTACTCTTCAACCTTTAATGATCTAGAAGAGCCGGGATAAACATAACCAGTTTTCTTCTTGACTTTTTATAANATGTGTACTCTTCAACCTTTAATGATCTAGAAGAGCCGGGATAAACATAACCAGTTTTCTTCTTGACTTTTTATAAACCGGGCGTGACAATACATTTATAGTTAATATTCAGGGCAGTGAGAACACTGCCAATTGTTAACACGGCAAGGCATGGATGAGTTTAAAAGTTATATCAAAATTTGAAAATTAATTTTTATTCATGCCATTATTAATGTTAAAATAAAATTTAACCTCTAATTTTTACCAGTTTTAACTATGCATTATAGATAACTGCCTTTACTGGGTCAAATACTTATTCATTCCTTTCTTGAAAAAATGTCTATGATAGATCAATAGCAACACTTTATCATACGCCTTTCAGCTACAGCTCCTAATGGGCTGCTAATTTTAAATCTATGCGCCTACGTTCCGGCACAGATTCAATATTTGTTTTCCGTCAAAATGCTTGTTCAGACTCGTTATCAGCTGGCTAGTTGCTGTGACAAATGCAAACAAGTATGTCTGTCGGAATACATCAAGTATCGAGCCGAGTGGAGTATGCTTATATACATAAGTGCATTCCTAGGTTTGGACAAAGCCTTAATGACACTTGAATCGACAAATTTAACGTATTGATTATTTGTACGAACAGTAACCTTTGTAGTATATCACAACCCCAAACTGTAAACACTGAGTCACATTGTAGACCTTCGTGCGTCTAACATATATTTATCGACTAGTGAAAAATCATTTCCTGTCAATTCCTTTTCACATAAGAACGGAATGAAAACGCTACTATGATGTATGGCGTCATTCATGAGTAATATGAAATTTGTAATTGTAAGTGCTAACAGTACTCGTAATTTTATCATGAACACGTAAAATATAGTAAAATAATAAATCAGAATTAAAAACGATGATTGTTATGTATTTATGATAATTCATTTNTGAACACGTAAAATATAGTAAAATAATAAATCAGAATTAAAAACGATGATTGTTATGTATTTATGATAATTCATTTCGCAGAGGTAAATAAAATCAAATAGTAGTTGATATCGCTGCAAGTTTCAGCAAATACAGAATCCTACGACAGANTTTCGCAGAGGTAAATAAAATCAAATAGTAGTTGATATCGCTGCAAGTTTCAGCAAATACAGAATCCTACGACAGAAACAAAACACTAGTAAATCATGAGTTGAGTATTCACAGCTGCAACGAAAGCTGATAACTCGCGTGTGACAGGCTCGTATTTAGCAGAACGTGAACGAACTCGTGGGTGAGCCGAGGCCAGTCAGGGTGATGACCTACTTTGGCCGGCCGCACGAGTGGCGAGGTATTTTGACTGCTGCGTCGTCTGCTGCCTGCTAACTCCCAATCGAGAATACCAGCGCTCCTCTGAATCATCCCAAGAACTAACATAAAAAACTGGTCAGTCTTTTTCCTTTCCCATGGCCGCTCTAGTGTATATATTTTCTCAATGGTCCGACCTTACGAGTTGAGTATAGCAGACTGGAAATGGCACGACATGTCCGAGTGGTTTCATGAGTCCGGGGGACAAAATTGTAGATGTCTATGCTGACTAATAAGATTCAGTCCAAGTTGAATATAACCGTATACCCTACACCCCCTCTCTTTTTTTTACTTATACTGCTCTCCTCCCGTTTTAAAGACTTTTCTTTCCTAGGAAACACATGTGTAAAAGTGTTTTTTTTTTGCGTGGAAATTGAAAACAGGATATTCTACCGAATGGTTAATGACCGAAAAGTGACCTTAGAAAACAAAATAATGGTATATGTCGCAGTTTCACTGGATGCAGGCAATGTGCGGTGTTTCAGTTTCTAATTTCTTTGCTAAATGTACAGATCTTACGAGAGAGCGCCATCCGTAATTTTAAAGCTTTTATCGCAATACAATTTTGCAACATTTCCTCGTGCTTATTTCCAATGATTATTGGAATTATAAAACAAACTAAGATTACCGCGCATCTCGATATTATCGTACACGAGGAATGAATACTTTTAAGCGATAGGGCTAAGTTTGTAACGCGAACATACATTCAGCCTTCTTCTACGTCAAGGGTAGGTCTTATTACCACAGTTGTGATATTTCAATGCAAAATAAACATTTTGGCTCCTTCGTCACAGTATCGGCACTGAGAGAGTTGTAGATAATCCTTCGTAGCGAGTCACTCGGCGAGAGATATTAGAATGAGAGTCGTCCTTATCATAGAAAATTGGTCGAATCGTTCGAGATGTGTTACACATACGTGTACAGCAGGAGACCAGCATTTTTTTTTTTGTGTTCCAGTAGCTATAAGGCTTCTCACAGGCATCAAGTACTAGTGGTTAGGGTACAGTGGCAGGTGGCGTAACTTCAGTACGTTCACTGTCACTTCAAACTTTTCTGAAGCCCTGCTTATGTTCTACCAGCAGGCCATTCCTCCACCTCTAGCAAACAAAGCTTAACCGAGTCTAGAAAATGACAGCAAAGGGACAACGCACCGCATTTGTGTGCACTCAGTTGAATAATATTTTGCTTGAGAACTATTTCTTATAGGCGTTACCAACTCATGAATTTTTGTAATACTAATTATAAATGAAATATGGAACTGTGTAGATAAAATATAACCACAGGTCCAATTTGACCAAAAACAAAATGCTTCTACGTTGGCAGAAGTATAAGGCGCTTGTTATACACGGCATATTTAGGAAACATCCAAGCACGTCATACATAGGGAGATTCTTCAAAGATTTGAAATGAAAAGTGTGAAGATACGGTGAACAGAGTAGTTTGTAGTGCCAAAACTAATACTCACTCTTAACGGTAATATAATTCGTGAGGTATATTTTGAATTCACTCGAACTCGCTTGTTATGTACTGCATGCCAGAACATATTATTTTGGTTCCAAGTTCGATCATCAATTTGTGAATTTTCATGACGTTTCTTTATCCAGTATGATGAAATTCTTTGCGGGAAAATTTTTTTTCCCAAACTTCTTCTCTGTCCGTCCTCCGTTTCACTCTGTAGTTTCTCATTCTGTTTTCCGTTTATCTTCATTATTTCTGTAGAAAGTTTATGCTATAGATTCATAATTTTAAAAGACAATTTACGATATGATTTTTATTGGACCTCAGTAATTCCTGATGATACTATATTAAAGATGAGAGTAAATTTATATTATAATATTTACTGTTCACACGAATTGGGGATTCCTTTTTTTTTTTTTTTTCATTCAAGTAAAAAGCAAAGGGATTTTTCCGATACTCTCATGTAGATGCCCCCCCCCCTTTTCCACTTAAGTGTAAGGATATAAATATTGATGTTTCTGGAAAAATTAATGCGACATAAATTATCGTTGAATCTACAGGTTATTTGGAAATTTTCAAAACCCTAGGGTAAGCTGTGTTATACGGTTATTACCAAATTAGTGAGAAAATATTTAATCATATTCATACTTTCTGCGCTGCAATGAAAAGGGAGTGCACAAATTTACGGATTCGTAAGTAGCTCTTCAGTAGTTAACTATTGTGGTAAAACATTTTCTCACAATAAGACAGAAACTGTTATTTATAGTTTGCTCATTTATAGTTTCTTTTCGGGGAATAACGCGTTTTAACGTTAGTTTATACCCGGCCAATTGTTAAGTTCGCTCGTCCAGTTTTTTCCACGGCACATGCATGACCTCTTTGCCAGTGCTGAGTACAGACGTGGTGCTCCAGTTCAAAACAATTATTTTTTCTGCTCATGCATGTAAGATTACGCGCTCCAGTAATAGCTGTGTTTGTATTTCGCGAACTCATTAATTGACGCTTGCAAACACGATTGTTGTCGTAGAAATGGTACACGGTTGCCAAACACGTATGCTGTTAGGGACAAACAAACTGGTGCAGATTTTTCTGCAGAATCCGCACTAACTCTCCTGATTGTAAGCCTCGCGTTGTTGTGTTTCGGGGTATTTTTTTTTTTTCGGTTGTCGCCCTCCATTATGGTAATCTCGTTTTGCAACACAATATGAGCTTCGGAGAACATGGTGTTAAAACGCTATTCCATCGAAGCAAACTTTCAATAAGAAGGATACTCATTTGCTAATTTTCGTAATGACTCTCACTTTATGCACTTCATGTAACCTTTCTAAATATAACGTAGATAATTATTAATGCTTATACCATTAACATTTCAGATAGATTCGCATGCAGCTTATGTCAGCAAATATCCATAAATTAATGTTCATGTATACACAAGGAGTTTAAAACGACTTTTGGAAATGACTTAATATAAAGTAAAATTTTCCACTTTTATTTTGAAAAATGTTATTTAGAATTTGAGTTACATGAAAAAATACATCAATACATCGTGCTGTTAGAAATATTAATCAGTAATTTAATCGATATTGACACCAACTCACAGTGAGTTAAACTGTAACGCTTTTACTGTTCCTCCATTAATTTTTTTAACCCCGTTACAAATGTTACTATAGTACAGGGAGCGGCAGAAATAACTCCCGAATTTGCCACCGCCATGGGCTCGGCGCTAGTGGTGGTAGGCGGCCCGGGGTTGTGTCATAGTGCAGCACCACTGCTGCCATTTCAGTCGCCACAATGGCATGGAGCGGTGAACATCGTGCGTTCGTCCTTGAAACCTATTTTAAAAATGGCGATTCTGTAATCACAACGCAACGATTATTTCGTACGCGCTTCAGAATAGGTCGGCACGGTACAGTCCCTAACAGGAAAACCGTTCTATTGTGGGTTAAAAATTTTAGAGTCACAGGTTCGGCTTTAAAAAATGCACCGTCAGGTAGACCTCGCAGCGCTCGAACTCCACAGAACGTTCCATTACTCCAACAAGCAGTTACCAAATCTCCAAGACGTCCAACCCGTAGGCACGCTGCCAGTTTGGGAATATCTGATCTTAGTGTGAGAAGAATTTTACACCAAGACCTCCACTTTCATCCGTACAAAATCATGGTTGTGCAGGAACTTAGTGAACGTGATTGGGCCAACCGATCCTGGAAAACGTTCCAACAGACGCAGTTGTGCTCTCAAGTGGCGAAGCACATTTTCATTTATCAAGATTCATCAACAAACAGAATTTTCGATATTGGGCAGAAAATAATCCTTGGCAACTTCATGAGCGGCCTCTCCATAGCCAACGTGTCACTGTTTGGTCTGCTGTAGCAGACTTTGGAATAATAGGCCCGTATTTTGTTGAGGAGGAAGGACGAACAGTTACAGTAACATCTCATCGTTACGTAGAGATGCTACACAACTTCCTGGAGCCGAAACTGAATGAACGTGGAAATCCTGCTGTATGGTTTCAACAGGATGGTGCCACCGCTCACACAGCAAGAGAATCTACGGCAGTCCTAAGACAAATGTGTCCAGGGCGTTTAATCTCACTGCGAGATGACATCCTGTGGCCAGCTCGTTCACCCGATCTTACCGCCTGTGACTTCTTTCTCTGGGGCTACCTGAAGAGTAGAGTCTACAAAAACAAACCGACGACAATCGATGAACTCAAAGTTGCTATCCGACACGAAATCGCGGAAATTCCACAAGAGATGACGAGAAGAGTAATGCGTAATTTCAGAGTGAGGCTTCAGACATCTATAGACAGTGACGGTCGGCATTTGAGTGAGATTATTTTTAAAAAGTAAGTGGAAATAAAAAAATATTATTTTCAAAAAGTAAGTGAAAATTAAAAAAAGGTATGTTTAAAAATTAAGTTAAAATTAAAAAAATTAATTCAAACTAAATGGCAGACATGATTATTTTAGATGGTTTAATAAAATTTTGACTAGAATCGTTTGTGTATTTTTTATTAGCCTTTCACATTCGGGAGTTATTTCTGCCGCTCCCTGTATATATTCATGTAGTTTACACAACCAACATTGCTGTCAGGCCGTGCTGTAATGAAACGCTATAAAACTTGAGTTTATTTATTTTAATTAAAACAAATAAATTTGAGGTTCTGGGCCACAGCTCGAAATACTCCGAGAAACAATAAACCGTTTAGCGTATTTCGTGTGCGTGAATGTAAATGGAACAATTTATTTAATTTTCTCTTACTGCGACGTCAGCATGGCACACCGTGCGAGATAAAACACGAGCATGCTCCAAATTCAGCTATATTCGTCGTGCTTACAGGAACATGGCGAATCATGTATATAAGGAAATTTCAGCCATAAAACTAACACTGGTGACATTCGCCGAAAATATAAAAACATTGCTAAACATAGTATTAAAATTTTCGCTGCGTTTTCAAAAGGAGAATAACGTAGAGAAAACAAAGCGCAACGGGACGGTTATTTGTCGAATCAGCAAGAGCTTCTAAAAACAATTACTGGGTGTAATTTAACGGAAGTATCTAGTTGCGCAGTAAGTAGTTCGCAATAGCTACTTTTTCCACTAATTTTAAACTAAATGTACTTTTTTTATAACACAAGAAAAAAAAATGTTGTCAAAGCGTTCACCAAATTGTAGTTACTTCTCACTAATTATTTATATTTAATTTTCATGTCTCGATTTGTAAAAATTGGACTCAAGGTAATTAATCCTTAAGTGAAAAATAGACGATAAAAGAACTGGTAGCTTAATTAATGTATTAAGAGGGATTTCAGTATAACAATTTCTTTCCCGCCTGTTTCTTTTTTTTTTTTTTCGCATCGGCCGCGTCAGGCACCCTGTGAAAAACTACAATAAAATGTATTCGTCTCAGCAAATTGAAGATTTCTGTCGATATTAACAGATGCTATTTTATATATTCCTTTCAAGTTGACTTGTTTGGGTAAATATCCCGAGAAGCAATAAGGATTCAATAAGAAATACATCGTAACATGTGTAGGTGAATATCTCGAAAAAACCACCAAGATTTAGCAAATGACAATTTGTGTTCTTAAAACGAAGCAATTCAAAATTGGTTATCAGATTGCAACATTGACGTGCAGAAAAATCCTTCGGCATTCATCTCAGCATAGTAATTAGTAGGTCTTCAAACAATATTCAGTTGTAAAGTTTTATCTTCTATTTTACAGAACTTTCGTTTAGCAGGGATTTTTATATTCTCGATGTATTCAAATTACACGAGCATTGAATAACATAACTAATATGCGCGGGACCAATATCTGCAGTCAATATTGTGACTAAACTGAAGTCCTATTCTCATTGTATATTGAATTGCAGCAATTTTAGTTTCACATATTTTTCGTTGAATTTATTAGTCATTTCCCGTAAACATTATTTCAATTTTAAAATCTTTAAAAGAATTTAAATTATTTTCTGAACGTCATGTTAATGTTCGCACCTATTTGCCGTTTTGCTTTGCTTCCAATTCAGATGGTAATTAAGAGAATCCGGAATCTGTGGGCAATAACTGTTTTATCATCTCCTCGTACAATCTATGCTCGTGACAATCGCTAATTTATTCGCTTTGGTTTGCGTATACACATTAAAATCGTCTCCAACTTATTATACTCCGTCTCAGTCACGAAGACTAACTTTTTGACAGTTCTAAGGTAGCGCCAATGTTATTGTTTTGACGACATATCTTTCCACCTGAGCCGTTCTTACACATGCAATCCATACTGTTAGTGTTTGTTTTGTCAATTTGACACAACGAACCATGTCCTATTCAGACAATATTATGTACTGCCTGCCATCGAACTGTCAAATAGCGGCATCCATGAGCTAAGACAGAGGGGTCGCGGTGGCTGAGCGGTTAGACTGCTCGCCTCCCACCAAGGTGAACCGGGCTCAATCCCCATCCTGGTCACTCCCGGATTTTCGCAAGTGGGAATCGTGCCTGACGATGCCGCTGTTCGGCGGGTTTTCTCGGGAATCTCCCGTTTCCCCAGCCCTTGCATTCCGGCGCTGCTCCATTCTCACCTCATTTACTTCTCATCGGCTCTCAAGACCTCGTTGTTAAGAGCCGCCCTAATCTCTCAACTAAAATCAACTCAGAGCCCTTTACTGGTTTCGTTCCCTAGAAAAGTGCACCTAGAGCGTGACGTCAAATAGTCGCTGTCCGAATTCACTGCTAGGGCACGAATGCACCCTTGAATTTCCCCATCAGCCAAGAGCACGTATCATATGCTCTAGTTCGTTTTTTGATTCTCTATTGTTCGTTGCTGTTTGTTCTTTGTTTATCTTCGCTCCTTAAATATGGGTCACGAACGCTAATAGCGCAATCAAATGCTGTAAAGAAGCGTTTAGTCTTTCCATCCATATTCTCCGCGCACGTACTACAGCGTTTAACACAACAACGCCCTCTCTATCCATGTTTGCTTGCAAATGAAAACGTAAACCAACATGCCGTCTGTGCATCCCGTATAAACAACAGAAACTAGCACATCGATCGGTCAGTAATCGAGATACAAACGACCAAGGGTGTCCGAATTTGGAGATGCACACTTCTTCACGAAGGGGGACGAGAGCTTATACGTATGTCTCGAAGGGCGCAAGGGGAAGTGGACAAGGGCGCAAGGCGGTGAATTCAGACACAGCCACAGTACAACATTGACTGTTCGTGTCCTGTTGCCAGCTGTAGGTATATCTAATCACGCAACCGCAGATGCTCACATGGTGCAGTGCGCGCCTTGTCGGAAGAGGGTATGGTCGTACAGCGACCTTGAACTGCCTGCGACGGTCATCGACTTCCTAATCTGGTGACCGCGGGAAGCACCGGAGGGCGAATTATGGCAGTTTGCGGCATACCGACTGTGTTTTCTCTGACAAAGTTGTTTGCCTCGGCGGCAGCCCCCAGTAGCCGCCGGCTGTCTGCAGCGGTCTGTGACCCGGGTCAAATCACCTGGATGACATACTTTTCAGTCAGCAGGGGCGTTGCGTTGCACCCCTGGGTTGATTGCCAGTGGCCAGTCACTACTTCACTTTACGTCCAAATTACATATAACTTATAATGAACTGCTTGCCTCATTTTTTAAACCTTTATTTAGAGCTATTTATGTAAACAAAATCAGCAGTATTTCAGTAGAAATTATTTTCTTTAATTTCAAAATTACAACACGATAAGAAAGACAGAGAGAGAGTATTAAGTATTAAGGTTAGAATACGTGGGTTATGGCCATAGTAAGGATGTTGAAAAAATATCGGTATATCGAAATGACTATATTATATCAACAATTTGTCGATATAAGTCGTCTATATATTTCAACGATATTTGATCGAAATCAGTATATTTTTCCAGGTATCGAATCTAAATATATTTAAAATGGGTTTTTAATAAGCTCTGTTTTGAATACAAAAATCTAATGAAAAAATAATCGAGTTTTTTTCAATACAAGGCAACAGTAGAATTTTTTCCAGCCAATTATCGAGAAAAAATTTATGTAGTTTCTAATGCCGTTTAAACTTGGAAAACATACAACTTTGCTGTGCTAAAAATTCTTAAAAAATTATGGGCGCAGTCGTGATTTACCGTCCTTATTCTTCTAGCCAGCGCAGCATACACGTATCAACGTTTACTTTCAATCCGCTTTCACAAAATATCATAGCCTCACTTCCGAAATTTCAACTCTCTAGAGAAATGGGACCATGCCGAAAGCAACACGAACTGAGCATGGAATATATGCCGGCCTAATTCGTCAGTGATTACAGAATATGCGATTGCGAACCAGAAAGGCAAACGAGTAAACGATACAATCACGTAGTCTGTTCACGGTAAAGTGAGCACTTTTTTGTAAGCCCCATTCACTTGCAATAATAGGCAAAAACATATTATATTTTATCTCTAGCCGTTAACTTCCTAGAGTAAACACTGTGTTTATTACTCACATGGACATTTTTATTTTAAAAGTTTTATAAATGATTAAATGTGGCTGGAAGGAAAAAGTAAGTAGGGTCTCAAAAGTGCCGACTTTACCGTGAACAGCCTATAGCGAAATTGCCTATTGGAATTTTTCCGGCCAAATCGCTGGCTTGCGTTATGACTCCTGGCGACTGCATGACGATAAATACTGAGGTCCATCTCTGATGAAACTATTTATAAACAATAAGCGATACACATTACATACGTCTGATAACAATCTCGTGGGTATCTTCCTTCAGAACTTCAGCAAGTAACGCATGTGTTCGGCAGAACAAAAACCGAAATACTTTCCATGCCATGTATGGAATCATTTATTCTGCTAGTGCATATAACTCAACACGACTGTATTATTGCTGGTATAATTTCTTCGCCACTGTTTAACTATATTCATACGTTAAATGCAGGGTAGAACAACATGAACACTATTATAAACACGCCAGTTAGTGGAGTAAGATACAGCTGTAGCCATCAGACTACTGTGACAAACCATGAACCATTATTTAGATACTTATTTAGTTCTACTTAGTGTCACGTGCCACTGGTTACGTTTGGCGAGTGTGATTTTCTAGGGTAGTGACCGCTTTGTGGAACTTTAATGTTGGGCTCCAAGAGACATTTGCACACTTTAAGTGATCATATAATATAATGTAACATGATACCGAACTGTGATCATTTTACCCCAAATGGCCTTAATAATTTATGATTCACCGTGTTTACTTTATTGTGAATTCTTTTTATAAAAATTAAGCAAGTCGTGGACATTCAAAGTCTTGACGCAAACAGACCTCCATTTTATATTTTCAATAACGTGAATATTGAGTAAAGAAAAATCTTTAGCCACCTACTTAATCAGTTTTGTCATTCTAGATAAAAATACAACTAGTTTCGTTCAAAATAAGTTATAAACGTATAAACTTGAAAAAATGTACTTATTTCTTCTAAGTTGTACATCTTGTTCCTACAGTAAACAAAGAACACTTAAAATGTCGACGTCGGTGTAAGAAAATGCCGTGGGAATGAAAGGAAGTAACATTACTGGCTCAATAAATGTACGGGACATGTAGAACGGGCTTCAAATGTCCTACAAGCAAACGCGGCTAGTTTTCTTTTGTTCAACTTACCGGTGTGGGTAGCCGGTCGGCGATTGTTTTAAGACTTCCTTATACATTTTTATTGTTCCATTAATTGAGCAGTGTGTGTCTCGGGTCGGTTGTACGATTATTGTCGGGCGCGTAGTTAATAACAGCGGAGGCCACGCCATTGTGTGGGATTGGCTGTTCGAAATCACCGCACTTCCAGTTGAGTCCCCTGTGACTTTCACGAGCCGTTTGCTGACTTCGGGTTTCTCAATCATCGTAAGTAAAAGAACTGTACAACTTTTTCGATTAAGTGGTATTTAAAGCGCATCGTGCCGCCTTAGTGGTGTGGTATCTGCTTGCAACATACATTTAATTTTATAGTTTCTAGAGCCTACACCGTTCCATCCTCCCCTAATAACATGCACGAGACATCGAAGCTTGTGGATGAGTTTTGAAACTTGAAATATCTGCAACCAAATATAGACAAGAGTTCCAAGAGATTTTTTTTTGCTGTATAAAGAATGTGTTATCAATTAAAATTCGTGTTTTACTAGGCGTGAAATATTAATTTTCCTGTTCACATTTTATTGAGTCAACATTAAATATAGCAAAGCAACTGTTGCAATCGAAGAAATCACTCTTTTGGTGTTTTGGTGGTGCGAATACAGTTAACGTTTGGTTCATGTTACGTTTATTAATTACGGGTGTTCGTTGACAGTGAAAATAATATTTTCGAAAGTAATAATTAGTATTTTCTTCTAGCTGATAATGACCGACTACATATGTAAATTATTATAGCCAAATTACCTAGTTTGCATGAATGAATTTAGTTGCCACGTTGTGATTTTGTAAGAAACACAGTTATATTGCGATTAAGCTAGTTGTTATTGTACCTAAAGTGTATAAAACCGAGAGAAATCTAATTTGGCGACAACCTTATTACTCTTTAAGACATAAACCCACATTTTCTAATTCTCGGTCAGACACTGCTGTAAATATCAGTGTTTACATGCTGCGTGAAAGATAGATAAAGTCTTTAACCCAGTAGCGAAGATGTATATAGGTCGAAATATTAGAAATACATTATAACAATTCATTAGAGACTGTATACAATGCATAAATGCACTTCTGTGAACAAAAACATTTTGATGCCCTTTATATTCTCCTCCCGGCGCCCCCTACTAAATTAAGGTAGGGTCTTAAGGGCAACGTATACTCTAGGACCCCCTCTCCTCTTTTTCCCACCCTCCCTAGTGGATACGCCATGCACTGTCTAGGAGCAGTAGCTGTTTATTTATAGGCTGATTTCTAGAATGTTCAACTAAACGCGAACTAAACTAGCTGTCGTAACACGACTCGCTACTAGGACATAGCTTGCTACGTGCATGCGGAAGAGCTAAGAGCTACCCAGAAATGGCCGCGCCGCCGGTAAATAGGCAGAGGAACACATTGTGTGAGGCACGACTAGTTTTGAAATCGTCGCACAATGTCTTTTGTTCTCACGCAAATTACTCCCTTGCCATCCTCCCCCCCAACTCCGCCGTTCCAAAGAACCCCGTTCAATATAGCTAATCGTCCGCTTGCGGTGCCCACGTGAGTGTAATGATGGCGTGACTGAGCTCTGCCTGTGTACGGATGGCATATGGGTGCTTTTTCGTGAGCTGTTTGAAGTTTCCGTCTTAAGAATGTGGCCGTGGGATTGAGGAAAATAACTGGTAGCACACCGCTGAAGGACGTCATGATGTCGACGTGACCTGCCCGGGGTTAACGGATCAAAGAATTTCGTAGACGTTTCAATTAAACTTTGAAAAAAAGGAATGGTTAGGGGAGAGAAGAGAATTTCTTCATCTTGCCACAAAAAAATATATATATAGACTGTAACTATATGCCATTAATTGCTTTCGGCTGCCGGATGAAATATTTTCTTACTCAGGCTTTTTATTTTGTAAAGAGACGCAAACTTCCAATCTGTGATCCGGACTTTATACAAATTATCGCTAAGGTGGTAATATTATTATTGGCATATAGAATAGTAGGCTTATTGTCAGTTTCCCGGGCAACAGAAATGTGGATCAAAAGTTGTATATCTATACAGCTGGGCCATGACGTCACTTATGTGGCACGTGGGTTGTGGCCTATTTCCGCGATAAGATGGTTAATGCGAAATTAAATATCAGTCTTGTTCTTGTCAGGCCACAGCACAGACTTATCCGAGACCGTGTGATAACTTGCTAATTTGAGTGATTTCGAAAATTCGGGGCTAGAAAAAAAAAAAGACAACCACGAAACTGCGCGAGCTGTAGACATGAATTTTTCCTAGAATAATTTATCATTCTAATGTTATGCATTATAGTGCACTTTTTGTTTCCTTTTATGATATCAAAATGCTCAGGTGACGATGGGTTCAAAGAATATTATACTTGGGTAACCGTACATTGCTCAACTTCGAGTACTTTATGATAATGTAATTTTGGTGAATATTTTTGTTTATTTGTAGAAACCGTTTAACAAGACACTTGAGACGCGTTTGTGTGCTGGAGCACTGTAACTACGTTCGCGCGTATTTTGTTGCTCGCAGAGTCCCACGCGGGTGTTTTACAACCCTGTATGTTCTTCCCAGGGGCGTTAAGGAACTTAACCATCCATAAACATAGTGTGCAACTTTATGCGTTCACGTTGACGTAGGTAAAGGGGTTGACTACAGGAATACTTACAAACAAATAACGCGCGATACGCACGGGGAACGCACGACATTATTGGAAAGAAAGTTTATTCCAAGTGTATTGTAACGGTAAATTCTGAACATAAAGAAACTTTCATGAACTGCTACCGTCGATAGTGAAAGTAATTCATGTGAAAATAACCGCGTGGCGTATTTCATTCCACTGAAATGTTTCGGGATGGGCGTCAATGTAACAAAATATTTTGGCAACAATTTTAGAAATGAGTTTCTCTCTCTCTCGTACTCTCTCTCTCTCTCTCTCTCTCTCTCTCTCTCTCTCTCTCTCTCACACACACACACACACACACAATCACTCACTCACTCACACACTCAGTGACGTCTTGAAACGCTCTAAATTTGAAAATTGGTGGTATCAGCAATAACTGCATACAAATACGCTTCCCGAAAGATATTTTAATAAGTGTTCTCTACGGCTGTTTCCTCCCGGTAATTCAAGATTAACACGTGACCGAATAGGCTACCTGCGTCCATTAATGTAGCGAACGTTCGTAAGCACGCTGCATCTGGTCCTTAACTAAACAATTGACACTTTTTTTTTGACCGTGACGGGAGCGCATTTCTTCGCAGGCACGTGTTCAAGTGTTTCTTTGACAGCAAATTCAACTTCTCTCTTTCACTTACATTGTACCTCTACTTTACCTCCGTACAAAATTCTTTCCATTCTCACCTTTCCCCTCCCGGTCGCCCTCGCACGGCAGCTGCCCCGATGACGTAGCTATGTTTTACAAAGCGCACACGTTCGGTTACGTCAAAGTCCTCACCAAAACAGCACGCGTAAACAGCACCTTATCTGACCTTGCACTTGCCAGCCTACCTTCAGCCCGCCCGGCGACAGAAGCTACTCCGCGGTCTACGGGGCTGTGCTCTTTGCAACGAGGTCCCGTTTTCCCCGGTAGGTGTTCCTTTCTTCTGTGCTGCTGTTGAAAACTTAGGAATAACATCAATACGACGATACTAATTAGGAAAATTTCGACCCTGTCTTAAAATGAGCGTAATATGCAATGATGTACAGTTATGACTCGGCGAACAAGTGAACTACGTAAATTCACCACTGGGTGTGTTACAAACCATCTGAAAATAAAAGTTGCTAAAATAATTTTCAGTGGCGTGATAAATAGGAGACTTAGATCAGAAATACTAATATGTGCTAATTGCACGAACAATAAAATTTATATGGAACTCTGCTCATAATTACTTTGTTGTTAGTCGCCTATTTCACACGACAGTTCATACGAGACCAAGTGGTGCAATAATATTAAAATTTATTTATTATTTCTCAATTTAATTTTTTTGTGACTGAAGATTACGGCAAATTATTTCAAGAGGTATATGTAGCTATTATGACCATCATATTAATTTGTAGCCGAAAGGTAAATTATATTGAAGGGGACTACGTGCAGTCCGTTATTGTGTGCCAAGTTGCTAAGAAATACTCTGGAACTACCTCTGCCAAGACGTAAACACACTCAGCTCACCGTCAGTATGTCAACGGAAAATATTTTGCCGTGGAAAATAACTGTACGTAAGACGACTTTCAGAGCTGTCAAAAACTCGTGTAACACGTGACAAGTTCCCCGTCGGCTTGCTATTGCTCGTCGACGTCCTGATGAGAAGTGCGTCTAGCGCTTCCATACCCGAGAAGCACCAAGGACACACGCCTTTGACGCCGGAAGTGCGTTAGGGTGGAGAATTCTCCGGGGCGCATCGGGGCTGCTATTCAATGCGACACCTTGCATCCGTACAAGCCTATGAATGTAGTAGCGTTCAGGGTGCCATTCAGTTCGGTGGGATTTTGTATTGCGCGAGTGGACTCGTGACAGTTCCAGAGTCTTGGTTCCATATCCGCGAAAACGTTGCCTAATGCAAGGCGTGCCTGGCTTGAGAAATAGAAAGAGAGAGAGAGAGAGAGCTAGAGAGAGAGGTTGACGAACTGTGTGAATATTTGAGAAGCAATGCCAATGGACTGCGGTTGTGTCACGGACTGTGGAAAAATACTCGGCGCAGTCCCTTAGCGGCACGGCGAATGTTGAAAATTTCAATGAAAGCTTTACCTACTGGTATCTCGTGTCAATTTCTACATTGCAGCTCATATTGGACTTATTTGTTGGTCTGACGACATATAGTTATTTATTTAACTGAACAAGTGCGACGTAGTAGGTAACCAAGTGTACTTTCGCGTAGTATATAAATTGTTGTTGAAGTTCATTTGGTGTGTAAAGAATTGAGGAAAACGGACGTAGTTCTGTATCAATCTGTGGTAAGAAATCGTAAACGGCCTTGGTAAATAAAAAAAAACAACAACACCCTCTACCACTGTCTCCTGAAGCTCCCGTCATCTAATGCCTATGTGCACAACACTGTACGGTGCAAAACTCTGTCTGCTAATCACGGATGGTCAGTATCGAATTAACTTAATTCTGATTGGCTCGCTCATGTATAAGACTGTTTTCACACAAAGACAGAAAGCAAATTTCGTGAAAAGATTTACGCTCTGGCTAGCCTTCAATATCCTATGTACACTTTTGCACCTTTCCTTTGTAAAATATTTACTTTCCTGATCATTTCATAGATCCACTTGAACGACGCAC
Organism: Clitarchus hookeri; assembly: GCA_002778355.1. Classification (NCBI taxonomy): domain Eukaryota; kingdom Metazoa; phylum Arthropoda; class Insecta; order Phasmatodea; family Phasmatidae; genus Clitarchus; species Clitarchus hookeri. The sequence goes on along the minus strand of NQII01003653.1, from coordinate 209,106 downwards.
GAATAAAGTGATGAGGCCTATGGCGATGTTAATTTTACATAAGGAGGAAAATTACACAACGTGCATATAAGTATCTGTTGAGCAGGGCGTTCAAAAGTGCTCCGTTTACTGTATGAAAACATGGCCAGGGGCACGATTCTTGTAACGACACAACAGAGTAGTTCGCATGGTAAATGGAAGATGTCACTTGCCATAAGGCAGTCTCACCATACGCATACCGTGATCTCTTCCACCATTTTATTTATGGCGGGTATTGTCGCCTATCCCCCCCCCCCCCNGTTTGTACATTACTTGTATCGCCATCTGGATTCTCACGTAGCCAATAACACTGAATCAACATTATGTAAATTTGTTATCTGTAGCGTTTTAAGAATTAAAATGTATGCTTGCCGTATGAAATCCAAAGCAAACTAATGATGTTCCTTCTGCACTTTTTTTTTGTTGCAGCACGATGTACTCACGAGCTATGTATCCAGGATCAATGTCCTACCTCAACACTAGTCCCAATCCTGACGTCAGCGGACAGCATGTGACGTCACAAATGTGGGGCCCGCAAGGTACGGAACTTCGACACACCACCTGAACTACTCATACTAGTGAGCTATGAATCGTTTAGGGTAGTTGCCTTCATTTTGGTATTTCTCAAATCAAGCGTTTTCAGGCATTATTTTTTAATATACTGCATCTTGTAACATTGACGTCGTACCGTAGCTATCGACAACACAAAAAAGTGATATTAATTGCAAAATAATATTATTTATTTCGTTTGCTGCGGATTTTTGTCTATAAAAGGAAGCACAAAAATCTCTTATTTAGTCGTAAGACTGTGGAGATGTCAGCATTTCTTTTTGCATCCAAATGCAGAAATACTCCAAACAAAAATTCGTGTAAGTTTTGTTTTATATATATATATATATATATATATTTTCTATTTGCTTGAAAGAGTTAATAAACATCTTCAAACCTTATCGGGATTTTTTTCTAAACAATTAATAAGAGAGTTTAACTCGGTAAATAGAAAAAATGTAGTCTAATATTACCTTGTTGCTTTGGTAATAAATATTTTACTCTGAAGGTTATCAAGGAAACTGTGCTTGTGTTATCGTAAGATTCATTTTATATACGTTAACAGCAGAAAATATCCCAAGAGAAGCGCAGGCAGTAACATTAACCTCTTAAAATAGAAAAGAACTCCCAAGAAAAATAATAATACAAATAAAGTACCCTAAAAGAAAATATCCAAAATTAGCTTCAGAATTATTTTTTTTGTAATTTTGAAATGCTTTTAATTTTATGGGCAGCTATCAAAGAGCGATTCATGTGTGCCACTTTAATATCGGTTGTTCCCGATTAATTGAGCACTTTTAAAATCAACCTTCAAAAAATGTCACTATACGTATATATCTATGTATACATATATATTCATATACGTACCTATATATACTTATATATATATATATACATACGAGCACAATGAATGAATGTCGTGCGCCCATTAAAGTTGGTAACGACAGGGGAAGGGGAAAGTAGTTCAGTGCCTTAATGATCAGTTAAAAGTGTCGGGTAAACATTAGTGAATACTGAACTTGTTTCATATGCGTTGTTTTAATGCACATAAGTGTAATAATTCGTAAATTTGTAATTTTTTTTTTTATATCATTTCAGTTTCCTTTACCCGACGCTTGAATAAAGTTATGACGCTAGTGTCAATGTTAATTTTACATATGGTGGGAAAATACACAATGTGCACACAAGTAGATCTTAAGCAGGGCTTCCAGAAGTGCTTGTTGGGAGGTGGTGTGAGGAGTGTCGTGTCTTGTCGGGGCAGTTTCCCTGGCCGGCGCGGCGGACGACTACGCGCCCAGCATCAAGACGTCGGCGCCCTNGGGGCGGCGCGATGCCCGGCTTCGCCTCGCCGCACCGCTCGTCGCCCTACTCGCCGGCGCCGGCGCCCGCGCACGCGCCCTCGCTCGGCTACCTGGCGGGCAGCCCGGGCGGCGCCGGGGGTGGCGGCGACGGCGGCGGCGCGCTGTGGGGCGGCTACGACGCGGGCGCCTCGCTGCAGCAGTACGGCGGCGCGGCGGCGGGCGGCTCGCTGGCCAGCAGCAGGGCCAGGACGTCGGCGCTCACCTCCACCTTGTCTTCGCTGCAGGCCACCGCAGCCACTCTCACGTCCAGTGAGTACACGCTCCTACCTCTCTAACAAGTTTGCCTCCTCGCAGGAAGATTCTCCGTGCCGCACCTTGCTGCCAACGTAAATCTTGGTTCGAGCGTAGCCGCCTAGGTTAGCAGCTGTGATCATTTAAAAATGAGAGCGAAACCGTCTAGACTAGCTGCGATTCGTTTAAATATGATTACGAAGCGGTTAGGCCACTACCATACACGTCTAGACTATCTGTTATTACTCTAAAAAAATTACTGTAGAGTGATTAGTCTCTAGCATTATCACCTAACCCTCTACAGGTTAGTGAAAAGAAGTTAGATTAAAATCATAACCGACTAAGTTAGCCGTGGTTGGTTTAAATACGATTGCGAAGTGGTTAGGCTACTACCATAGCCACCTAGACTATCTGTGCTTAGTGTAAAAAGGAACGCAATGTGGTTAGGCTGTAGCGTGGCCTTCTAGTTAGTTTCATGATTCTTGTATAAGTGAGTTCAAGGAATTAGGTTAATAGCCTAACCACATAAGTTAGTATAAGTTAACTGTGGGTCGTTTAAAAGTGAGCCCGAGGCGGTTACACTAGTAGCCTAGCAGTGATTAGTGCAAAAAAGAACGCGAAGCGGTTAGGTTACTAGCATAGCAATCTAGGTTAGCTACGATTCGTGGAGAAGTGAGTAAAGTGAAGGCTGGTAACATGGCCGCCTACGTTAGCGGTGGTTCGTGTAAAAATGAGCGCGATGCGGTTAGGTCAGTGAGCGAGTGAAGAGATTTGGGCGGCTCTTGGACATCGAGGTCTTGAGAGCCGAGGGTTAAGCTAGTGCCTCGATTATTTACGAGAACATTCCCCAACGCCATATTGTTGATGCTTATTACATCAGCCAGCTTGCCCACGGCAAATCTTCCTGTGATTAGGTGAACTGTTTAATTTTAGATAGTGTTCGGGGACGACGTACGTATCATAGACTCAGCTTGACGCCACGGTGAATGTTGTTAGTCCGCATTTCGTTAGCCGTGATCGTAAAGACAAACTGGCTGAAGACACGTCACTTAAATTTCTCGGCAAATCTCTCGCCTCGTGTCTGACGCGTTATTTCTTCATTACGCGCGATAAGTATAATACAAAGTTATTACCAAGACGATAAAAAAAATGTGTCTTCTGCTAGTTCAGTGATCCCCTCCATTATAGCTAGAGACTTGCGGAATTCGCGTTATCTTTGGGCGACAAGATAGACTGCACTGCCTTGTTAACAAGTGGCCACAGTTCGTGGTTTCATTGACCGCTGCACTGTAATCAACGTCACGTACCTGCTTGACCTCAAAAGAGATTGGCCACTCCACCGCTGAACTCATATTATTGGCTCCAAGAGTCCTCTGAAGCGAGCCAAACATATTTTTTGGCCAATGGCTGAAGTTGGTCAAACCCACAGTAACTTGTAGTTCAGCCTGTCCTTAAATGATAACGCGAATTTTGCGGGTCTCTAGTTATAGCGTGGTAATCGATAACACAGCAGATATATCATCCCACAGTCAATTGTTTGATGTTTGCATGTGCCGGCGAGTGTAGGGAGTTAAGCCAAAAGCATGGTCTATGATACGTCTTACGTCGTCGGCGCAGGACCTGACAGTTTCTATACAGCTTGGCCCGGAAGAAAAAGTAATCATAAATGCCTTCTGAAGGGGGACTGCTATCTGAATGAATAATATGGAATTGGATTCCAAGTATCGAGAAGTCCTGATGTAAAAAAGCCTTGTCCTGTTTTGTTCGGTGGGTGGACACCAACACAGCCTTGTGTACATAGAATTCATAAGTCATTAATTTTGTCAGTTTTAACTTTTTGTTTCTTATTTTGCACTTTAGTGTTGTGCTCAAGCAACATAATTTTTTTTTCTTAAAATAGAAAAATATCAATATTTTGTAGTTGCAAATGTCAGCAGGCAGTAAATAATAAAATTATTTAGCCTAAACTTGTCCTAAATTAAGGGCTTCTGAATAGTAATTTTTCCTTAAATTATTTTGTTTCAAGTTTTATGGCTTACATTTTTTAAATCTGAATTCAGCATAAGATTTTCTTGACCTAATGTCATTTGATGTGTTAAAAGAGTATTCTTTGTATTGTGAATTACAAGGCCCGATGATTCAGATAATAGAGCTATACAACGGTGTGTACGACTTAATTTACCGCGATATTGTCACACATAACATACAAATTTCTTGGCGGGATTTTTCAAACTGTTATTTGGTAGTATAATATGAGTTGGAACAGTCTACTTTTCTTTTTCTCGTCACTTTGGACTGTTGATATTACAAATACTAGAAAATTATGAATCAGTAAGAAGTACTGTATGTATGTAATACCTTGGTAGCCGAGCTACTTGTGGACAGATTTATTGGGAAAGGTGAATTGTACTTGATGCAAAGAACAAATTACCCTATTCAAGTATGTGCCAATGAGTTACAAGACACGTATTTCTGTAATTGTAGTTCGAAACTGTCAGGTTCTTAGTGTTTGTGTTGATGCTGCATTTAGGCTGTACGTCTGAAACAATTTCAAGTTTGTGCCAGAAAGAATGTATGGCAAAGAAATGCACGACGAGCTTTCGTCAAAATGACGATGATTATATATTACAAAGTAAGTCTTTCGAAAATCTTTTCCTTTCCAAGCAGCGACGTTGGTCCATCACGCTATGTAAAGTAACTGGTTACTGTTGTTGGTTTCGAAACCGACCGGAAATTCCAATTAGTTCTGTGTCCTCGTATCATTGCAAGATTTTTCGGGGATACAATAATATTGGACTACATGACATGTTGTAACAAAACGCAACATTTTCGTTATTAATATACATGTATTTATCAGTTCAGCTAAATATTCTATCCTGTTGCACATATAAAGTAATCAGATCTATGTTAAGAAGAGCGTTGAAGAGACAGTGGATTAAATTTTGTTTTCATGTACGATTAATGTTAATTTTATATCAACGTTACAAGAAAACCAATGTCTATTTTCGGAACTGATTATTCACCACATTTGTTGGACACAAATCATTTAAGAACGTGTGTTTAATGGGATGCTGCGTCTAAGCTTTCATGAAAAGAACCTCCAAATCGCCGTGTAAGAGGTTCGTAATGGCACACGTTTGCCTTTGCAACTTCCTGTGTTGAAACTATCCTGTGATGACATCAGCAAACACGACGCGTGCGAACGTAATGTTCTCGCCACGTAGATGCCACGTAGATAGTGTATGTTTCGGAATGAAACACGATCACGTATGCTCCATCGTCAACTGCCCGGGAATGGGAGAAGGGAGAGGGGTAGGCAAGTTCTCTAACTTCCGCGTCTGACGTTTTCGTGCGAATTTGATAAATAGGAACTGCCGAGGCGCGAATATGAAATTTAAAATCGTCCTTGAAACACGGGTGGATATCGGAACAAACCCGCATGTCAGTTGCAGTGCTTGACTGGCATTTAAACGTGACAGCTAACATTTTTTTTAACCATTCCTTTTTTTTTTTTTTTTTTTTTTTGTGTTTCCTCACCAATAAATACATCTAAGTGTGTGTGATACATTCAAATTAAACACGGTTATTGTCGGAGTATGCCATTCCGTCGTGTTCGAATTTGGTAACTCGTGCGCGACTCCGGAAAGTTTGAATGGCGTGTCATAACAAAACCTCTTCCAAGACATTTCGGGTCCAAAGGCAGAATTTCACTGTGAAGAAATTCTACTGCGTATGGTAAAGGACACGCTGGTGTAAAATCCACTGCCGCCATTAAAATTTACGTAGGTACGCGGGACGATGAGTAGGCCCCATCAAAATGTATCTGTGGTAACCGATCCAATGAAGTTGGACTCATGCTGGCAGTGGTTGAAACTCCGTATGTCGGATGAGACTTTAAAGGGTTTTACACCCATTGACGTGTTAACGCAGCGAGCTACTGTCCTGGACAGACTGTGGAGGCGAGGGTAGTATCTGGGTTTGATGAGTGCGATGGTCTCGGTGATAATGCGTACAACCGTACCGCCCTCTGGGTTCGCGTCTTGTCGACTTCTGCGTTAGCGGGAGTGTATCTCAAAACATTTGTTGCCAGTCCCTTCACGCAGATTATACTCCGAAGGAAGTCGGTTTGCCGTTGCGAGGGCGTCCCTGACGAGAACCGAAGTTCCAAGCGCATGAGGGATCGCCAGCTCGGGTATATAGAGTACTGTGAAGTTCATCCTGACGCCAAATAATAGCGCGAGTTTTGCAGGTCCCTAGTCATCTGATAATGTCTACCCACTTTTCTTCAAGTTGGCCGGGAATGATCAGTCTCTTGCGTGGCAACACTAATGTGCTTTCACGTCCTTATTGTATTGCATTTTGCAAGATAAACTCTTATAAGAACTCTCCATTACAGTTCAGTCACATTTTATAAATTTGTAATGTTTCAGCAAAAAAAAAAAGAGGGTAGAATAAATAAATTAATTCAATTGAAAAATAATTTTTTTTAACAGAACGTATACATTTAATAAGTGATTGCTTAATTCTTGAGAAATAAAATGTAAGTGTAATTTCTACTAATTTACAAAAATAGCATACTGTGCATTGCGTGGATACCACCTAGTCTTGTGATCGTGTTTTAGCTTTCCATAGTGGTTGTTACCAAATAGTCTAAGAGTGTATTTTGGTTGCACTCATTAGAACGTGCATCGTCTGGTGATGCTCGCCTCATTTAGAATGCACATCTTCTAGCATGTTCGAGGGTGGAGTAGAAGTAAAATTGTAAACAGAACTCAACTTGCTACTTTAAGAGAGGGGAGGAGGGGTTTATCATGTTTCCAGTTGGGGTCCAGACCCCGCACGACTCCCCTCCCCCTTTTCCGGTTACTACGTCCGTGCTATAAGCGCACCTTACAAGATCAAGAACCCGTAACTTAACTTACAAAAGGATGGTATTGTGAGCAAGTGAACCGTGATTGCGAAGACAGCGATGATAACTCTGTACTTTCCGTCAATTACAACTATGAAACAAGTTTCGTGTTTTTCGCGTTGCCTTCTCGCCCAGCTCAACAAACAGTCGAACACAGCCGCAGTGCAAATTATTGCAAAATACCGAGCAACGTGATTTCTTTTCGTCCTACTTTGACGATTTTTTAAATTTGAAGAACTTCAAGAATTTCGCTGGTAAATGTTATCTGCAATATGGCAGCAGCTGATATAAATATTTCGTTTCAAATTCTCTCTGCAGCGAAGATTGCTACTAAACAGCGATGGCGTGTACGAGTGATTCTAGTGTTGCCGAATCCCGTAATTAATTTTCCACCGTAGCTTCAGTGTAAAAAAATTGGAGAGTTGATAAGCCATGGGAAATGTTTTATCGCGACTACCGCAAACAGAAAAACGTCTATGATATTTTAGCAACAGGCGATGATGAAGTATACTAATATATGTACGTACTTTATTCGTCTTTCCGAGTCTTTGCTAGTGCACATTACTGTGACATTATTGATACACTTGAGCTGAGCGGCGAAATAAATAGCTGCACAGAAACATACCTATCTTGCGGGCGACTACAGCAGCAGTCAAGCAATGCCAGCTTCAGAAAATGTACAAAGGAATGCTCGGTGCCCTGGTGTTCCGTACAATTTAATACAAAATCTATAACGCAGGTTTCTGCGAAAATTCTAAAAATCCAAGATGGAGGGGATTGATTCCCCAAATCACTCCACTCCACTCTTGCTCTGGGAACAACCCTTGGTGACTCCTATAACAACCTCTTTTTTTTTTCCCCCCTTCTCAATGTTACAGGTTACGTAAGTGTTAGAGGAGACTTGGCCACAGCGGCTCAGATGAACGTAGGACGGGCGTGGAGGTGTGTTTCGCACGCGCTGTTTGTCAACCGCGACTTCCGGCCGCGGGCGCCAAGCGCGGGAGGGGGGTGGGCTTGTTGTCCCGAAGGAGCCGACGCCGATGCAGCTACGTGATGTTTACCCGCTGCCACAAACACGTCTGCGCTGCGCCTACGTGCGGCCTGCGTTTCCGCCTACGGCTCCTGCGCTTTCGCCCGCTCGCGCCCGCGCCCGGCGGAAGCGTTCGCCGATTGTTTGTCCAAAACAAAGCCCTAGCGGAGGACACGCTCCGACGTTAGATTCCACTCCGATAAAAACCGCTTGCCGGGCGTTCGGGTGGGAGAGGTTACTCGTAGGTCGAGCGATCGCTGTTGAGTCACGCAGAATCGACCGGGACCCAGTTGCAGCCCTCGATACGGCACGCTGACGTCACACGAGTCGGTATAAAATGTATGTGAAAGCCGATACACGATTGGTCACCGTCGCTACGCCCGCGTACACCCCAGCCACACACATCGACAATATCTAGGGACGTCGTACTCCAATCAGCACCTGGGTACCGACTTGCCAGCCGGTAGCCCAGCCAATACGTAGCCTTCCCGTAGCGTGCAGTGGTCCCATAGGACACAAGGTCCCGTTACCCAGAGCCTCGCGCAACCAATCGGAGAACGGGTGCGCCCACGTCACAGGAACCACTACGCCATTTATTCTCTACGCCGTAGCGTTTAGTCTTAAGGTGACTTTTTTTAACATTTAAAACCCTAAAGCATGACGCTGTGGATTGGAAGCATCACATGACGACGTTCATAATCTTTTTTATGTGCTTTCACTTGCGCTCGCGAACTAGATCTGCATTCCGCGCATGTGCGGTGTCAACCCTGCGCCACGCTCGCATCGTAGTCGTATACCCGATAGAACGAGACTACATTTATTTCAATCGTGTTACTAGTCAACTAAGGCAGGACTCACAATATCCCGTCCCATCCGTCAGTTGTCCGTCCATCCGGCGGTCACGTGATCTTCAACCAATTGCAGGGCGACTTTTTTTTGTCCGTCCATCCGTCAAATATTCACCAAACTTGAACATTCGACGGACGGACGGATGAGCTACCGCCTTCTGAAAACATTCCTTAAACGTAAATACGCACTTTGAAATAAAATTCAAGGCGGTGGATCTGTGTTTATTTATCTTCGGTAATTAATTCAGGAATTTAAAACGAAAAAAAAAAAAAAAAAAAAAAATCACTATAAATTTCTTATCACAAAAAAATATTTCTGCAAAATATTGTTCTCTTGAAAATGTATTTCAACCAAAATATATCTTCGACTAAAGAAAGATCGCGATGTTTAGTTGTCACACTGAAATTTTGCCGTACAGAAGGATTGATGGATGACGGATTGTTGTGAATCACTTTCAACTGACGAACGAAAACGATAGACGGATGACTGCCGGATGGACGACTGACGGATGCGACGGACTATTGTGAATCCAGCCTAAGTTAGTCCCTAGAGTGTCGGAATGGATCACCCTGCCCTGCAAACATTACATCGCCGTCTCCGTACTGGTACCCTATGTATCCGTCTGGTTTCAAATACGTATTCGCGTAAAAAAAACTCCAGTGGTTCACGATAATTCTCATGCAATCCCACTTGTCTGAAGAAATGACTAAAGTAGGAAGTTGTGAATTACGTATTTACTTTTCCGTAACTGCTAAAAAAAAACTACGTCAGTCGGTGATACAGGACACATGAAATCTATTATATGTCCCCTTGTTAGTATTGGGTTATAGGCTGTTCACGAGTTATATAGCTCTTTGGGAAGCCCAACTTAGGATCTACTTTTGTATCCTACCTCTATACGTGATAATAACATTGGCAGAACCGTTTCGCTTTATTCATACGTCATCTGAATGAAAACAGTAAATTATGTTAGTATTGATAATAAGCAAATTCGTGTCCGTTGTGTATAAAACAAGAAACATTGACTTCAGTAGCTATAAATTTATATATGTATTACACTCTCAGTACAACGTCAAGTCTTAGAACTTTTTTTTTTTTTTAGTTCGCTGCCGACTTGGTGAACCTGCATGCCAGTGTGTGCAGTCACACTATGAACGGTGACTTTTTTTTTCAAGGGCTGATTTGAAAAGTGCCCACTTTATCGCGAACAGCTTTCAAAAGAAATACGTTCGCGGAATACGACGACTCCGTCACAATACCGGAGTGACGTAGGAGAGACATAGGAGGCCGCCGCAGCGGTGACCTTCAGCCCCCGACGAGAGAGGCCCGCGGGCGTCGTGCCGACCCCGCGGGTGACCCAACACGGGAGGTCGGCGGCAGGCTAATCACCTGTCGTTAGGCGCCTCGCGTCAGCGCGGCCCATTAGCGGCGATCTCCGTCCTCTCCAGACCTCGCGTGCCTTGTGGGCACAGGAGTGCCGACCGACAAGCTCTGTCCAGCCGCCGACCCACCCCCCCTCTGGCGATCGCCTATCAACGAGGCGTCCACCTCCCTGGGAAGGTTACACACTCCTCACCTGGACCATGATTTTCCAACAAGTGGTCCGGAGGCTTAGCCCTCCCTCCTACAATCCAATTTTAAGGCTGTTGGATACCGAAAAATTAATTCTTTTATAATTGTACCAAACATTGTCCAACTTGTACGCATTGTATGTGATACAATTTTCCTAGATTATATAATTTTTTTATAATTTGATGTAAAATACTACATTTCTCTGTTATGCTGCAGCCATAATAACAAATACAAACTAAGTTGTACACATGAAACAATTTACAACGTTAACCAATGCCGTAGGCTACCACTTGTCATATCGGAAATCACCGAATAACAATTCATAAAGTTCTAAAAAAAAATTTAAAATATGCAAGAATTTCTTTACGTTTAACATATTTTTTCATATATGCAATCTGTTATTTGGTGATTCCATATGTGTCACGCCCATGACGTTAGGTAAATTGGAAAATTCTTCATATGTAAAACCTAATATGTTTTGGTTATTACAGCTGCAGCAAAACAGAGAAATTTTGTATTTGACATCAAATTTTTCAAAAAATATAAAGTATAAAATTTTTATATTCGAGGAAGATGTAATCACACACAATGCGTACAAGTCGAACAATGTTTGGTACAAAAAAAAATTATTTTTTTTAGTATGCAACACCCTAAGTTCAGGTCATATCAGCTCTAACTCTCTTTTCATATTTTTATTGTAATGTTTAAAAGTACTTACCGCGTGTCGCCATCTGCGAATTAATATCCCATCGACGCGGAGCCTGGCGAGAGAACCTGGATGTGGCGTGGGCCCGTGTCTGGTGCAGGGTGTGTGTGTTCTTTTGAGGGGGGGAGGGGGAGTGTCTAAAGTGGGGAAGCTTTCAGGAGAAGACGCCGCCGGTTAGATCCATTCAGATTAGCCTCGGGACAAGGCCCTCGACTTCGTAATGGAAGGGGATGCGCGCTGCCAACCCTCCTTCTTCCTGCGCCGTTTCACTAGTGTTTTCCCACACTCTGCGCTTGTCGGTTACTGCCACGCGTGGAGGGGATTAATGGGGTAAAGTGCGCACTGAAGGTACGCGGTAGCCACTATTCGTGTATATAGTATATTCGCGGTTCCTTCACACTTTTATAATCAAACCTTTGAAAAAACATCCTATGTATGACCTGTTTCGTTCTTTTCTAGATATGTCAGGTGTTACAAGCGCTTTATACAAGTGTTGACATAAAAGTACCTTGCTTTTACCTAAATTGAACTTTTACTTATATTCTATCTATAAATTATAATATTTCATTTACGTTTAATATGAATAAAAACATGTAGAAAAAAGCTGTGTTGGTAACCGCTAGTGAGAAATAGTTCTTATGGAAAATAACATTACATTGTATGTGCACGAATACGGTTCGTTGTCCCTTTGGCGTAATTTTATATGTTTGCTTAAGCTTTGTTTGTATGAAGCGGAGAAATATCCTGGAAGTAGAACTTTTGCAGGGCTTCAGAAAAGCTTTAAGTAATCGTGAACAGCTTATACCAACATTGGACTGCTTTTCTGCCTGTACGACTGTCAAAAAAGGCGTGAATAGGATTTGAGGTTAGAACTCTGGTTCATGGAGACAAGTGCTTGGACATGTTTGTGCATTTCCTCCAACAAATTTCTAATGCATTTAGATTAAATTCAAAGCTGTAGAAGCATTTTAGTCGTATAAAACGTCGTGTCCTTTTTAAAACGAAGTTAATAACTAACAAGTTCGTCACTGTTCACCACGTGACTTTGGCAGTTGTATTGGTGTAGGGTAGATCAAAGTTGGGTATGTGCGTAGAGGACGACAATCTGTCTACCTCATCTTTAGTCTATGCAGCTACTGGCATATAAGTATCGAAGGGGTTGAGATAAATATGCTTAATAACTTCTTATTTTTAGTTTCAGTTGAAAATGTGTCCCACATACTTCCACTCTTTTTTATTTGTATACGAATAATTGTAACTAATCCTTCTAGTAGCAAGCGAGGTGGCATACTGTTTATTGGGAATGTACATGAATTGCTGATAACTGTCATAGGCCTGTACAGCAATTGTTGTTTATATCTATAGTTATAGATTTATAAATTATTTTTTGTAAATTATTATGGATATAAATCACAAAATAAATAAATAACCAAAATAACTATTTTAAAGTAGCAAAATAATATAAAATACAATTAATTCTATGATACCGAAATCATGTATCTTTAAGAATGAAAATCTGCTTTAAACAGCATTGTATAACATGATCTTTTAATAAGACAAAATTCGATTAAAAAGAAATTTCCCTTTTTTTAAATTTGGTTTTACAGTTTTAAATTATATAATTGTATAAATTTAAAAACAGTCTATTTTGCCATATGTACTGATTTTGTGGTGTCTGTTATTATTCCAGAACAGTAAAAAAAAATTTTTATTCGAAGTCTGTACGTTTTATTTGTTAACTATTGCTATATGTTTTGGATTCGTTAATTTAAATAAATAAATAAGCCAATTCCCACAAACATATGTTAAGTCGTTCACATTCTGTTCTTGATGTTATATTTTGGGAATTTACGCACATGCGAGAACTTTACATAGCTATTAACATACTGTACTCATGTTCGGGAGGACCCGGGTTTGTTCCCTTTTGGGCTTTCTTAATTTCCATTATACATTATTTTCCTGAATAAGACTAATGCTAGGATTGTACCTTCGATGCATGCTATGGCCGATTCCTTTTTGCCCCTGAATGTTTGAGAAATTGGCCCCGTCTCTAAAGTCGAGACGTCAATTAATTTTAAACCCACTAATTACTACGCACCGGGAAAGTTTTGTGAATAAATTTAAGGATAAGCTGGTTTCCAAACCCATGTACGTTTGATTCACGTTTTATTGGATCAGAGTTTATAAGACACAGAGGACTCCAAGTGTCAATGACAAAATTTCAAGGAATAAATCACCGAATGTCGTTTTACCTGGAGGATATAATAGGCCACTTATTCGGCCCACAGCCATTGTTAAACAATGAGATGATGTTTGATTATGCGTGACCTTGGAATATAAAAACATATCACGCAAAAATGTTTTCGGCGATGCAAAGAAGAAGAAAAGAGGCGAACACCGAAGCGAATACATACGGATATAACGCGCGCGCACACACCACACACACACAAATATGCGTGTGTGTGTGTGTGAGAGAGAGAGAGAGAGAGCGAGATATATATAACAAAACTTGACGAAACAACGAAGGTAGCACTTAACAGACGGATCGATCGGTAGTGACTTTTCAGGAACTGATATCTCTTTCTATCTTTAGGCAGACAAGTTTTGCCACAAATTTCTTATAATGGGATCTCTGCCAAAAACATAGATAATTAACCTTTAACTCGCATAGCATATTTGTCACATACTTATAATCGGAATAATCACGACAATTATTATTTATTTTCTGAAACACTAGGATTATAAATAAATAAGATCCAGAATATGTATTTATTTAATGTGTATTCAACATGAAACATGCTAAAGGGACAACAGAAGATCTTGTGCCTACAGCGTTCTGACCCACGCCACACCAGTAAAGGGTTAAAGTTTTTCAGTATGTAGCCAAAATTTTGCCATTGAAATATTTTGTAGAAATATTTCTGATGTAATAAAAAATGTAAGTTAAACGAATTTCACTCTCCAACGATCTTATCGTTTCCGCCAAAGAGAGGAATGGCAAAGAAACTCCCCGTTGGGTTCTTCCCTTCATGATGTTCCATATATTTTTATTATCATTTCCTTTTTTATTTGAACTGTCGGTAATGGCGCCCCGACAGTAAACTGCAGACTTTGTGAACTCTAAAAATGAGAGAACAACAATTAAACATTCTTCAGTAAACCCCTTAGAAATACCACAACCCAATACTGCTTAAACTTCCATGCCTTTTAATTACAGTTATATTAACAGTTTGCGCGATTCCTTGGGAAGTACCATTCCGTCTTCGTCTTAGGTAAATTTTATTTTCGTGGTTAAACGTATTGAGCATAGTATACGCGGTTTCTTTACGCTTGTTGAATCCAACCTTTGAAAAATCTCCCCATGTATGACTGTTTGGTTGTTTCCTAAATATGTCACGTATCACATGCTTGCGTTAACATAGAAGTATCTTATTTTTGTTGAATTTAAGTTTTCTACCTGTATTTCATCTATAAATTATAATATTTCATTTATTATTAATATGAACAAAAATTGGGGGAAATGGGTATGTTGGTAATGCCTAGTAAGAAATAGTTCTCATGCAAAATACTATCGAACTGAGTGCGCACGAATGCGGTGCGCTGTCCCTTTTGCTTTGGTGTGATTTTATAGACTTAGTTAAGCTTTGTCTGCATGACGCGGAGGAACATCCTGAAAGTAGAACTTTGTGGCAGTGTTTCAGAGAAGTTGGAAGTAACCGTGAATGGACTAACGCGCTTTTCAAACACGCTGAAACGTTCAAACTGTGAAGCACATGCGTACGGTGTATCAGCAGTATGGTCGGGGAAATGGGAACGGTAGGGTAGCTGGGGCGTGTTCGCCCCTTGGTAATTTATTTGACTCCCCGGCGAGAAAAGCGACCACCTTAAAAAAAAAAAAAAGCTTGGACGATACAAGTCCGGAGGGGGGAAAAAAAGTATAAAATACGTAACTTTACTCGATTTTTTTTTTATTTAACGGCTAGTCTCTCACCATCTTGATTTACGGCTATCTAAAAATAAGCGCCCATCTTCTAATGCATCTTTGCGGCAGCAGCGTGGTGTGTAGCGGTAGCAGGCGTGTATTAATAACTCCAACCCTTTCAGCCATGTGTCGGGTGCAGGACGGGGAAGGGGGGAGGGGGTAACCAAATTGCCACAATTTGTCCGCCAGCTTCTGGTTTCTGGACGTCTAGCTCACCCTGGTCCCAGAAGAGCGCCCGTTTTCTTCCGTGCAGCACTGAGTACTAGACTGGCACAAGTATCTTCTCTCCACCTTTAAGGGTCCTCCCGCCTGCCTGCATCGTTGTTCCTCCTTTTTTTTTTTAGCCGGGAAGCGCGGGAGCTATAAGGGTTACACCGTGTTACGAGTAGTGGTCAAGCCTTAGCTGAGAGGCCTGCCTGATCCCACCTTGACTTATTTATCCAGGACACGGGCCGTGATCGCTGAAATTAGTTATGGAATCGCAAACCACAGAAACCCCCTCCACCGGGCAGTAAACTGGGACAATGCAGCCGATATAGGGCAATGTATCCCGTGGGCGGTGTCTTTTCTCGTCGGGCCATTGGAACGAGAAGACCACTGAAGTTGGGTGTGTCCAGGCGTCGACTTCCGCCATCGGAATCATGACCGAGGTGGGGACTCTCCGATTATACTTTACTCAGAATGTGGCTGGTTAAGTACTAATATATTAATATAAATTAATACTTCAGTATATTTGTATAGTTCCCCCCGCGCATACTTCATAATGTTTATATTGAAATAATATTGTACAACCTGAATGTTAAATAAACCCCTATTATATAGTGTTCATTACATAACTCTTATCAATAACTTGCATTGCCCCTATATTCCCATTTAAACTGTAGCCCATGTAAGCAATAACAGTCCCCTAAGTTATGAGTCTTCACGTGAGGAGTTAGAATCTATTTATCATAGCAAGGGGCTCGCGCTGCAAGAGCGCCATCGTCGCTACGCGCAGGGCTCTGAACTGGCGTGTAGTGTTCTCGTGGTGCTGCGTGTACCTATGGCACTTCCAACGGCGACCCTATCATTATATTGATGAAAAGTCTGTAGAAAAGTTATGTTAAAGGCACCTATCGTAGTTTGGTTCGTGTCCGGCTAGCATGTTCTATGATACGGCAGTCTGGGAAAAACAACCGTTCTTAACTATATTGGAGGGCTCCGAAATAACATTCTCAGCATGCGTGGTAACTTCAAGGTGCCATTCAGTCCTCTTCTGGGGTATGATGTCTTTTCGTAGGGGGAAGTTAAATAGTTTCGTCAAAAATCCAGGATTTCAATCAAATTTCAACGCAGTTCAAGCACCCGGCAGGTGAAACCCTCAACGTAAGTAACATCACTAGTCCACGAGTAAATTAACTTTTACTAACTTACCTTTTGAAATAACCCCCTCGGCGTAACTACACGTAAATATTTCAAGGCTCGACTCTACCTCCTACGCAGAAATTCTTCGTTTTCGTATCATAATTTCAGTTTCGGAGTAATTGTTCAGAATTTCCTACTATAGAAAATTTACGTTTCACAAGTTGTTTTGTTATTATTGTATTTAACTTCACCATGTGTTATTTGATAGTTGTAAAAAAGGCAGGGATGTACTGATATTTATAAATTTTATATTATGATATTAGTGACTAAATTTTACGGCAATGGACTCCGCAGGACACTACAGGATAACTGAAAATTTTCCCGGGGATCTCTCGTTTTACTCCATGCTCATCTCGCTGCTCCCTCGCCGGTTCTCGAAACCTCGATGTTAAGAGCCGCCTAAATATATTCACCCACCCTAAAGTATGTTAAATAGTTTGTTCCTGAAATTGATTGTGAAATGCTCGTTTTTTAACATTTTCCATTTAATAAAAAAATTACACGTTTGAAACGGAAATAAAATATGCTCGGACGTAAAAATTATTCATAAAAAAATTAAACATTTTTAATGACAGCTATATCGATTATTGTTTGCGGGCATTGCAATATTGCGACTTTAGCAGTGGAAAAAAAAATGCCTTGTATGGTACTGCGTGGCTGTGGCGTGGATAACAGCCAGTCTTCTCGTTATTAGTGAAATGTCGGATGAGTTACATTCTGTTTTCTTCCCCGAGTCTCTCCTTAATAAGAGCTCTCATTTGAGTCCCCATGTTTGCGTGGGCGCGAGAGACAGACGTACTCGGGCCTCTGCCTCCCGCAATAAACGACGGCGCTATTAAGTTGAGTGGTTCGCCCCCGCTGCGAGCCTGTTGGCTCATTTGTGTGAGCCCTCTTGTTTTCACGAGCCCATTAGCCCATTTGGGGAATCACTGGAACGATTTGTGCCTCAAACATAAAAAAAAAAAAAAAAAAAAACCCAGAGAATGTGTCTGCCCCCAGCTGCTCTGGCCGTAGTGGGCTGGAAGTTTTTCTGGTCAAGGGCACTCCCTAAGTAAAATATTGCATGTAAAATTAGTGTTTGCGCCCATAGGCTGTTCTCGGTAAAATGAGCACTTTCGAAAGCCCTGCTAAAGTTCTATTTGTACGCTTCTTGTGTATTCCTCCGCCTTATGTAAAATTAACATTGCCATGGGCCTGATCACTTTATTCATGCGTCGGTCAAGTGAATCAATGGTAATATTATAGAAGTAAATATTTTACAAATTTGCTTATTCTTACTCTTATATTCATTAAAAAACAGATAGTAAAATAAATCGTTTTGGCATTATAAAATGTTTACATAAAACTTTTAATTCGACGTTAGGGCATGGAACTACTCTCCCTTCAAATTGCCAACTTTGCTGGGCGCATGTCTGCCAGTGTGCCTGTTAAAATATATGTAGGAATGAGCAGTGACATTTTTCAAAGGTTGGTTTTTAAAAGTGCTAATTTTATCCTGAACAACCTTCATACGTATATCTCAGTAAATAAATGTTCTGGGAGTTATAACATTTTTCCCCAGGAAAGATAAAACAACTAATATCTACAGTCAATTTTTTAATACTTTTATTCTAATAGAACATGCAAAGAGAAAAATATAAATAGTGGAAACTGCTAAAAACTACATTTTAAGGGCTTTTCTGAGCAGTTACCACAAGGAAAAGGCAAAAATTGCAAAGCGACGTAGTCTAATCTGGCTTTCATTACGTGTAATAAATAATATTCTACTAATTTGCGAGAAAATCAGCTACCCGAGAATGCATATCGCATCAGCCTTGGGTGGGCCCGTGTAAATGCTTCTTTATAGCCGGAAGTGACCTTGTGACGTTAAAAATTATATACTAGGGAATCCCCTTAAGTAATGAATCCTGGTTCTTTGTAACTTAAGGCAGCCAAACAGATACTTCCTATTTAACTTGATCCAGTCCTGGTTTATAAAAATTATTGACTTAAATTCATCACGAAAATATTTTTCAGTTTGCAAAATCTTCTGTTTCTTAGTTACCGTTCAAATTGAATTTTAGTACTGCATGGAAAGCTCTGAGGCAGTAGTCTCAAAAAGACTAGAAAAAACACTGAAACATCATCGAGGTTCGTGGCAAGTATTGCTCACCAAACATCCACAGAAAAATAACATTTGTACGTTCATTACGACAGGTTTAACTTGCGCCACACCAGCAGAAATCATAACTTTATTTATGTTCGTAGGATTAACGTCTCTTCAGCCGTAGGACCCTTGGAAGGAATCAGTGACTCTGAAAATGAAGTACGTGGAAGAACGCGACCGTGGTGGCATGCAGTAAGGAACGATCACAGAATTTGCATTATCTTATTATCGCGAGTATACTCGTTCACGTCTGACATGTTGCAAATTAGGCGAAATCATGGTCGGTGCTGTGCAAGCCGAGAAGCTCGCACAAATACAGACACAATATTTCCCTGGGCAATGCTAATGGTTGCTGTCGACACACCAGCTATTATATAATCGGTTCCTTCTTCTGACATATATATATACTGAAACCGTTTCCATAGGTTCCAAAGTGTCGGTTGTTATACGATATTCGTAAGTACTTTATACGCTATAATTTTCTCCTTTTGCAACACCTGAAATGAAATATTAATGTGTACGTCAAGGGGTTAAGTAATTTCGGGAACTCGAATAACGGATAGCTGGATCGGGAATCTAACCCGTGTCCTCCCGAACGCAAGTCCCGATGTGTTTGTTACCATTCTGCCATTTAGCTAGACGAGAAAGCATTTAGTATGTAGTAAGTGGGTATTTGAAGTTTTGAAGTCACAATTATAATGACTGAACTAGTGTTTTATCATGTCATAATCCACAACTTGTTAAATTGAAACACCTTTTTAAAGTGACCGAAGTACCCATACCCTAGTTATTGATCATACACAGCAGGGAAGACATGGCGAATAAACAACGAACTCGCATTTACATCACAATACTGACTTTTCTAAATTCTGACAAAAATATGACTTATTCGTGAATTCGTAGTTCCCTTGTCTTGGTAATTGGTACTTTTAGAATTCTCTTTATTATAATATAAACAAGCTAGGAAAATCAAGAATTCAATATGGCGGCCGAAGGTTCCCATTAAGTTTAACTCTATCTTCATCCCTGCTCTGTAATAGTCCGCACAACGCAAGGGTTCGCATATCTTGTTTAGACGTTCGCACGGGATAACGCGATACGTGTTCATATTTGGTAAGCATAGCTTCTCGAGGCACAGAAAAGCTTGCGACATCGAGACGGTCTTTTAAAACACTGCATCACTGGCTCTTAGATATTTTTTTTTTACTCGCCTCATAGAGCTTTTAAGAATTCGTGGAACTAGCGGTTTATCACGTACGAGCATTTGTGCCGTGACCGTCTCGACGTGAAGTGCTGTCGCGTGTGCTTTGTATTACTGTTGAGAGCAGAGAGACTCGTGCCACGAACGCAGCTTGCAAGAGATTTTGTTGCATGTAAAAGGTTTGCAGCTAAACGGACAACTTCGAACTGCTAACAAATTGTAATTGGCCGATTCGTGTGTTACATCAGCTTCTGTACTCTTTGGTCACGTTGAAGATTTTACTTCCTGGAACGGGCACAATGGGAAATTAACTGGCAGTTTTTTAATCTATCAAGTAATGGGGATAATGGCTAATTAATTGTTGCCTAATCTGTCAAGCGCTTTTCACAGCAGGTTACGTGGATTAAAAGAATGATTGAAATGGGGTTGGCCAACAACGGTAAATAGTACAGTCCCGTAATTTTGAGTCAATTGAAATTTTTTTTAAATTCCGTTTCATCACTTTCTGTACAGCTGAGGGGTTGTATTATTATTTAATCCCATAACGTAACCATTAATTTTTCGTTTCAGGGTCTGTAAGAGAGTACCTACACATTTCTAGTAACACTAGGGTTGCCACCTTTTTTTTCAAGCAAATAGAGTACATTTCCTTTCTAAGGTAAAAAAAAAAGTACAACATCTTAAAATAGAGTATTATTTATTTAACCTACTATTTTTTTTTCATATATATTTTTTTGTTGCTTCTGGCAACATCTAACAAATATTTATTTTCAAAGAACGTTTTCACGGCGTCTTTACAATCTATGATCATATTTAAATATATAAATAATTCATTTTTCCCACAGGCTTTTGTACTTTTGCCTTCGTTTTGTTTGCTTTGTATGATCCGATTCCAGTAATCGTTTTTTAGGTGTACTTAGAGATATACAGTTATCTGCATCCATAACTGAAGAATTATCACACACAATTTATACGTACAACACTACACACCAAGCAAAAACGGAAAACAATAATTTGAACTTCGAAATTTTCCAAAACCAACAGCAACACAAGTTACACACACAAGTGGACAAGTTGACATGATAATGTTATTTGACATTGACATTTTAGGTTACGTTCAAAAGCGACAGTGCTGCTTTGCATTTAATTTTATCGACGCGATGCGTTCTGTTCCACGCAATATTCGCTTTACCTTTTTATTTTTTTTCGTAAACAATTAAATAAAACCTTCAAACGTCGAAATAGGTAAAATAAAGTATTTTCACGTACTTTATTGTCCTCATAAAGTATAAAGTACGTTTAACCGAAATAGAGTACAATACTTTATTATAAAGTACGGGTGGCAACCCTAGTAACAACTGTCACTTTGGAACGTATCGAAAGAGTTTCAGCATATCAGTAGCACAAGAGGTGACTCGTTATAAAACAGTTCTTGTGTCAGCAACAACCACAAGCATACTCAGCGAAAGGCCGTAGTGGTGCTAGCTACCGGACTTTCTTATCACCGGCTATGATTCTGCCTGTTCGGTAACACGTCGGACGTTAACGAGTATACTCAGGATAATAGTGAGTGTTAAATGTGTTAATGCTAAGAGTTCTTTTTTTTTTTATCCTTGCACAACATACATGGGAACTGCTATGAACTCTTTGCGTAAGGCGAAGAGTATGGGAATGGCAGGCAGTGTAAAGACAAAGCTACTGTTCCTTCGCAACCGTTTCAAAAACGAATTTTACTCTTAACCTTAATGCTCGTTGGTAGAGTTATAACTTGATGTCTCTTTTACGGCAAGATCTCAAATAGCCATTGTCTTACATACCTATTCGGGATCGGTAAAGGAAACGCCCATAAGGAAACAACCCAGCATTCTCCTAAATTCATAAAAAAAATGAAAAATCGAAATTACTGGAACGGAAATAAATCCCGGGTCCTCTTGAATGTAGATTGAATGGGAGGTAACACCTCAAGCTTGGATTTACGTGTGTTCCTCCGTAACTTAATTTCCAGAGTCAATATTTACAAAACCCAGCTTTTCAAAGTAGATGGAACATTTTAACAGGTATTTCGAAATGCAACTTCTTTTCTTCACGTGATTCGTTTCACATATGTAACCGTAAAGAGAGTTTACCTCATTATGTATTAATCACTGCCCCTCATGGGGAAATATGGATATACCTGAAACTTTGCAAATTAAAAAAAAAAGTCCTGTTAAGTAGTACTATATGCCATGTCAAGCTTTGATATTTAATGTCTAATTATGAAATTACAAAAAATAGTATAAAAAATTCTAAGGATAATGGGTTCTCTCCCCATTGAGGGTGTTGCCACCGCTACATCTCGATTGGTTACAAGTTAGTGAACGTTATCCCAAGTATACAAGGGACAAACTTATTTTGGCCAAAGGCATCTTGGTAACAGTGCTCGGCGTGTTTAGCTTACAGCTGTTATATTATGTTTTCGAGTCCTGAAAGGGCCATTTGCATGCATTGAATGCAGTAATGCTCGAATCTCCCTCTTCAAGGAATTCCAAGCATAAATAGTTAACAACGATTTTTTATAACTTTTCTGATAAACTTTCCTTAATTTATTTGTTATTAATTTAATTTTTTATATTATTATGCGTATTAAATGCTTACGAACTGTGAAAAGCCTAAGTACGGTAACAATATTTTTTTCCCATTAAATACGGAAGGACTCATCCAGGTCTGCTAAAGAACAATCCATGAGATTAACCGATATCAGGATGGCCGGAAAGTAATCTAACCCGGTTCCTCCCGAGTCGAATGGTTACTAGTATTTTTCGTTTTTATACAGTAGTAACGAACAATAATTTTCTACAATTCAGCAAAATAAACTGGTATTATAAATGATTAGATTTTAATGGAGAAAACACTCAATCGTCTTCTGTGTGAAAGACAGTTATCGTTTCTAGAAACGCGGTATTTCAATGGAAAATAACAAACATGGGAACACCCTTGTCAACACAAAAGCACTATTATAAAAGGTATAGCAGATAATTCCTCCTAACGGGCCTCAAGGCAGCTGTCACAAGGCCAGTTTTCTCACGAGGACGAGTCGTTGAAATTTTTAACGAAACTGTTTGTGCGGTGTCTGGCCAGGCAAAAAATTGTTCGGCAATTCAACACCTGTACAGGCTAATGCAGGCATCTGCAACGCAGCGATACGCGGCAGATCTAATTTGCCGGACCAGCATGGTGTGCGCAGACGAGGTGTAGCTCTTCAGCATTACAGGGCCCGTCTACACGGGGCCGTTTCTCCCTCATTCGAGGCCGTGAAGCGCGGGGCGATAAGGACGACACTGCCACGCGCATCAAGTGCGCCATCGCCTCAACGCGCGAGGATCTTGAGCGGTGTTCTCGTCGTCCTGCGCGGTGGCTCTTAAAGCGGCAACCCTCTATCATTAAATTGTTTGATGTCTGAAGCGAAGTCCAATGTAGAGCCCTACGCTAGTTTCGGACGAATTCACTCAGAATATTTAAAGATATGACATGTTATCGACACACATAGTGTGCCGCGGGATTTGACCACGGCTGCTCCTCCTGCACCTGAGCCCAATGGGTATAACAGGAGACATCCTTCTGAGCAGTATAATAGAGAGTGCACCTCAGGATTTGTCAAATTGCAATCAGGCTTGTTAAGGCCACTTCTGGCTGTTAAATCTCACATCAGGCTGTTAGATGTGTGTGCACTCTCCCAGACATTCGTCCACGGATGATTAGATGTTATTTGAGCTTGGTCAGAGCTTTTAATTGACAAAGCTACGACAGTCTGAAAATGTCGTTTTTTTACCATGTCGAAGATCTTATAAATAGTGTTTGCAATGAGCGTGATCTGTTGAAAATTGTATTCCGCCCTAGCCTGGAAGCGTTATTCATTTTCGCGTGAAAACAGGCCATGTACACGTGAAATACTTCGTAGCAACGTTCATTACGGACACGCTGCAACCCAGTTCGCACTCGAGGCTCGTAAATAGAACAGGTGACCTTGGTCGTGGGCGCTGGCCGAGCTGATAGCCCCGAAGGATAAACAACTGCTGCGCTCGTATCGTAACTTCAGCGAGGATAACGAGACTGGTAAAGAAGCTCCTCCAGAGGAGGTGAAGGTAAGCGTCAGTCAAGCCAAGCAACCTCACTGAGCCGTGGGTACTCCAGTCACAATTCCTCCTCGACAACCATCACTCCTTTAACCGTAGACAGTTTTTACATTATTTTGTGCTTCATTCCGTGATTGAACTTGTGAAAGTTACACCGAGACCGCGTGAGCGGCAGCTACGACGCTAGCGACATCTACTTGCTACTTAATACTTAATTTGACACATAGAACACGACCTCTTCCTCATCTCAACTTGTGCCACGACTGCTTTTGAAAGAAAGAAATTCTTGTTGTCACGTTGTCATGCAGACAAAGCCTAACTAAGTCTAGAAAATCACACCAAAGCAAAGGGACAACGCACCGCATTCGTGCGCACTCAGTTCGATAATATTTTGCATGAGAACTATTTCTTACTAGGCATTACCAACATACCAATTTCCCCCAACTTTTGTTTATATTAATAATAAATGAAATATTATAACTTATAGATGAAATACAGGTAAAACTTAAATTCAACAAAAATAAGATACTTCTATGTTAACGCGAGCATGTGATACGTGACATATTTAGGAAACAACCAAACAGTCATACATGGGGAGATTTTTCAAAGGTTTGATTCAACAAGCGTAAAGAAACCGCGTATAGACTATGCTCAATACGTTTATAGGTTTTTTTTTTTTACGTCAACAAGGTAAATTACTATATGTGCGGTCGTATGTTTGCCAGAGTAACTAGCCTCTATGAGGTTTTTCAACGGCGATGCTATCGTTTTATAATGTAATTATAACGGCGTGCAGTACTTCCTTATACCACTTAAATATCCTGTACCGGAATTTTATCATCTAAAAATGATTGAGACAATAAAAGTTTTAGTAATTTTTTTTCTTTCAAAATAAAAATACGGATTAGAGACGGAAACGGAAAACATAAACTAGTCTTCGGCTATGCAAAGTTTCTTATACGCTATTCGTAAGCCGGTGCAGCTCCAAATCATTAAAACTTATTTTTATTAAACGATTTTTTTACTGGAACTCTGCTCACCTTTTTGTGGCCAAGGTAAGTGTTAGGAGAATTATTAATCAAATTGACTAGTGATCAGTTTCACGTATGTGAGGTAAGATATTGGCATGCTGGTGGCATAGCTTTTGAAATTTAAACCGATATCTAGGACCTGCTAGAAGGGCAGTGTTGTGCAATTTCACAGTCAAATTGAACTTCAGTGTTTTACGTAAAAAATTAACTTTTAAAAGTTTATTTAATAAAAAAACTTTTATTCTTATGTTTTTCTTAAAAAATTACTAAGTTCATTTAAAGTTCGATGGCCAAAAAAATACAGGTATCAAATTAATGGCTAAGGAGAAGCAAACCACAGACATATTTGCAAATAATTTAAAACTTATCATTTTGGCATTGCATGTAAACAAAATTGCTTTGAATATTGCAATGTACTGATGACAAAGCCATGTTCAAGCACAATTAGATCTGTAAAATGGTTAACTGTTAACGGAGTATCACTTTAAAATGAAAATACTCGCATGAAATATGTCGCTACCTATGTTAAATACACGTTCTACAACACCACTTCAATGTATACGAGTATTTTTTTAAGAACAACTTNAATGTCGCTACCTATGTTAAATACACGTTCTACAACACCACTTCAATGTATACGAGTATTTTTTTAAGAACAACTTTTTCAGAAATGGAAAATTTTGCAGACGTTTTATATCTGCCGATGGAAACGTTAGGTACCTACAGTATAAAATTGTCTTATCCTGATTACACTACGATTGCCTAGTGACCGAGGAGGTAACCGCCGTTTCTTTATTTTCTCTCGACGTGCAGAATCACCAAACAACCAATGGGGCACGCGTGAAAGTTTTGTAAAGCGGAATAAATTAACACAGTTCGGTACAAATAAGAACAAATGAAAGCTAAGCTCAAATGGCGTAAGAGGCGAGCGAGCGAAATACGAACGTGTTCCTACGAGCTCGTTACATGTACGGCCGGCCACGGGGACGTTATACGAGTTCGAGGCACAGAAACGAGGGANCGTGTTCCTACGAGCTCGTTACATGTACGGCCGGCCACGGGGACGTTATACGAGTTCGAGGCACAGAAACGAGGGAGCCCGTTCGGACGACACTAACACGCAATACTCGGCGCCAAATTCGCTCCTGAGCGCACGGCGTGTAGTGTTTCTGTCGCTGCGCTGTACTATGCAAACTAGCCTGTAATAGTGGAACTTTATTACACGCAATGAAAGTCCACAGACTGTACTACGGACGAATGGTTCTACTTTTCTCCTACCTCTTGAGGAAACTACGCAGGCAAGCTCTACAAATGAGATTTTTTAAAATTTCCACGAATTTTTTTTCATCTTTAATACACTTTTTTTCTGTTAAAAAAAGCGTATTCTTAGAATATTTGTTTATTGAGATAAACGTAACCGTGCCAACGAGTGAAAAAAAAATTGTCAGGATTACCAACTGTTAATTTCAAAAGTTCATTGAACAGCACTAGAAGAGTTGAGCACCCTGACTCAGGATNCGTGTTCCTACGAGCTCGTTACATGTACGGCCGGCCACGGGGACGTTATACGAGTTCGAGGCACAGAAACGAGGGAACCCGTACGGACGACACTAACTCGCACTACTCGGCGCCAAATTCGCTCCTGAGCGCACGGCGTGTAGTGTTTCTGTCGCTGCGCTGTACTATGCAAACTAGCCTGTAATAGTGGAACTTTATTACACGCGATGAAAGTCCACAGACTGAACTACGGTCGAATGGTTCTACTTTTCTCCTACCTCTTGAGGAAACTACGCAGGCAAGCTCTACAAATGAGATTTTTCAAAATTTCCACGAATTTTTTTTTCATTTTTAATACAATTTTTTTTCTGGTAAAAAAGTGTATTCTTAGAATATTTGTGTATTGAGATAAACGTAACCGTGCCAACAACGAGTGAAACAAAAAAAGAATGTCAGGATTACCAACTGTTAATTTCAAAAGTTCATTGAACAGCACTAGAAGAGTTGAGCACCCTGACTCAGGATACACCCACAGTCTGTCTGCCAGTGAGGCGGATAGCGTAGTCTCTCTTGGCACGCCGGGCCCACGAGAGCTGGAGATTTATGCCTCGCCGAACGATGATATAGCCCAGGGGCGTGAGGGGGGGAGAGAAGAGCGAGGTTAACTGCAGTGGGTAGGTCGTTTTCTGTGACGAAGTCCAGAAGCGGCGGCGTGCCCCTCGTCTGTGCGCCCTCTTAAGTTGAATTTGGGAGGGGGGAGGTGTTGGGGAAAAAACACTTGTGCAGGGTACAATATTTTGTATTTTGACTCGGCCGTGCGTGGTTATGCACGAAAATACCCCTTTAGATGCACGGAAATACCACTAGAGAATAACAACTGAAAGCTTTGGTTAATGAGCTTGTTCTGAGTGGCGAACCAGTGGGATGAACCGAGATGTTAGTGCCAGGCACTATGAATCATTAGTAACCACTGTTTAATCAGTGAGTAACAGCTGAAATAATTAGTAAAAAAATTCCTGATTCCAGTAGAGCAGTTTCAACAGAGCTTGCAGTAAAATTAGTTTTTTTTTTTTTTTTTAAACAGTTTTAGAGTGTAAGTAGGTTTTATGGCAATCATAGACATGAAACTTCCCTTCAGTGCTATTTCTAAACTAGCAAATATAAAGAATAATTCTAATGCATCGTTACAACAGTTGATGTGCGCACACCCCAGTTTAGACCCAGCAGTAATCGCATTTATTAATCATATATACACAAGGCCTGCTTACTAGCAGTTTTATAAATTTGACCTTTGAACGTTTTTCTGTAGGCTGAGAGTACAAAAAGTTTTTAAAAATGTGTACACCTACGAATGCGTACCAGTTTTTCATCAATTGTCTGATGTGTTGCAAACTCCCCAAATCACCAAGACTTGGGTAGGCGGGGTTCCCAACGTAATTTAAATGAAAAATTCTATCAGACTATTTTTTTTAGTAGCATAAAGACGTAGAGCGTACCTTTAACTTAGGTGTTGCGTAATAAAATGAGGGCGACCTCTTAAATTTCCACGATTCTACGCTGAATGACCCCAAGGCTGCACACTAGTTTAGTGCCGTTTCTGACATTTTNACCTCTTAAATTTCCACGATTCTACGCTGAATGACCCCAAGGCTGCACACTAGTTTAGTGCCGTTTCTGACATTTTAAAACTGACATTTTCTGAAAATGTTTTGTAAAAAGTTTAAAAAATGTTGTGGAAAATTAATTTTATAAATTTTTTTATACCAAAACTAGTTTAGAGGCGTAAAACATACTTTTGCCGTTACGTTAAAAATTATTCGGTAAACGTATAGAAGTCCTGCGGTTCTACGCTGTACATACTACAGCAATATTGCACGCCAGTTCACTGGATTTGCGTATAAAGGCGATGAGGCATTTCGAAGTGGTGCCATTGTCGCCTTTAGCGATCCTCTGTTTGAAGTGTTACGAACTTGAAAATAATTCCAGGTGGTTAGAAACGCTGTGAATAACTGCAGCATTATTTATGAAACAGGGATTGGAAACCGCGTGGGCAAAATAAAACTACATCGCAGCTTGGGATCGAGTCATCAAAGTTCTGTAAACGATTTGCTCGTGATGACAACGTGGTCCGATATTCTCTGTTCGTTCCTACGCTGTTACACTGCCATCGCCCAAGCGTAACTTGTGTAGCCGTGAATTATTTGAAAACGTTTCATGGCTCCAGCGGGCTTACAAACGTTTTATTATCCTGCGCACATTATGTGTAATGTGCGCAGGATAATAAAACGTTTGTATGATGGAAGAAATATGTGCATTTTATTTCAATCCACAGCAGCAGTCTCTGGTTAGTAAATTTCAAATTCTATAAGTGTTAGAAGTGCACATATTACAATTTTTTTCTTTATTAATTCCTGTATTGTGTTGTTTTATCATATCTTTATTTAAAAGCGAAAGTAAAATTTTAAATTAGAAAGCAAAAATGGGCTTCTTCGAATGAACTGTTAACAGGGTAAAATTTTGATGACTGCATGACCATCAAACACTGCCCTTCCTAGACGGGTTTCGGATTCGTCGACGTCGTCGGTGACTGATTATTATTAAAAAATTTTTTTCCGTGAGTACGAAGCGCGAGATGTCCCTCTCATCCGCGTGCGCCGACACAGCTGTGTGTGNAAAAAGAGGGAACTGGTCGACGCCAGAGTACGAAACGTAATCCAAATGACGGGCAGTGCAGAGTTACATATCGTAACGTTAGTCGGGGTGTTTTTCAGGGCGACTAGTCCCATTCACGGTTACTTCATACTTTTCCTGAAGCTCTTCTGAAGTTCTACTTCCAGGATATTCCTCCGCTTCATGAAAACTAAGCTAAGAAAATTATACGAAAGGGACAAAGCACCGATTCCGTGCGCACTCAAGTGTAATAATATTTCGCACGAGAATTATTTCTTACTAGGCATTACCAATAGACATGTTTTCCCACGGTTTTTGTTCATACTGATTATAATTTAAATATTATAATTTATAAATAAAATATAATAAAAATTTTATTTAACTAAAAATAATGTACTTTTTATTGACAGAAGTGCACATCGCTTGTGGAACATGGCCGATTTAGGAAGCAATCAAACACATCATACATGGGGTGATTTTTAAAAGGTTTGATTGTAAACGCGTGAAGAAACCGCGAATAGACTATACCTATGAGACTTTCAGCGATCACCAGATCATTTTATTGATGGGAAGTGTGTAGGGAATTTCAATTCAGACACCTACCGTTTCATTCTCGCCCGGGCAGTATATTTAAGGATACAACAGCCTGAAAAAAAGGTGGCTTGTAACGATGTTGGGAGGACTTCATAATAACATTTATGGCCTGCGTTATATCTGCAAAGTACCATTCAGTCGCCGTTTGGGTACTGTTTTCTTTTCGTAAGTTAACCCTTTGGGAGACACGTTTAATAGTTTCATCAAGAAAGGCGTTTTCAGTTCAAGCACAAGGTAGGCGACCCCTTTAAAACTAGTATTTAAGCTATTAATTCATTTCAGAATATAAAAGTTACGTTATTTTGCCGTCCAGCGAGGTCAGACCCAGATTTCGGCATGTGGGAAACATGTCGGACGTTACCGCTGGCCGGTGTGTTATCTCGGGGCTCTCCCCTTTCCCTCCGCCAGTGCTGTATTACCACCTCAGCGACAATATATATGTATATATATCTTATTCACTTCTGCCTTTAACAATTTTCCTGACTACAGTTAAGTAGGCAGGAAATTATTTTTTCAGGTATGGAAATTTCGAAATCGCTGTGGTGGATGATACAGGACCATTCTTTAAAACCTCCAGTACATCTAAATCCTAGTTATTTATTTTTGTTTCGAAATTAAATGAGTTTATGAACATTTAGTATGTTTTATGTATTTGAGATGATTTAAACATTTCACAAACAGCAAACGTGAAAAAAAATTTTGGTAGTGGGGAAACAATAGACAATCGCTAAAAAAAAACCGTTAATTACACACTCTAAATTCGAATCAGTGGGAAACCACTGATTCGTAGTGAAATTCAACTACTNAAAAAAAAACCGTTAATTACACACTCTAAATTCGAATCAGTGGGAAACCACTGATTCGTAGTGAAATTCAACTACTCGATTCAGTGAAGACGCCTTCACTTAGAATCAGTGGAAAACCACTGATTGTTTCAGTGAAAAAACTTCACTGATTGAATAAGTGACGGCCGACTGCAGTGGCGAATTAAATATTGTTTTTATTGAATTTAGTCAAATCATTACGTGAACTAAACATATTTACCGCAATAAAAAAAATTAAAGAAAAAAAATGGAGGTGATCGGGATTGAAACCACTCTCTCTTTCCACTTCGCTTATATGCATTACCATCTGCGCTACCAAGTCAATTTTGAAAATACGAAGTTTTAAATTGTATGCCCTTTTCGTTTTTGTTTAATTGGTACCGTTAGGATTGTTAAAACGAATAGTAGGTATATATGAGCGCATTCTCTTTACCACATTATATGCCTTAAAAAATAAAGCTCTGATGATTACATGAAAACGAAATGAAAGACGAAAAAACGGAATAAAAGGCTGAATGTTCATATTACCTCGTAAAATGGTGTTTTGAATGACGAAAAACATTTTAGAAAGTATTTTGTATTGGTTTTATTAGTTCATTCGTCGTTGTTTCACTTGATACACGTCTAACGGCCATTTTTAAACGTTGTTTGACGGCCATNGTTTTATTAGTTCATTCGTCGTTGTTTCACTTGATACACGTCTAACGGCCATTTTTAAACGTTGTTTGACGGCCATTTTTAAACGTTGTTTGACGGCCATATTTACACGCTGTTTAACGGATCCATCAGTCAAAGAAAAAACTACTGGAAAACAGTAAAAAAAAATTTTTTCACTGATTCGTCAGTTAAATTCACTGAAGTGATTGTTGAATAAGTCAGGTACTGTTGACGGATTGAAACAGTGAAATTCCCACTGATTCAGATTTTGAGCGCATAATATGCGCATTTATAGGAATTTTAATGCTTTAAAAATGTTTAATAAGTATGCACTAGATAATAAATTTGCACCCTTAGGTACAAATTAAAATCCATTGAGTTGGCAGCAGTACCCACGTCGCTCGGCGAATTGATCAAGCGCTCATCTTGATATAGGCTATTCACGGTAAGTTAAGCACTTTTTGTAGCCCTCCCTCTCATTTGGAATAGTAGTCAATAAACATATTTTATTTTAACCATTGACGTTATATATATATTAGTATGTTTATTACTTACATGGCAATATATATTTTTAAAAGTGGTGGGAGAATGAAACAATGGTTGATAGGAAAAAGTAAATTTAAAAAAAAGTAACTAGGGCCTACAAAGTGCTCACTTTATCGTGAACAAGCTATAGTGGAGCACAAAGCCAAAATGAAATAGCCAGGGAAGTTAATAACGGCGAGAAACATGCGTTTGCGAGGGTCGGCAACTCACGACGGAGTGATTCACACAGCTAGTAGTAGTCTGTATCGTCAGCGGACTGTATCGTCTTTCAACGACAGAGGATCTTGTCGATTTATACTGTATCGAGTTTCGTAATCTCATGATCGTTTGGTAGATATCAGACTGGCAAAACTATCGACGTAAAGATCACACACGACCTTGATGTGATGTAAATGATTTGAAACGCCTCAAGATCTAATTTCTCTTCTCAATAAACAGAAGAGGAAAAAGTTTGAGAGTTCAGCAATGGAAAAAAAATAAAAATAAAAATTATATTACTGTAAAATGAAACTTTTGTAAAAATTATGCGTAATGCAATGCCTAGAAAAAAATTGTTATGTGGCACAGTTTTTTCGTAAGTCATATTGTACTGTTTTACGTCACCCAAGTAAAATGAATACACCAGCTCTACAAAAAGAAAGAATGGAAACTGAAAAGGGTTATCTTAATCAATTAATTTTAAGACAGGCTTCGCATTGCTAAAGTTTTGTTGAAGAATAACCAAACATAAAAAACAAGTAAAATTTCCTTGTTCTCAGCCATTCAAAAAATTAAATCACCTTTTTTACGTCTAAGGTGGTTCGTGGCTCTCTTTTTCAGTCTAAATTGTCTATTTCGTACACGTGTTTAAGTTTTTACTTGCGCGATCCAGAAAAAGGTAAATTTTTTACTTTAACTAACGAATAGGACTCTCCACAACGTAAATAAAAATATTTATTTTTAGAAGTGCAACAAAACGTGCACCAAGATGGAAAAGAGTGTTTATTTTGTTTCCTCCATTACATTTATATCTGAAAAGTTTTCTCGTATTTTTTGCAATTGCGAAATATTTTTATCATATCCTCAAAACTAGTCTCACGCAACACGTCTGTTTCCATACTTAGTATAGATAAAGGATCAATTTTTGTGGAACCTGATTCAGCTGTACCGGTTGCAATTTCGCACTGTACAGTCCATAGTAAATGCTGCAATGTACCATCTCTGTGGTGCTCACCTTTCCCTTGATGCCCCAAGCAAATTCTTGCATCGCTTAATTGTTTACTGCAGCCATGGTTTGGAACAACACGTGATCAACTACGTGTTGAGCAGATGGCTTCAAGTAGGGTCACAACGCCTGCTCGTATCATCAACGCTGCTGAGATTTCCTCAGACGTCAGAAAATAATCCCAATGCTTTTAAAGCACAACATTTTCTCACGGGCAGAAAATGAGCACCGTCTTGTGCACTCTCATTTGAAACAATCTGTTTCACTAGTTTTTGGATCTTGACTGGTTTGAAATTACTACTCTCCCAGTTCCTTTGTGCGATGATCCTGAAGATATTCGTGGTAGCCCTGTTATTAGCTCTCTCTCGTCATCCCACCCGATTATATTTTGCAATATTTTCTGCTTTTCTACTTGGCAGCGTGTTTGATGGGAGATACGATAGGCCTGGGAATTTTGACCGTCAGGCTATGTCGGATAAAATGTATCCGAAACAAACCCGAAACTTAAAACTTGGCTATTGAGTTCGTTGTTCTTTCCAACAGTAACGACGCTTTCTTTCCCTCTTGTTTTGCGGAAAGGCTTCCTCCACACTTAGGCGAGTGACGGACACTAACATGATAATGGCTGGTTGCTAGTGAAGAGAAATGCTAGATCTTAGCCACCATTATTAACTGTCAGTGAATGAAAGCGAAGCTTCGCAGATGTTTTATCTGTGTTCACTGAACCAGCAAATTTCCACGCAATATGCCCCACTACTTCTATATCTCTNGCTTCGCAGATGTTTTATCTGTGTTCACTGAACCAGCAAATTTCCACGCAATATGCCCCACTACTTCTATATCTCTGTGTATTCTCGTTGTCGTTAGTTGTTGTTAAGATTAAATTACAGGAACCAAAGGTGAATTGTCTAAAGTTTGGTTACATAATGTGGACTCCCAATATTTGTCTAAAACTAACGTGGTGAAAGAAGCACGCTGAATCTGCTCCGTTCGCAAGTGTTTGGTAACTGACTGTGGCAACGGAGCTACATATATATATATATATTGCGCGTGTTTTCTAATGAGCACACGGAACACGGTGGTAGGTCACACCCTCCCAATTGTCCCACTTCATTTGGTCGGCATATGTAGGGACCNGCTTCGCAGATGTTTTATCTGTGTTCACTGAACCAGCAAATTTCCACGCAATATGCCCCACTACTTCTATATCTCTCTGTGTATTCTCGTTGTCGTTAGTTGTTGTTAAGATTAAATTACAGGAACCAAAGGTGAATTGTCTAAAGTTTGGTTACATAATGTGGACTCCCAATATTTGTCTAAAACTAACGTGGTGAAAGAAGCACGCTGAATCTGCTCCGTTCGTAAGTGTTTGGTAACTGACTGTGGCAACGGAGCTACATATATATATATATTGCGCGTGTTTTCTAGTGAGCACACGGAACACGGTGGTAGGTCACACCCTCCCAATTGTCCCACTTCATTTGGTCGGCATATGTAGGGACCTTGCGATATTACTGATATGAGTAAATATCGATACTTTTCTTTCGATATCCGATATNCTTGCGATATTACTGATATGAGTAAATATCGATACTTTTCTTTCGATATCCGATATTTTGGTATCGATATTCTGTTTCGATATTTATACTGCTATCAGTATATTTATTACGATATTTTGCCACATTTGTAATTAATTATTATGATGTATAATATGACATATTCTGATGACTTCTCTTGTACATAAAATTCAGTATTTTGAGTGTGATTAACAGTGCATATCTTGATTTTTATAAGTACATTTTCTCACAAATGTAAAAAATTTTTATGTTTGTTAGTATGGATATTTTGTATCATTATTACCTATTAATTTATTCGTTTTAATATATTATGAAATNATTTTTATGTTTGTTAGTATGGATATTTTGTATCATTATTACCTATTAATTTATTCGTTTTAATATATTATGAAATTGATACTTTACGATACTGAAAAATCCCTAAGTAGGCCTACATTTGTGTATTAATGCAAATATCATTCGATATTNAATTGATACTTTACGATACTGAAAAATCCCTAAGTAGGCCTACATTTGTGTATTAATGCAAATATCATTCGATATTCTCGGATATTGGTTTCTGTTCCTATAATATCGGAATATCGATACTTTTTATTCAATAAATATATCGAAAGAAATATCGATCGAATTGGATACCGCAACGTCCCTAGGCACGTGGCTGCGCGGGTACGGATATGCCGCCGGCGTTTCGCCAAATGTCGTATCAGCAGGAGGGTTCTTCCAAGTAAACTTGCAGTGGTCATGGACATGCTGCCACCCACCCCTTAATCTCATTCCTTCTTCTTTATCTTCTTCTCCCTGGGACCTTATCTTATCTCGCGCGGTAATGCCCTTCCCTCCAGCTCATCTCTAGCTCGCCACCTCGACCAGACCCAGAGAGCAGCACATCTGCGGGACGTCTTGGCTAGAGAGGGGTTGTTACTTGTTACAGCTATGTTCTGTACCTGTTCCAAACTGATACTGATACAGAATTGTATACAGGATTTCCTGAGTACGTCGCTTCTTCGCCAGTCTCACGTGTAGCCTTGTCCGTGCATGTTGTCAGGTACGCGCGTTATCAAGTAGGCTACGTGTTTTAGACTGGTATACTGTGTGGTATCTGTAACTGTGAATTAAAGTATAGATAAGAACAAGAGCATAAGAAAATAATTCAGAGGATAATGGACTGGTTATACGTAAATAGTTTAAACGGAAACTAAGTTATAAATTATTCTCTTTATTTTTTTTTACGAAAACACTCAACTCTGTGCGGTCGCCAAATCGAAACAAAAAAAAAATGAATTTTAACTTAAACGCACATTTTAAATACAACGTTTAACTGGAAATCACCGACAAACTCCGGGAGGTAGATTCCTGACGAAATATAAGATGAGAATTTATGTACCATTGTCCCCTAAATGATTGTTAGGGGAGGAGCTATGCGCCACCCCTATTTTTCAGATGAAAGGGGTGATATTGCCCACCACATTTTCACAGGCGTAAGATCTACGTCCTACAAAACACTATTAATAGATTTGCTTGCTTAATCGCTAGTAATTTCTGATATTTGTAGCGGAAATCATTTCAAAAGTAGACGTTTGGGGGCGCATAGCTCCCCTAAAAATCACTGATGGAAAAAAAAATCATACATTCATTTTCTTCTCATATTTTCAGCAGGAATCACCTGTTGGAGTTTGTCGGTGATTTTTAGTAACATTTTGTATAATTAAAATTGTTTCAGTGTTACATGGAACAGCAGANCTGTTGGAGTTTGTCGGTGATTTTTAGTAACATTTTGTATAATTAAAATTGTTTCAGTGTTACATGGAACAGCAGACACAACGTGCTGGCGATAATAAATGTATCTGACAGTTCGGCAGTGTACTCGTTTACAATACCTGGTACAAGTGTGGGTATCAGATAGAAAGTAACAGGATGATACTCTATAGTCTTGGTCCCGCGCAGCAGACATCTTCTCAAGTCACAGTTTACAACCGCAGTGAATTCCGCCGGCACGCCGAGTGGGGTGACGCTAGAGTAATTTCNCATCTTCTCAAGTCACAGTTTACAACCGCAGTGAATTCCGCCGGCACGCCGAGTGGGGTGACGCTAGAGTAATTTCACGTTTTATTTTTAATAATCCGAAAGAGGAGGGGGGAGGGGGTATTTCCTTTGGGCGCTTCTTATTCCTCCTCCGTTTCCATTCCAATGCACTGTCCCATCGCTATATGAGTAGGGCAGTCGGTATTCAGTTAGTGACGGCTTCCTCTCGTCCATACAAACCCTGCCTGAAGACTGGAACAACGCGCAAGTCTATATTTACATTACTTATAAATAATACTGACGTACGCCGAAAAATCCTAAGTAGCGCTAGGTCTCATCAATATCTCTAGCTTTGGTAACACGGGACAGCCACATGTGCTGCCTTGTTGAGATCAGATAGGCAAAACTAGGCCACTGGGTCTCGANGCTTTGGTAACACGGGACAGCCACATGTGCTGCCTTGTTGAGATCAGATAGGCAAAACTAGGCCACTGGGTCTCGATACAATGTAAGACTGAATCATCCGTCTATATTAATTCGTGAATATGCAACCTGTTTATTTGTAGATGTTTCGTAGGAGTATCATGAATTTGTGGCTTGTGGTAAAAAAAAGGGCCAATGGGGAAATCTTGTAGCACTGTTAGCGTCTACGATACCATAATTTCTCTCTCTTGGTCATGATGTCATGGCATATCCATCAGTCGNATTGTAGCACTGTTAGCGTCTACGATACCATAATTTCTCTCTCTTGGTCATGATGTCATGGCATATCCATCAGTCGTCCACGTAAAACTTAACTCTTATCATGGTAAAATATTTATAAGGTGCATTTATGATTATATTTGTTCGCCAAAATAAGGTTTTATTATATATAATGTCGACTTCGAAGAATGATCTGCTTAAACATGGTTTCGTTATACGAGGTTAGGTTACGGATAAAAGTAAACAGGGCAGGCTTGTCGCAAGTTTTCATTGGCTGGACTTGAGAATGATCAGGTTAATTGTGAATCGTGAATCCAGAAGAGTAGTTCTGCGTGCGAGAACCGCGGTTTTACGCGTAATTCTTAACGCGTTTTTTTTTTATTGTAAACCCAGGTCTTAGTCGTGAACCAAGCATTCGGAAGTGCTCGGCAAACTTCGGCGGCGGTGACTCAGGACGAAGGTGAACTAGGGTATCCACAGACGGCACTCGCAGCGCTCTGTGTGGGCGGCGGGTCCACGAGGCTGTCTGAGCACCGGGANTTATCACTCGGTGCAGCGTACGTACTTCCGGCTGCAGGCGCGACGGCGTC
Source organism: Clitarchus hookeri (assembly GCA_002778355.1). NCBI lineage: Eukaryota > Metazoa > Arthropoda > Insecta > Phasmatodea > Phasmatidae > Clitarchus > Clitarchus hookeri. The sequence goes on along the minus strand of NQII01003653.1, from coordinate 171,122 downwards.
CGTCTTCGGTAATGAGCTCGCAACGGCACATCCGGCCGCGCCGACGGCAATTAAGCGCCCCATGGCCCGATAGCGGCGAGCGGCTCGCTCTACGAGGGGGCGGGGGGAGTAATAGTAGTTTGAGTCCCCTTTACCATCACTGCACATTTTCCTTTCGTATTATACACTTATGTTTTTAACGCCTTCGTATCCACTTTGATTAATGGTTTACAGGGTTGCAGAGAAGACCATTTCGGATTCACACCAATTACTGACAATGCACGATCATAGAAAAATTACATTTTACGACTTGTTTAATATTTTTGTGCTGAATTTTAATTGTGTGTTATCCGCTAGGTGTAAAAAGTCGAGAACATATTTATATTTTATCAATGAGTCCCTGCCTGTTTTTCAAGCAGAAAATAACAAACAGTGCAAATTAGATACGAAAGTGTTGAACACCCTAGTAAATCGTATATTTTTTTTAAAAATCAAACATTTCACTAATACCTTTGAAACTGAAATTATGACACGAAAACGAAGGNAAATCGTATATTTTTTTTAAAAATCAAACATTTCACTAATACCTTTGAAACTGAAATTATGACACGAAAACGAAGGATTTCTGCAAAAATAAGGTGAAGTCGAGCCTTCATGGCGTTGGCCACGAAAAAATTTGCTGGTTTTATATCTGTACTACATTCTGTTCAACTTTTAGACATCAGTTATTACTCTTTCCTAGCAAAAACTAAATATAGCCCCTAGTTTTTGCATAGTTGCATATAAAAATCACAATTTTACTGTTTTATAAATGTACANAAATCGTATATTTTTTTTAAAAATCAAACATTTCACTAATACCTTTGAAACTGAAATTATGACACGAAAACGAAGGCTTTCTGCAAAAATAAGGTGAAGTCGAGCCTTCATGGCGTTGGCCACGAAAAAATTTGCTGGTTTTATATCTGTACTACATTCTGTTCAACTTTTAGACATCAGTTATTACTCTTTCCTAGAAAAAACTAAATATAGCCCCTAGTTTTTGCATAGTTGCATATAAAAATCACAATTTTACTGTTTTATAAATGTACAAACCATGAAAACTAACTTACTTACAGAAGTGAAATAATTTACACTGAAAAAAATATGCAAAGATCTGCTCCAAGACCTCTGTAGAATCGCTTAAAGAAATATTTATGCAATTGTAAAAAGTAGCTGAAAATAAATTAATTGCCGCATATGTTTGATTTGTGGCTGCACCCGAATTGTTGTAAAATTACTTTTGCTAAGCATACCTTAAAATGTCTTAAGGTAAGACTGTTCACTTGTCTTGTAAAATTTTCGGCACATAGTTTGGTTTATTTTCTTTGTATATAACAAAATCAATACAATATTTACTTTGCCCCGATATTTTTCAAAAACCATGTGATCTAAAATCTTCAGTTAATTTCCATCTATGAACGAAAATGCATTTAGTTGCAGATGCTCCGGAAACGTGGACCCTTGAACTGTCTAGGTAGAAACTGTACAAAAAAAGTTCAATGGTGGAAGGAGAAGGGACTGATGCACGGTTGCTTGTCTTGAAATTTTTACAAAGTTTCCCCGGAAGGTTTTGAGTTGATGACGTGATTAAATGTTAAACGAGTGCCAACGATCCGAGTTGATGAAATGCACTGAAGTTTTCGGTTTTCCTCGTCGAAGGTGTCGTCCAGATCCGCGAGGAAACAACTCCGCACCATCGGTACTCCGCACCATCGGTACTCCGCACCATCGGTACTCCTTCGTGAGGAAAGTGTTCCGGATGTGTGCGGTCTCCAAGGCCCTTTCTTGCGATACACCACAGACCGAAGATGAGGTAGACCGATTTCAGTCTTCTGCGCATGTCCGCAACACTGACTCGACAATCACCATTACAGCTGTCAGTCACATGATCAACACTGGTGAACGAGTTTGTCTGCGTTGTAATTTTCAACAGACCCGCAGTTATAAATGAATGACGCACTGAGACTGACCTATCGTAGTATCAAATCAATAAATGTTGTAGTGATTTAACGATATACACCAGCATTTTAGAATTATCTTTACTGTTTGTAAGTCAATAGTTTTGTAATAACTACATAAGTATGTACGCTAATAATTTTCTTGTATCTTTTTTTTTTTTTTAACGCAGCACTCGTGAAAAGGCACTTGCCTAGATTTCGCCACGTAGGTTAGAGAAAATGTACAAACCTTTCAAAGCACTCGCATCCATAAGCTGTAGATTCTCTTTCTGCTTTTTTCAAGCGTTCAGTGTTACATTAATACGCATAACGTATGTAGCCCGGACAGTTTTAAAATCTTCTCAAATTATTTAAGTGGACATTTTAAGAATAAACGGTGTAGTTACCTCTATACTTATCATGTAAAACCAGAACTACTTTGATAACAGCTCTCTACGGCTATTTCATGAACTAAATCAGCCAACAAGGGCGAAAGCTTTTTGCGTCATTTTGAAGAGCTGTCCTTCTGCGACCGTGGTTTCGGATATGGTGTGTTTACTGAACCTGTGCGCATCGTTCGGCGCAGGAGTACTTGGGGTCGGCGTGCGCTGCGGGTTCACGGTGCAGGGTTGTTGAGGGGACCAGCAGTTCGACGTCCCGAACATGCGGGTTGCGATAATACGTCCCTCCCCCTCCTTAACCACCTACAGTTGTCCTCACGGGACCTCCGCCAATGACACCACACGGCGGTCTTGTTCCCTCAACTTGGGTGGAACGAACTGTCGCCGCTCGTTGGCAATCTCGTGGGCTGGGTGGTTGAACCCTACCATCTTGAACTTATTCTCGCTCAACTTTCTGTGACAGAGCATAGGTAATACTTTTTGAAACGTTCTAGTTTCTTTGCAACTTAACTGCCTTCATTAGGTTCTATAGTCAATTCGCGGTTACTTCACACGTTTGAATCAAACCTTTTGAAAAAACACCCAATGTAATTACGTGCTTGGTTTTCTTTTTCTAAATAAGTTTAGTTTCACAATCGTTTAATATTTGTGGCAACGTAGAAACACCTTATGTTTGGTTGAATTGAACTTTTACTTACATTCTATCTATAAATTAAAAGCAGGGAGAAAATAGGTGTGTTGGTAATGGCTAGTAAGAAATAGTTACTGTGCAAAACATAGGAAAATCCTGGAAGTAGAACTTTCGCAGGGCTTCAGAAAAGTTGGAAGTAACCATGAATAAACTATAAGAGGTAACAGCTGAGGAGAAAAAAGTTATTATTTTATGTGAAAGACTACAGAGGTGATAGTAGTAAGATAAACACAACATATAGATTTAAGGAACCGTGATTAGCTATACCATATGTTCCCCCCCCCCCTCAAAATTCTAAACAAAAATTCTCTACTGCGAGGTTTCGGAGAATAAACATAAATCCAAAATGACAGGGATAAATCGCCTTTAAGAGAACACCATAGTTCAATATTGTTTGTAAAATTTGGGGCCACGTTGGCATAGTGGTCAGACCACACGCCTCCTATGAGGCGAACCGGGTTCGCTTCCCGGCGGGGTCACTCCCGGATTTTCGCGCTTGGGAATCGTGCCGGACGATGCCGCTGGTCGGTGGGTTTTCTCGGGGATCTCCCGTTTCCAAGTTTACTACGTATTATTTGGTAGTTTTAGAAAGGCAGCGACGTTGTGACATTTTAAAGTTTATATCACGCTATTTGTGACATCTTTTTACATTGATTGTTCAGGTTTCATACCTGTACTGCACAGGAAGGCAAATAGCTAAACTTCTGTAGTAGCACATAAATGTTTTCTATCGTATTTATAATAATAGTGCTTATCGCACACTGGGAACAGAGATATTAACAAAAGGCGATTGGAAGATTACAGTAATTAAATGCATTCCTATGCGGAAGGAAGACGCCTATAGGCGAATTACGTACGCTGCAACCGTTAGAGACTGAAACATAAACTTACTAAATGCAGAGTAACGTGATCGCATCACAAAAATTCGTAGAAGCCATTTTAACATTCACGTTCCAAAGCAAATGAATGGTCTAATGGCAGACATAACAGCAGATCATTAATTGTGGAAATGCATTATTTTTGAAGTAGGGATACATTTACGAGAAGTTCCCCACACGTTCGATGTATGGTGAAAATGTTGAAATCGTCCCTGGAAAACTACTTTCGTGTCGTACACATGTATGTAGTCGCTGTCGTACAACGTGGCAGAATATATTGCAGCTTCAGTTTGTTCATTTTTATGAGTTGACCTACCAAAACTAATTCAGTTCGAATTATTGGTTCTAGAGAAGAAAACACGCAAGTTTAGAAACTTGGTCTTCCCTTCGAGCTATTTATTGTAAGTTTGTTATTATTTAATTTAAAGAATGAACATAAATGGAGAGGGAAAGAATTGTTAAAGGGTGGAGGGGAGAGAGTTGTTGTTTTAATAAACCAGGTTGTCACTACGTGGCTTGCTAGTTAAAAAATTATATTTTCTAAAAACATACTATTTTTTTTATAATAACACCGTTATATGTATCAACTGTGTGCGTGCATGCATACATGTCACTATACTAAAGTATTGGATTTTTCGTGTCTAATCATGCTTTCCGGTTCGTGAGATACATGTAATTCGCAATGTTAAATTGGATGGCTGCTATCTTACGGACTGGTAGAAGTAGGTCGCTGCTGTGGATATTTATTCTTCTCAGTAAGCACTAACCACGTATTGAATTAAGTTTTAGAGATGCGAAACGTCACTTAAATCTATGGGAAGGCTACCGAACGGAATGCGATGATAGATACAATTAGTTATCACTATTTAAATCGTCGCCGCCCACCGTATCACCAAGGCCTGGGCATTCACATGATTGTAGAGTAGTTCAACGCGAACCTGTAATCCAGTATAAACAAGTGCATTTAATTTTAATCAATTTAATCCGCGAGGCTAAACTCATGCTGCGGTTCGACAAAGATCAAAAGTTCGTTCTAGTGCGTTGGAAGTTTGATAAATCGTGTGCAGATGGGCGGTGAAATAAAAGGTTTAAAACTTATTGCTTTTACAAACAGCTTCTCTTTTGCTGACGCTCTCGTTTGCTACACGTTACGACCGACCCAACTAAGTATCGTTTTCAAGGAAGTGATATACGGGAAGACAAGAAAATTGATACTGTGAATTCGTAGTTACAGGTTGTTCCCTGCAAAGTGAGCAGTTGTTAAATCAGCGTGTGAAAAAAAAAATCGCTGCCCGTTAACTGCATATATGCTACTGTGCACAATGTCACGCATGCTCCTAGTTAATTTGGGAGAGATTTAAGTAAAATAGTTCCACGTCTTGAAATTTTATTGCGATTATAATATTTTTTAATGTATGACAGGTAATTTTTTTTATACATATTAGAGTGCGAACTGCCTGTGTTAGTTGCACATTTATATTCGTTACAGTGTCGTGTTTTCTCTTGACTGGAGTATGAATAACGTCACCAAACCCACGGCAACGTAAACATTATATTTGGTGGAAGGTTACATAATTAGCAAAACAATCTCACTTTACCATGAACAGCCTATATAAATTTTTCGTAAACGATGTGGTTCAGTATTGTTTAAAATTACTTATTCGATGTTAATAAATAGCACCTTCTAGTTTATATAATTTCAATTTAATATCTTATTAATTGAACTGGCTTTTCAATAGAGTTAAATTTACATGATGCTTTCAAAAGGTATTTTAAACCGTAAAGCAGTGTAATTATGGGCAAGAGTCCATGCTAATAACCTTGCGATAAATGAAAACACGGCATATGCAATGAAATTCAATATGATAATAAAAAAAATGAGACCGTAGGGAGCATCTAGCCTAGAATCTTCGAAGAGTGGGTGCATTGGTAACTAAAATGAAACGTAGGAGATACGTCAGTGGTAAAGGGTTAAGGAACGGCGAGGGGTGATAAACAGCGATAACGGAAGGTAACGGCCAAGAATGGCCGAACCACGCACGCTCAAATCAACCTCTGGCTGGGTATTAAACCGTAGGGGGAAAATGAGGCAGAGTGGCCAATTCAGCTGCGCAGTAAACTTCCTACGTGTTCTAACATTGGACTGATTTTCTGCCAATATAACTGTCAAAAACGATGCGGGTAGGATTTGAGGTAAGAATGCTATTTATGTAGGTAAGTGTTTTGAGATATATGTACACTTCCTCTAACGTAGTTTTGATATATTTTTAATGTGCAAAATTTAGTTAAAAAGTATATCTATTTAAATAAAAGGGTGGGCGTTTTGAAAATAAGAATGTAAAAAAACAAACCCATTCATCAGTGGTGACCACGTGACTGACAGTTGTCAGCCACGGGTGACTCAATGTTGGATACATGCGCGGAGGACAGGTCTATCCCGTTCTTTAGTCTATGCACGTGACAGCGCTGCTCTGGTGTTAGTTCTCAGAAACCTCCACAGACAGCGCTGCCGTCAGCGGCGCGCTCCACCCCCGTGGACGGCTCTTCCATTCCTCGATGAAATTTACAATGTTTTCCTTTTAAATACCACCTTATTGCAGTTTTACTTACATATTTTCGTATGGTCAAAAACTTTGCTATTATGTGCAAAGCAGTGAAGTTAATTATACGCGCACACCAAAACTAAACAAATCCTGAACAATCATAATCACAATGTTTTATGTTCCATGCCGTATTTTGGGCGTGGCGCATTACACGATCGCAATAATTACGTTAAAATTAATAAAATATTTCCAACACTGCTGGATACAAAAGGAGCACATATGAAAATTTGAGGTTAGGCTCTGAAATAAAATGGCTGCCACAGAGGGTGCGAGAGTGAGCAGCGAGTGAAGATCGCCGTTCACTCTCCCTCTCGCACTCTCTCCTCCAAGTTGAGACAGCAGAGAGGGTTCTCTGTTACTCAAGAGTCGGCGAAATGGATGTTTCAGTAAATCGACGTATGAATGTTGTGATTGGGTCAATTACAGTGATTTTGCTGGCGGTGGAACGATATAAAGCCGGATGTAAGTATATCCGGAACAGGGTTTTCGAAAGTGCCCAGTTAGAAACGAACGATTACAGACATATTGTAGATGAAGAGTGGAAGATCGGTTAATTAAAGGCTGTTCACGGTAAAGTGAGAACTTTTGAAAGCCTTGCTCAAGATCTGCGTGTAAAAACATTATGTATTCTTCCGCCATTTGTAAAATTAAAAATGCCGTGGGCCTGTTCACTTTATTTATCGTTCGGTCAACTAAGATTTAAATGATTAGGAAAATAAATATTTTACAAATGTGGTAGTTTTTACACTCAGGTGCATTAAATAATACGGAAAGCAAAACAAATAATTTCTATTATCACAAATGTTTAACTTACGTTACGCCTTAATTCAACGGTAAGTCATGTAACTACTTTCTCTCTATCGTTACCAACTTTACTGGGCGCATTGTGATACGTTTCAACTGTTCGGCTCCCAAGACCTCGATGTTAAGAGCCTCTCAAATCTCTTCACTCAGTGACTCATTTTTCATACGTGAATTTCAAAAGTGCTAGTTAAGGCTCCTAATTAAGTTGGCAGCTAATTAATACAAATAGTTCTCAACACTTCCGTTTTATTACGAGTGTAATGTTTGAGATTTATGGCCACTGAAGGTATAGTCCATTCGCGGTTTCCTTACACTTTTTTATTCCAACCTTTGAAATATGACTGCTTATATTACGTATTTAGTTGTTTCCTAAACATGACATGTATCACAAGCGTTTTATACTCACGTTATCAAATTGAACTTTACATATATTTTATTTACTAATTATAATATTTCATTAATAATTAATACGAATAAAACCAGAGAGAAAATATATGCGTTGGTAATGCCTGGTAAGAAATAGTTCTTATGCAAAATATTATTACACTGAGTGCGCACGAATACGGTGCACAGTCCCTAGACTTTGTTAAGCTTAGTTCGCACGAGGTGGAGGAATATCCTGGAAGTAGAACTTTAACAGGGATTCAGTGAAGTTGGAAGTAACCGTGAATGGACCATAAAGACACATTAACATTCCTAATAATTCTATGGTTCTACTTGGCTGACGCATTAGTAAAGCGATGAGGTCCACGTCAACGTTAATTTGACGTATGGCGGAAGGATACACGATGAGAAGGAAAACCTGATCCCAAGCATAGCTTTATAGCCTATAACAAAAATGTGTTGGGGAGTGTGCGGAATGATTGAACAATGGGTAGGAGGAGGGCCCCCATTAAGCTTGGCGTTTACGGTAGGTTATGGCGGGCGCACGGCCGGGGGAGGAGCGGCAGGAATGCGGGAGCCACAAGACACGAACGACGCGACTCAGCATTTCTTCGGCTACCGTAGCTGCACGTGTTGTGGGTGCCCCACTGCGCAGGGATGTCCAAACTGCAACCATTTCGCCGCCGCGTCATTCAGTCCAACTTCATCCATTCCAAGGCACCAGNGTAGCTGCACGTGTTGTGGGTGCCCCACTGCGCAGGGATGTCCAAACTGCAACCATTTCGCCGCCGCGTCATTCAGTCCAACTTCATCCATTCCAAGGCACCAGCGGTGATAAACATTGCCCGTGACCGTAGTAGTCTCTTCGAGGTTTCTTCACACTTTTTGAATCGAACCTTTGAAAAAGCACCCCGTGTATGACGCCCTTCGTTGTTTCCTGAACATGCCGTGTATTACAAGCGTTTTATACTGGGAACATGCCGTGTATTACAAGCGTTTTGTACGGGGGTTAACATAAAATTATTTTATTTTTGGTTGAATTGAACTTTTACTTTGATTCTACCTATAAATGGTAATACTTCATTTATAACTAATGTGAGTAAAAAACAGAGAGAACATAGGTGTATTGGTAATGTCTAGTGAGAAATAGTTCTTATGCAAAATTGTATTACACTGAGAATGCGCACGAATGCGGTGCGCTTTCCCTTTGGTGTAATTCTCGAGGGGCAGGTCACTATTTTTTTTTATCAGTCTAATGTCAACATCATTGTCAACTAATAAAGTTGTTATATGCTAAATGGTGAAGAGTGGAACCCTAGATATATTTTATGATCAAGCACCCATCAAAAAAAGGCGTTATACCGAGGTTTATACACTCACATACAATTAAATTTGGGCACCTTGAATGGTTGTCATTGTACCACGCATTGTTGAGAAGTCATAAACTTAAACTGAAGATGACATGAAAAAAGTCATAAATTTGGTTCAACCCTTACGGGGGCGTCTATCGGACGGTGCACGGTGCGGCGGGTCGAGAAGAGAAAACGGGCTGGGGAGGCAGACTAAAAGGGGGGTGCTGACGACGGGGGTTCTAGCAGGCCAAGGACACGCAGAGGTTTCAGCGTCGAGCCGAGGAGCATGTGCCTCCTCATAAAACTGTCACCGCGGGAACGGAGGGGCGGGACACACACACCCCCTCGCGCTGGGGGCACACGTCTGGCAAACCCTCAGCTAGGGGCTGGTCAAGTTCCGGGTCTATAAATTAAAAACGACCTAGAGACGCCTAGCGCCTGAAAGGGTGCCTTTGTCCTCTCGCGACGGCGTGAATTTGCCCAATGAAGCACCTCGCCCTCCATTGGTGCATGTGTCGCCAGCTGTGGCTTTGCAACGGGAACTGACAGTGCCTCGAGCAGGTCCTTACACGCTGTTTGCTGCGTCCCATGGACTGGATTCCAGTGAAGAAACTCACCCTCCTGTACAATGTTCACACAATGAATGTTAAACACACTATCAAAATTGTCAGAAAAATAATATTTTTGTCGCATATGAAAGAAGAATATATTTTTTAGCTCGGTAAAATATTTTCCTGGAATTTACATATTTAATTGTTGAGAAAGTTAACAATTGTCCACTTTCAATTAAAATTTAAGCGTATTACAAATTTGAATACTTCAAATAGCACATTATGCAAAAAAAACTTAACTAAACTTTTTACTAGGCAATATTATTATAATAATTAAACTATTAATATGAGACAAAAGTTAATAAAATTGTTTGGAAATAATTGTAACATTTTATTTTATGCACATCGATATCAACCCTTGAAAGTTATCGTTTTTGTAACTAAAATGCTTAAATATAAAATTAATTATTAAAAATTTTTTTTGACATAGTTATTAATATTTTCCTAAAAACAGCCATATTATTATTATGATTGCCCTACTTGGCGAAGGTTTTATTGTAAAGTGCGCTTTTTGAAGCTTTCACAATGGAAATACGCGTAAGTTTCGATTAAACTTATACTCTTATTGATAACCGATTTTTAAAAACATATAAGTAAGTTTATTCAAGCAAAACGTTTTCCAGTGTTACAAATATGTGCATTTTTCTTTCCTTCAAATTCAACATAAATGGATCTTTTATGACAATTTTGGTATTCTGTGTACTGCATTTTAATGAATACTCGTTTTGTACAGTAGGGTGCAGTGTGTATGACGTCTGTGTTACGGTGGTTTTGCCCACCACGAATTTTGTGAGATGCCGATAGATCAGACATAGTAGTTGTGGAAGGGAGGGAATTGGTGTGAGCACCGCCATATTTCACGCGTAAGAGACGGCCCGCATTTAATTAACTTTTCAACCTTCCGCGCGTGCGTGCGTGCGTGTCAGCAGGCACCTGCTAGCAGTCCCTGAACCTCCTCCGTCATCACACCCCCTTTTCGAAACAACCCCCAGTCAGAAATACCCTTGCTAGAACCTCATTCTGCGCGCTTTCTTTCCGAGCGTGGCAAGTTTATGAGGGTTTGCCTTAGGCAATGATTAGCTTCGGCCTGAGAAAAAACACGCCAAGACAGCATGCGTATTAGGGGAAGCCCTAAGCTACCAGCGGTGAAAGGTTGGGAATGGGGGGGAGACTGTGTTTTGAAAGGGGGTTGGTTATACCCGGAACATGTGCGTAGTTGACAAGTGGCAGTTTAGTTGGGGATAGTATTCCCTCCTTTACAAGGCTGGCAGGGCAGATTGTGTTGCAAGTGGAAGTGGCTTGGATTGGTTTCGGCCAATTAACGTCAAACCAGCATATAAATTGTGACCTGTTCTGCCGTTCTGAGACAAGCGCGGTCTTCGAGTAGTGTGTGTTTGTCCAGATACGCTCTCAGGTCTCTCACTTTTGGATATGCTAGGCCTGACATGTATTTTTGAATGGAATGGGTAGGGAAAGAAAATCACACTGAAAAATAGCGCATTTGCTATTTCTCTCATGCATACAACTCACTTCACATGAAAACAGTACAGTTTATTTTAGTCTGGAAGAGGAAAATAGAAAATGTATTTTTATTGGTCAAATTAGTTTTTTTCATACAAATTAAGTTATTGTGTGTCGTACATTATTATATGTTGAAATTATTTTAACATTATTTTGTAATTTCATAAATTTTAAATTATCCATTAATCCATTAAACTATATTTAAATTTTTTTAAATTTACTTTTTTTTTGTGCTGCTTTTATTCGCGCTTGAAGCTGTTTGGGGGTTTTATTTTTAATTATTTTTTGGACACAGCGACCGTATTTGTGTTGCCCAAACGATTTCCGTACAATGCACGATGACTTGACATTTTGTTTTGGCAAACGAAATTGTAAACGGTACTTTTATATCAGCATTTAATGTTTCAGACGTACAGTTAAATTTTAATATTTGTTACTTTTATCATACGTGTGAAATAATTATAAGTTTTAACACTTTGTATATGTTTGTTTACCCAGAGTGTGTTTCATTGATCATTTTGAAAAATCATATTATCCATATTTTTATGTGTATAGCTCAGTGTGAATCGACGGAGTGTTTATGTTAAGAAGTTCCTGTGCAAGAGCATGTTCTGCAATTTATTTATAGAGTAGATCATTTATAGTAGATTTATTACCATTTCATATTTTTTACGCCATATGTGTGTGTTCGATAAAGTGCTTCAGCCCTCTTACCAAGATGAATTATGTCTATAACTTATGTGGGCGAGTTCGTTGCTAACTGAAACGGTATTTTGCGATAATTAGTTGCTGATGGAACGCCAGAAGACGCAGTGATTGAAGGAGCATCTAGATACTAGCTTATCGCAAAGCAGCGCATTACCACGCACGTTATCAGATTACCTAGTGTGCGTACATACGCATTCTGCGGTAGTTTATACTTTCATCCCTCAGTTATAAAAACAAAACGCATTACTCAAATGAACAGCACACACGCATTGCGTTTGTTTATTAAATTTTTTCGTTAGATCAATAACGATAGCCTGCTTGAGAAATATGTTTATTTTTTTATGTTTATCTATATAGATTCAGCGGGATATTTTAGTTACAAAATTTTGTATACTTGTAAAAAATTTACATTAGCTACTTCGAGCAACGTTGTCATTCTTCCAGAAGGAGTTCTGTTAGCGTTAATGCCATTGTGAATTTAATGCGAACGTTGTGTGTTCTGACAGAAGCTCGCAAATGAAGATGTAATTAAAGAAGTAGCAAAAATACGCTTGGCAAAACTGCTGTCAAATTGTTTATCATAATAAGGAGCGGTGTTTTTGTTTTCTNAAAAAAAAAAAAAAAAAAAAAAAAAAAGGATTGTGATATATTTCATTCAAGCTGATTGACTTGACACAATTAAATATTCGAGCTTGTTCATTTTCAGAAACTCACTTGGAATCTCGTTCACTTTTCTCACCATTTTACACAACTTACACCTTTTGAATTACTCGAGACCCTCCTCTAGATCGATGAGCATGTATAAACTCTTGCCATACCACACTATGGCTGTTCGTACTTTCTATTACCCCGTTTACAGTTTTACAGAGAAAAGCAGCATAATATTGTCACTCGACATTGCCACGCTCATTAATGGGTGTAGTTCAGTGCATATGAATGTTTCTAGTCTTCGTGGCAGAGCCATTTGTTGAGTAACTATTATTATCTTGAAGTGATGTCCCTGTTAATGACATGGCCACGTGGCATCTGTATTGAATGTTACTGGACCCGAACCATCCTTGTTAAAATAAACTGCGTTGTATTTTAGAACATGGCCGTGCCGATGACTACATTTCCGGTTCGAAAAATGGTTCAAGTTCCATGGCTTTAAAAGTAATACATACTTCCGCTGGCTTCACATTTCAACTCCGCATCAACCTCACGATTAAAATTCACGCCTATTTGCAGAGAAAAAAAATTCCCATTTTCAGCATACTCTTGATTTTGAAGTAATATGCTGTAAGAAAATTCTGTATCAAAGGCTTTTTTTTTTGTCTTTTTCTGCAATAGCAAAAAAGCAAATAGTTATTCACAAGTGTGATTGCATCTGTCTATAACGGTGTTGGCAATTGTTTTGACTTAAATAAAAAAGGAAAGACACTCAGAACAATGCGTTTCTTAAACACATTTGACAAGATAAATTTTAACTCCTCCCATCTGCCCGGAAACAGCACTCGTGTCAAATTTAACTCTTGTTTTCAACCAACGCTAATTTTCTTGCAACGTTGCCGAAACTTTAATGTTTGCTCGTACCCAATCAGTTATAGTTTACATACTATTTCTTTTATTTATTTATCATATACTTTATTTACTTTTCATTTGGTGCCATAATAAAACGTAAGATGGCGATGCAGGGCGATAATTTTTATGTGTCTGCTTCTCTGTAATAAAATAGTTTTCCTGTTCGTGGTTAAAAGCCTGTAGACATTGGAAGGAGAGCTGCTACAGCCACTATTCGTCTCTCTCATGTATTACAAATTAATAATAATATGTAGTAATATTAATGTTGACGATAATAATAACAATAATAATATGGAGTACTGCATACACGAAAACAAAAAACAGTCCGTAGAATTATTCATATCGAAACCCTTGTTTTTGGACAACAAATATAGAGCAGTATTGCATAAGCTGATTTCATTTTCCAGGCCTCCTCGTCACCGTATTTCACAGGATGGTGGTTTTGAAGGTTTATAGAGATATATAATAAATCAGAGTTTATTTGTTTCAATGCATTTTATTATTCGTAGGACACAATGTTTGTGAAACATATGCGCTAAACTTATTACAAATGTGTCTCTCTGGTGTAAATTATTTTGCAAAACAACGTGTGTATAGACTGTTGTGATATAAAAAAAACAATTAATTATGGACATACCAGCTCTTGCCGTAACATAGATAGCTGGAAAACAAAAAAAATTAAAAAGCGTTAACTTTTGCCATACGTCACTAGATGTTCTCCCGTACGTCGAGCCCAAAATCCTCGTCCGTTTGTAGAGTACTTGTTGTAGAGTATGTTACAGCCAGGCTCTTCAAGTGTGGCTCGCCGAACAGAGATGGCAGTGCGATAGCGACTCGCCTGTTATCTGCCGTCTTACGTCTAGACTAAGTATAAGCTGTTCACGATTAATTGAGCACTTTTGAAATTAATCTTTGTAAAATGTCACTTCCCCTACTTGCATGTATATTTTAACGGGCTCACTGACTGGCATGCGCCCAGTAAGGTTGGTAACGACGGAATAACGAAAGTAGTTCCATGTTGTAACGCCGAATTAGGTGTTGAAAGTGTTGGTTAAATATTTGTGAAATCTTAAGTTACTATTTTTTTTTGTTTTCTATTTTTTAAATGCATATAAATGTAAGAATGAGCAAATTTGTGAAATATTTAACGTTGTAATAATTTTACAGTTTGACTTGTCTGGCGCATGAATAAAGTGATCAGGCGTATGGGAATGTTAGGCCGTGTTTGAATTGACCATTTAGTATTTTAGTGTTTATTAGCGTTCAATTCGGACGTCGTCGATTGTCACTTGTTCAAAGATGGTTGCGTTTTTAGTAAGTTTCGTTTCATTAAAAATTAAGTACTAATATACCAAATTTCGTCATCATTTTAGTCGACTAATTCTGGTCACGTAAACTTTTAGTAAACCAAAAGTGTCAATTCGGACACGGCCTTAATGTTTCATATGGCGGAAGAACACACAATGTGCGTGCAAGTAGATCTTGTGCAGGGCTTTCAGAAGTGCTCAGTTGACCGTGAAGTGCTTCTACCTACTCGGCGAGCTGATCTCCACGGCAGCGGCGGGCCTAATAGGTGCTGTGATGTTTCTTGTTTTTTTGCCCGCGCGCGTCGTGCAGTCCCGGTGGAGGCGGCGGAGTACTACATGGAGGGGCGCGAGTGCGTCAACTGCGGCGCCGTCCAGACGCCGCTGTGGCGCCGCGACGGCACGGGACACTACCTGTGTAACGCCTGCGGTCTGTACCACAAGATGAACGGCATGAACCGGCCTTTAGTCAAACAGCCCCGACGTATGGTAAGCCACAAGGCGCAACCTTCGGCGATTTGGGCGCAACCATTAACAAAAAGTATTCCGAAGCTCATTATCGGAGTACCTTTGACGCTGTCATTGGGCGTCTGTCCGGAAAATAATAACAATAAAAATATATTCATCCGAAAATCAGGTAAAATATTAATTTCTATTTATAATGAAATCGGTAAAAAAAATTAGCACAAAATAAAATTTGGTGATGTTCCAAATTTTGTGTTACGTTCTAGTCCTTACGGTCTTTTTTTTGCCTGGCATTTGTGCAGCCATTACTTAAATATTTTGCACATTTTAAAATAGAATGATTTTTGTTTATGTAGTTTCGAATACTTTTGTTGCGGTCCCAAACGGGAAGCCTTGTGGAAATCCCCCCTCGTGGCTGTATGTACCAGAGTCTCCCCTCTGACCCCCTTTTGTTTCCTCCCCCCCCAACAAAATTTTTCGAGGCCAGTAGCTAATTCGCACAATATTGTTGTTCTTTCAGTGAGCCAGCCGGGGGATTTCTGCAAAGGCTACTATGGGTTTAGCGGGCTTCCACGCGGTACTATGGAGGACAAATCCTCCCGTCGCTTGGTACGTGTTTACGCCATACTTTCATCACATTGTTTTCCCTCCTCTATCTCTCTCTCTATCTTTATCTCCCTTACACGCAGCTTCTTCTCTCTCCTCTAGTTTCTGCTTCCTCTTTCGTTTTAATCGTACGTATTGTAGTGCTGGAAAAAATGTTTTACCTTCCTCTAAGTTAAACTCTTCGGAAGGCAAAAAAAAATTCATAATTTCTATGTTATGCCAAAGACTGTTTGACGTGAGATATTTTTTTTCCACGTAATGTCATTTCTAGCAAACAACTTTTTGATCACTAATTTTACGTTTCGCAGTAACAACGTCTATAGGGGTGTGCGTGAAATTATTTATGTTGAAATAAACCTACGTATTTGCATACCTGTCTCCCAAAATTTTTCTGGTAGTTAACTTAGCAACATTTCTGAAATTAATTATGGGGGGCATTAGTTTCTTTTAAAAATCTAGTTCTACTACTATTTCCGTAACCTTAGTAGCAATTTTTTTTTTTACTCATAACAATGCAATAACTATATCTACACGTTGAACAGTGTTTGTTGAAAACATAAAAAACTGATTTTTTTTTATCCACTGTCCTAAGTAAACCCAAAATTAGCATTCATTATATGATTACCGTTTTAAAGATTGCAGTTTATAGTGTCGAGGATTATTCATCCGCTGGCATGTAAGTGGAATTCAGTTTGAAATGCTTAGTCCTGGTTGTATTGCCGTGTCTCAAATTGCTGGTTCTAGCCTGACCTCGAGAAATATTTGTTGGCCATGCTGTGCGTACAGCACCATAAGAAATTAAATTGGAAATACCGAAGTGCCCCCCCATCGACGTCACTATGATTTACACATTCACGACTTAGTTCTTTTTAAAAGCACTTGGCATCCTGTAAAAATTTTCACTGGTGAATCTGACACTGTTATTTTTTAATACACAGGCAGTTCCGTAGAAAACTTTAAAAAGTTCAATTTATTTTAAAAATGAACGTTAAAGCATGGAATTTAATTTGTTGACCTTTAAAACCCGAAACAATTGTGTAAAACTTGATTTAAGGAATTTTGTTACAGCAGTTTACGGGGAGCGTAGTAAGGGCATCAGTCCAGAAACTCTTCAGTGCAGATAATTTAACTTTTAAGGCTGATTAATAACTGTAATGCATATATAATTGTTTCAGGCTTGCCCTTCGAAAGTTACAGGTGAACCAGCAGTTTACGACCTAGCGATTGGCATGGCTGACTGTACGTTTTTATTTCGCCATAGGAAGCTACTTCATTTTCGATGCACATATTGTACTTGGCCAACCTTCTTCTTTTTCCCCACGCTGTGAAAATAAATGATTTAAGTGAATGCAAATTTTCTGGTTTTAGTACTTCACTGCAGCTGATAGTTTTTTAATACATTCGCATGCTTCTGATCTTGCTTATACTAACGCTATAGTAGTGTGTGTCCTGCATGAAACATTTTGCATGTGAAACATAACATTTTATATTTAAGCTAGAAATTTTAATGACAGCTGTAAGTAAGTTTCATGTACTTAAAATAATATTTTCTGATTGTAGTTTGAGTGCACTAATTATCCAATCATATTTATCATGCTAATTTTTTAATTGTTCGATAGTTCATGTTGATTAAATTATTGTGTTAACATTATGTATGTTTGTAACCAGAGCAAGATTCACTCAACTTAATTCATTCTTTTTTTATCATTTACTAATACTTTCAAGAATTGTAGTGCCAAAATTTTCTTTTTTGATGTTTTTGCAGGAATCAAATCAATATGCAGTTCATATTTTATGTATATTTTTTTTTATCTTAGGCAGCATATATTAGCATCACGAAAGAATAAGGTTACTTAGAAAATGTTTAGGAATATTAACCTGTAATTAAAAACAATGAAGTGATTTATGACTTTTCCCTCAGGAAATGTATTTGACATCGTCTTGATTGATTAAAAAAGTATTAGTACTAAAGTATTAATTTGCTTGTTTCTTTGCTTTGGCTCAGATTTTAAATATTTAAGTACAAAATATTCAGCAAATTAGTAATCTTAGGATTAAATATATTTTTAAAATCAAGAAAACATAACGTTTTTTGTTGAAAACATTAGGTTGATTACATTATTTTTATTTTGTCGTAATTAAAATACTACGTCTTTGGCTACAATTGCTGTACAGTCTCTCCTGGACATGTTGACTGCTAGTGCTGTGCAATACTCCTTTTAAATATCGCTCAAGTACTCGTTAATCATATCGATATCGATGCAATATTTAGACGTCGAGTACTAAAAATCACAAGATATATATTTAAAAAAATCAGTAAAATAAATACTAAGTGATGTCGGTTTCACTGGAAAAATCAGTATAACAGTAAATATCATCATATCCTTTACACTGAAAAATACCAACTTAGAGTAATATATCATTTCGGAATATCAAAACTGTCAGAAATCTTGATTATCGGAATATCTTCCTTGTACGAATGCCGCCAATATCTCAGTATATGATTTATTGTATGAACTTCGTGTGTATAGTATTGAAGATGATATATTAAATAAAAAATGGTATTGTGATCGAGGAATGGCATCATAATTGTTATGACAATTTGAACTGAGATTAGTGCTTGAAGTGTTTTAGGCCCTCGTCTAAATCGTAACCATAGTTAACTATATTGTAGTCAATTCATACAGAATAAAAATAATAAAAGCAATAGCACACGAACTACCGCAAGCATTATTTAGAAACTTATCCTGCGTATAGCGTGGCCACCAACAACAGAGATGTTCAGTAGGGCAAGGAAAAAAAAACGTGGTAGTATCATTGCGAGTGTAATTGTAAACATATCTGGTTAGCAGCTATCGAAAATAACGCACATTCATTACAAAAGCCTTTGATACAAAATAACTACACGTGTACTATTTAAAAAAAAATCTGCAGCAAAAAAAATCGACTGAAATGTTGTATGCCGCACAAACGTCGGGGTTGACGCAACTTTCTCCAGCCGACCGGGAATATTTCGTGAACAGTAGCTCACGCCGGTGCTGCTGCCTGGTTTACGACGCTATCGCGCCTGCTTTCATCGATGTGAAAAAGTTATGTAAATCTGCTAGTTGTTGCCGCCTTCAGGTAGGCTCGGCATGCATGAGGGCAGTGTTCGAATCGAAGGGGCGAAGCCGGGGAATTTCCCTGCTCCTGGGTGTTTTTTGCCCAATTTATTCATTCCTGCGTAAACTCCCGACCGGAGAAGGAAAATTACCTCCCTTTCGCATATATGTTTTAATATCCTAACATTTCCTCTTATTTTCTGTGCTACGGTTTATTTTTCAACGCGCTGTAATTGCACCGAGCTGTTAGTAACACCAGTTATATGATCCGGCATCCATCGTTTTTATCAGAGAATGCTGTATAGTCAACACTAAACATAAATGTCATGTTTTTTTTTAATATTACATAAAAAGATTTTACAATAAGTTTTTTTTTTTTGCTTATAATTATGGCAGCAAAACTATTCGTTCGTTGTTTTCATAAATGTATGTTGATTTTGATAATACGATTTTGTAACTGATTTGTGAAAAGTTTTACTACCTGTTAAGTTGTAAGGTAAGAACAGAAATGAAAAATACCATTTCAAGTGCCACAGTAATTATTTTGGGCATTGAAAACAATAGTAATTGTTGATAACTTAATAACAATACAATTTAAACCAAGTATGTCACGGAAAATTTTTGCATCCTTTTATATTTTCATTGCATCCAACACTGCATGAGAGGATGCTGAAAATCTTATCGTAGCCGAGTGGTCTCCACGAAGGATATATCTTGTCCCCGACTAGCCTGGGCCGGAAGAATGGATGCGACGAGACTAGAGGCGAAGGAATAAACGGCAGTACCCTGAGAAAACACCCAAATAGCGGAAGGGTCTGTCACGCACCCCTAATATGAGAATACCCCTTTGTAAAATACCCTACTTGACCACCAGACCACCGTGGCTCATACCTGACTTACAAATAGAGTACACGAAAATCGCGTTGAGACCGTTCAAGGTGCTAGATTATTTTATACTTTCGTGATATGAAATAATACCTCTGTAATATGAAATAATTTTTTTTTTAATTTGTGTGAATCAATTTAAATTTGTACAATTCAAGAGTTTATGTTAAAATTCTCATATTTGCGTTATAAAAAAACCGGCAGTATTTTTTTTTATCAAGTTACCGTCCATATCATGTCACGAAACCATAAAACATCCAAAATAAAAGAGGAAGTTGTGAAGTTGTGGCTCTTGAACCGTCTTAGCAGCTAGTGAAAGCCTCGCTCCCTGAACGTAACTGGCCAGGAATGGAAGAAGGTGGGGAGGTGGTGCTAGGTAGTAGACTCCAGTGTCCTGTTGTACCGCAGATCAGTCNAGGAACGGAAGAAGGTGGGGAGGTGGTGCTAGGTAGTAGACTCCAGTGTCCTGTCGCACCGCAGATCAATTAAGGCCCGGCATCGCCTCTTTTGCAAACAATTCTTAGTTTTCGCCTCATAATTCGAGATTCATAGTAATTACTGACAATGTACGGTTATAGAAAATTTACATTTTTACGAGTTGTTAAGTATCTTTCTGCTTGTGTGTTATCTGCTAGTTGTAAAAAAAAAAACCAGGAACATATTTATAGGTTATAAATAAGTTCCTGCGTTCTTGAAAACAGGGAATAACACACGGTGCAAATTAGATACAAAAAGTATTAAACAACTAGTAAATTGTAAATTTTATATAACCAAACGTTTTAAATAATACCTCTGAAATTTAAATCATGACACGGAAACGAAGAATGTCTGCATAATAGGCGAAGTCGAGCTTTAAGGAATTTTAGGTGCACGCAGTCGGCTCTCAACACCTCGATGTTACGAGCCTCCCGAATCTATCCACTCGACTTGATGTCGTTCACATCCAGCATGGTTGTCTAGGCATACGGATTGAGTACAGTAAAATGCACATAAGAAAATGTTGGCACCCTAATAAATTAGAGAGTACTGACCCTGCAGACATAGTGCAGGTGTGGCCATAATTGGTTTTTCGAATGGGTCACGCCCCAAGGAACAAGGAGCCAACGCCTTAATTTAACATGCATCAATGTCAAGGATAGCAATAGCTGTATCTCCAATGCAGTGAAACCAACAAAATAAAACAAAAAAATATGGCGAACATCTCTCTATGTATCACAAGTTTTGGGAATATCAGTGTGTTTCCTATCGGGTGGTCGTATGCATTACAGTACCACCCTTCTGTACGTCTGTGCGTGCGGAAGAAGAGAAGCCTGGGCACCCTCTCTGGCAAACCTAGACGTAGGGTTGGATCCAGAGGGGGAGTGGGTTACAAGTGACAAGATTTCACCCCCCTCAAACACGCGTTTATAATGGGTTTAAAAACATAATTAATTTAATTATTTTTATGTTGTTCGAACGATTACGGACATACGCGATTGCAAACACTTTGTTATAGTCTCAGAAAACTTACTAGATGAAATAAAAAACCTTAGATTATAAATAGGAATGGATGAGCCTGACTTAGCTGTTGTCGACGAAAAGGAATTAAGTCAGAGAACATATAACAGAACGACACAATACAACGAATGTAATTAGTTCTGACTTTATTTCTTCTTGGAATTGTACGTAATATTGTAAAACATTCGTTGTGTTGTGTCATTCTGTCATTTTGTTCTCTGACTTTAATTCCTGCTTGGAATTGTATGTATGTTACATGTTCGTCGACTACAACCGAAGTGTTTGCGATGCCGTGTGTCCACAATTGTTCAAACAATCAAATAACCCCATTGCAAGAACCATTCAAACAACACATTAATGTAATATTGTGATGAGGCAGTATCCCCCCTCTCACACCACAAGTAGAAAGGGTAGAGAGCTGCAACTGCAGAATGCGGGAGTGACACAATTCCTAACCCCCCCCCCTCCTGCCAAAGGGNGGGTTTAAAAACATAATTAATTTAATTATTTTTATGTTGTTCGAACGATTACGGACATACGCGATTGCAAACACTTCGTTATAGTCTCAGAAAACTTACTAGATGAAATAAAAAACCTTAGATTATAAATAGGAATGGANATTGCAAACACTTCGTTATAGTCTCAGAAAACTTACTAGATGAAATAAAAAACCTTAGATTATAAATAGGAATGGACGAGCCTGACTTAGCTGTTGTCGACGAAAAGGAATTAAGTCAGAGAACATATAACAGAACGACACAATACAACGAATGTAATTAGTTCTGACTTTATTTCTTCTTGGAACTGTACGTAACATTGTAAAACATACGTTGTGTTTTGTCATTCGGTCATTTCTTCTCTGACTTTAATTCCTTCTTGGAATTGCATGTATGTTACATGTTTGTCGACAACAGCTAACTCTGACGTTAGCTGTTGTTGTTATTTTATTATAAGTTAGTTTATTATACCTAGTAAATTTTCTGAGACTGCAACCGAAGTGTTTGCGATGACGTGTGTCCACAATTGTTCAAACAATCAAATATCCCCATTGCAAGAACCATTCACACAACACATTGATGTAATATTGTGATGAGGCAGTGTCCCCCCTCTCACACCACGAGTAGAAAGGGTAGAGAGCTGCAACTGCAGAATGTGGGAGTGACACAATTCCTAACCCCCCCCCCTCCTGCCAAAGGGAAAGTGAGTGTGGGCTCCTGCTCAGTGATCGGAGTGCTGTGTTGCGGGGGTGTCCACAGTCGGCGACGCGGCGCATGGGGCTGGCCTGCTCCAACTGCCAGACCAAGACGACGTCGCTGTGGCGACGCAACCAGCACGGCGAGCCCGTCTGCAACGCCTGCGGACTCTACTTCAAGCTGCACGGAGTCAACCGGCCGCTCGCCATGAAGAAGGACAGCATTCAGGTGAGAGAGCGACCAGGGTTCTTCAAGGGAACTAACATAGTTGTCGTGTGGATCTCGTCGTAAGCGGTCGAGTCTATTCTGATTTTTAACCCTTTCCAGACCCACTTTAATTTACGGTTTCAGCTGAGGATGTTGCCATACCTCCCACTGCAGCGATCCAAGTGGAAGGCATGGCAACATCCTCCATACAGTCCAGACTTAGCGCCATGCGATTTTCATGTTTTCGGTAAGTTGAAAAAGGATCTCGGTGGACGACGATTCCGAAACGATGAGGAGGTGAAAGCAGCTGTCTCCGGGTGGTTTACATAGCGCTGGAGCAGATGTCTACGCATCCGGAATCGAAAAGTTGGTTGACCGTTCCGAGAAATGTTTACAGTCTCTTGGGGACTATGTGGAAAAGTGAACTTACATTGTATGTTGTCATAGCCGTGTTGCCTATGTATAGGTGGTTTCATGCATGGCCATAACGTGGAAGTGTAACTTATTTATTGATTTGCCCTCGTATGTATAGTGGCTGATAGCAGGAGATGTTTGTAATTGGCCTTGAGTCTCCCAGAATCGCGGAGCGCAATGTACACTCCTTCAAAGTCCTTGCATTTTAAGTGTTCTGTTTTAAAGCCTTAAAAAGTCCTTGAATTTTCAGACTATAACAGAATATATAACATAAGAATACCGACATACTGCAGGGATGAAAAAGCCATTTATTGTATAAACTAGACTGATTTTATCGCGGCCCTTTAGACGTATAATTTTAAACATACGTGCTCAGTAACTGTCAAAGGGTGCAAGGTGTTACCTAACATCTCTGATAAATGAAAAGATCATCATAATGTTTCTGACATGTAAAGTGTTTGACAAACCAATGGTGGCTTGATGTTTTGATTAACCACTATGAAGTGGCCAGACGGGGGTTGAACCCTTCTAATTAAACCACAAATCTAAACTATTGCTGAAAAAGTGATCACATCGACTNATGGCCAGACGGGGGTTGAACCCTTCTAATTAAACCACAAATCTAAACTATTGCTGAAAAAGTGATCACATCGACTAGTAAATCGATTGTAGTATACTTGTAGGTTTCGAATACTTTTCAGGTATTTTTAATTTTTTCTGAAATATTTAAAAATATGTTTCTGAATTTCGAATGTGGGGATGGTAAGTAAATCCCTCTGACCGGACTACCACGAGAGACAGTGCTTGGTCTGGCGTTGGACTGAGCACTCTCGGCTGACTAGCCCCGCAGGGTGGCTAGCATCAGAGAACACAGGGAAAACCTGGACAAGTCTGGGAAATGTCAGGGAAATTTGCGTGAAGTCAAGGAATTAAGATAAAATAGTTTAAAATGTATTAAATAAAAAAANCTGGGAAATGTCAGGGAAATTTGCGTGAAGTCAAGGAATTAAGATAAAATAGTTTAAAATGTATTAAATAAAAAAATAAATTTTAGTTTCTAGCACTTCTGCTACATGCCATCTTATGAATTGTAGTTGTTACTTAGTTTATTCCACCTTCATAGTAAGATTTATGAGCCTGGGGATAATTTTGTAGCCATGTCTTAACTATTGTTACACATTTTCTTGTCTGTTTTTTTAATTTAGTAAAATTATCTATTACACACCTTTAGTGATTCTCATTTAATTAATACATTGTATTGTCTCTTCTATTTGTAATGTGATTTTCTTCGGGTTCTGAGAATGCTAGTTTATAACCTCTGTGTCATCTTTTTCCATTCGCCTTGTTTGTACCTATGTACTTTTATTTTTAATTTTTATAAATATTTGNTAACCTCTGTGTCATCTTTTTCCATTCGCCTTGTTTGTACCTATGTACTTTTATTTTTAATTTTTATAAATATTTGTGTAGTAAAGCATCCA
This sequence comes from Clitarchus hookeri, assembly GCA_002778355.1. Taxonomy (NCBI): domain Eukaryota; kingdom Metazoa; phylum Arthropoda; class Insecta; order Phasmatodea; family Phasmatidae; genus Clitarchus; species Clitarchus hookeri. The sequence continues at coordinate 146,498 of NQII01003653.1, read as the reverse complement.
TAAATGAAGGCTATGTTATTGTTAATTGTGACTCTTAAAAATTTGTAATTTATTTTAGGAAACACAAAAAGATATTTGTAATATTTGCCGCTTAAGTTGGTCAGGAAAATGTAATAGGATACCTGGAAAAGTCAGGGAAATGTCAGGGAATTTGCTATAAGGATACTGCTAGCCATTCTGCCCCGATGGAGTCTTCTCGACTGTTGGCTACAAGAGGGATTGCTTCTATGGATCCCACACGGGTCAAGGCTCGGTCTTTCAAATGGGGCAGCGATGGGTACTGAGTTCCCGAACAACGTGAAAACCATAGCGCTACTCAAGTCCATCTCCACCTCCTCGATAGGTCTGAGCTGGAAACACAGTGCTTTCGTACTGTAGCTGACAGAGTGAGAACGTTTATGTGCCATTGGCGGCCGCGCTAATGCACTGGCAATTAACCATGGCGAGGTAATGTGCAGCTTTCAAGAGGCTGCAGGTGTCCCTTGCTTGCGGTGATGAATCGCGAGCAGATTACACTGTCCCAAACCGGGGCCTGCAGTGGTGGGCAGATATGTGAAGGGACTGTCTGGCTTCCTGGAGGGGTTGGGCCATTCTGGGTGAAAACTAGATGTACATGGTATAGTCGTTGGGACTCGGTGAATCAGTGTGAAGCCCCAGCCTTTGGCCAAGCCGATCGCAGGTTGGACTCCGGGTGGCATTGGTTGAAACTCGTGCTTAAGAGGACTGGAGGTGGATATTTNGCCAAGCCGATCGCAGGTTGGACTCCGGGTGGCATTGGTTGAAACTCGTGCTTAAGAGGACTGGAGGTGGATATTTTACTGGAGGGCTTGATTTTGGCGGTCAGTACCCCAGCCGAAGAAGTCGGTGGTCGCTCGTACGACTTTCGTTAGCCCCGAGGGAAACTACCTGGACCCTATGAGTACCCTTGGTGGAAAGAGCGGTGAGCCATCCCTGGTGGATGGTTTCGAAGGGTTGATACTCACCTGAAAAGGGACGTTGGTCGGATCGGCCCAGTGAGAGGATCCGTTCACGAAGTGCGTTCGAAGAGGTTAGATAGTCCTCGGCCCTATCAAGGTGGCACGCGTGTTCAACCCTGCTTCTCGCTGTTGACGTGTGATATGGTATCCACGCCAGTCCACCACGATTGGAAAGGTTTCTATCAGACTGCATTCCACTGCAGCTTATTAACGTCTGTTGATGGAAAGTGTTAAAGACTTCGGACGATAATTATGGCCTTGCCGGTACCGCACAGTAGAATGATATGTTCTGGGGCTGATATATGTGCTGTAGAATGCCTGTGTAATAAATAATAATTTGTGCTGGCCTGCTCTGCGTACCGATCTATATGGTCTGGAATGGTATCCCTCTGTAATACCCACAGGGTTCGGGTACAGGAGGAAAATGTGAACCAGCACTGCTGAACTTAGTTCATAATAACTGTAAAAAAAACACACACAAGTCTAGGGAAGAGCACCAAGAAGAAGAAAACGCACCACATTCGTGGGCTGGAGACACAATGATAAATAGTTTTACATGTAAAAATAAAATGTTAGTTTAACCTAAAAGGTAATTATTTCTTTAAGAAACTTCTATTTTACAAATAACTTACCAAACCCAAATAATATATTACGTAGCCTTTTCAATAGCCTTTACCATTCATTGTGAGTGAAATAAATATTACAATTTATGTATAAAATTTAGGTGAAAATTCTATTTAAATATAAAGTATGGTATTTTTATGTAAACGGAATTATATTACCCTTGTGATGTATTATTCATTTAGAAAACAACGAGACATATAAACACAGTAAGATTTTTCAAAGGTGTAATTAAAAAAGCGTGAAGTTACCAGGAATGAACTATATCTTTTGATGCATCTATAACGATTTCACTGCTTGTTTTGATCGACGCATGGCTGAGGAAGTGGAGGGCTTTCTTAAGTGCTCAATTAAATGCGAATTATTTGTAATCCTTGCGACTCGCTTACACATGCATTCAAAAGTCCCGTGCTTTACTGAACTACTTGTGGTGTCCTTGACTTCAGTCGACGCAGAATGTAGGTGTCCACCAAAGACAGCACTTCCTTTACTGTAATACTTTAAACACCAAAACGTGAAACGTAAAACAAAGGACATTATACTTCCGCTTTCACAAACGTTGACAGAACGGACACGTCGCGTGGTTTTAAATACAAATGTAACGTATTTTAAATTGGCATCGATGTCCGTTGATAGCTAATGCGTCACCATGATGTGTCGAGAATGCCGGACCAGCAACAGTTATAAGCCTGACGTACTATAAATAAACTCAACTGTTTGTGAGACCTGAGTCGTATGACCGAGTGCTTCGGAGTCCTACCCGGAGATCCAGTCGTCTTTTAATGTCTGTACATAAACAGTTCGGCGTAAAACCCGAAATTTAACGCTTGACAAAATGTTGATGATTTTTATTGTGTTTCGAACGTACACATTATCACAAAATTACCGGTTAACATACGCAACATTTCCAAGTCACCACTAACTTTCGCAATGGCAATCCGAGTGCGCAGTTGCTGTTTCTTGAATAACACTTAATAAAATTTATGTAAGCATGAGAAATGTAGTCATGTCCGAATCAAATTTAATATATTGTTTACACTCGCTCGCTCCAGTTGTGTTTATGTTTGAAACCGCTATTTCTGGGATTCAAATTTTCCCAATGTTCTAACTATCCGGTTATAGTAGTCAGTTTTTATTGCTCGACTGTGGGCGCAGAAAATGCCCGTATGATTGAAACCGTTGGCTTCGAATGAGAATCTGAAGCCTCGTGACGCATGCCTTTCCTGCACCCCCCCCCCNNNNTACTAAAAAGAAGCAGTAATTCCTCAGATCAAAGTCATTTCTACAACATTTCTTGATAATACATGTAACTCCCAGTTAAGCAGATATACTACAACACAATGTTTGATAAAAAAAAAGCAGTCGAATCAATACCCGTGCATAAAAATCAACGTAGTCTATCGGAAATTCCGTGTGAAATACACTCGAGAAAAAAGTTTTGTTTGTATAGGGACAGTAAAATATTTTGTTGTTGAAACCAAATTATTTAGTTGTTCTTATTTGGTTGTCCAAAACTAAGATTTTGTTGGTGCAATTAAATATTTGCTTGGCTCTACGTACATGATACAGTTTTGGTGAACATAAAAAAAAATGCCAGACCAGGATTCAAACCTAAATCGTCTGCACCCGAGTGCTATGTCATAGCAACCTCAGCTAAACTGACGACTGATTAAACTAGAATGTTTTAAAATAATATATTCAAATACTGGACAACGTGCGTAAATAAATATTTAAAGTTTTACAGCTTTATTTTTGGGTTCCCTGTTGAAGTTGTTTCATTAGGATGTCCATACCATTATTAAGCACCAATCATGCATTAACAAACACTTACTATCCTAATTGCCACAAAAAAAAATTTGAGCTGTGTTTTCGTACAGAAGGCAGTCAAATGAGTGGCCAAACAAATATACAAAGCTGATTCAACTGTATATTATATTGAAAATCTAATTTCTTTTAGCCAAACACACAGGTTTTGTTCATTCAAGCGTATATTTTATTAGATGGTCAACATTAATTTTATGCTTTTCAAGTTTTATTTGCTCAACAAAATATTTTATTTGCTGGAATAAACCTTTCTCTTGGTGTTATTAGGATAACATACGCGCGTTTCAGCGGTAAACAATTACCACAGCTAGAGACCTGAAAAATCCGCGATTTCAATGACCTGTTAGCTAGACTCTACAGTCCTATGTACAAATATGCCGATATCAACTGCACATTGGTTGTCTGCTATCACACTGAAAGGCAACAATTGGACACCGTTCTCCAGGAGGTGTCAAACACCGTGTGGACCAATGGCTAAAGTTATATAAACGCGCGTGTTTTTAATTCTAGCTTGTCCCAAAATAATGAATCCGCGAATTCTTCAGGTCTCTAACCATAGCGTATGTTACGTGGTAAGATTTGCTGCTAAATGTGCCATATATCGGCGAAATATTTCAGTAGAGAAACATTGCTGACACATGTAAAATCACCGAGCGAACGGCACAGTAGTAAACTCGCATTTGGGAGGAGGAGCGTTCGATTCCCGTTCCGGCAATCCTGATATCAGTTTTCCATTCTCCTCCCTCCCCGAATTACCCTTTGGGAAGGCTGGAAAGGATCCTAGATAAGAGGTGATAAGAGCTGATTGCTTCCCATTTCTAACTGTCTAAGCAACTGTTTACGTTTCTAATGACCATGATATTGAGACCTCCAAACTGAAGACGTGCGCAATGTCAGGTAGCTGAGTATTTAAGTTTTTTTTTAAGGAAACTGCATCTGAGAGGGCAAAACGTTATTGTTGCAGTCAGATGACAACACAGCAGTGACAGACTGCAAACTGGCAGTATACTCAAAATTGAAAATCACCAGAAAAAAAAAATTAATCACCAAATGAACTGCAGTTTGAAGTTGAGTATAGATAAAGAATCTACGGAAAAAGTTATGGTATCGCCCAAACAAAGCTAGGTTTTACTGTGGTGATAGTACCCAACCGTAGTGCTTCGTAAAAGAGAACTACACAATTGTTTCAACAATTCCTCTTTAGAAATCTGAAAACGTTGTATTTCACGGAGTTAGTGGACTACACACTCGTAAAATTACTACAGTCCACTCACGGTAACTTACAACTTTTCTGAAGCCCTGCTAAAGTTCTACTTCCAAAATATTCCTCCGCCTCATGGTAATATTTTGCATAAGAACTATTTCTTACTAGGCGTTACCGACACACCTATTTTCTCTCTGTTTTTATTCATATTGATTATAAATGAAATATAATCATTCATAAATAAGATATAAGTAAAAGTTCAATTTATCCAAAAAAAAAAGGGTACTTTTAACGCTTGTGATACATGGTATATTTAGGAAACAACCAAACACGTTATNTATTTTCTCTCTGTTTTTATTCATATTGATTATAAATGAAATATAATCATTCATAAATAAGATATAAGTAAAAGTTCAATTTATCCAAAAAAAAAAGGGTACTTTTAACGCTTGTGATACATGGTATATTTAGGAAACAACCAAACACGGGGCGATCTTCCAAAATATTAATTTAAAAAGTGTGAAGAAACTGCGAATATACCACATGCCTAATAACATGAATTATTGGGCATGCACAATTACGGCCGCAAACTTTGAATGTGTTTCCCCTCGCGCACGTACGCAGACGGTCTTGCACGTGTATTTGCGTTCAAGTTCACCAGAGCCCGGCGGGACGTCAGGGCAGTCCGCGAGCGCTGCGACGCTCGACAGCCATCGCCGGGCGAGCGAGGTGCCCCACCAAGGTCAGAGCTGCCCCTCCGTGACGGACGCTCGTGAGTGTTTGCGAAAACAACGGGCCCGGCTGTGTTTTAGCCGGGTCGCCCGGGAGTCAAGTTCAAGTGCACTTCCCCCCTGCCCCTCTGGAGCGAGCGCAAGGCGTCAGCGGTTTTCGGGCAGCCCGACAGCTGACCACGGACGTCCGTCGTCAGCACAGCCCCGCGAGACCAGCTGACACAATTTTTTTTTTCCCTCCCACCGCACTTTGTATAAGACTGACGAGTATTACTCCACGTAATGATGTCAGTACCTCGCGACTGAGCTGTCTACAGGGTGATTCTAAAATCATGGGACAAAAATTGAGGGGTGGTAGAACTCGCTAAAACAAACAATTATTGTATAGGAATATATGGGCGGAAGTGACGCGTTGAGGCACAAACACAAAAACATAACACATTAACGGAAACTTAAAATGTTAATCAGCAGCATGCTTAACGAGTGATTCCGTACAGAAAATGTTAAAACAGTTGCTGGAAATGCATCCACCAACAGTCACGCATGCTTGGCGACCTCTACATATGGCGTGATTGGTTGACAATGGTGGCGATAGTTGAGGGCAGTCAAACGGTGCACCAGTGACCTGCTGCATCAGCATCAACATCACTCCACCGACGCTACCAAGCTTGCATTACTGTCGGTGGCAATTTTTAGAATCATCCTGTATACCCGTTTGCACCATTATCAGCCCAGAACCGAGATCCTAAGATCTTGGTTCAAACGTGTTCTTCAATTGGAACCGAGTTCCCATGTACGAGCGTTGCACCAACGCGACTGGTCGTAGGTCTCCTGATCTCGGTTCGGATCTAGGATTGGGATGAAACGCAGTTTGTGATTGGGTCTCATTTCGTGACGTCATGATGCTACTTTTTATTTTGAAGTTGGGAGACAATTAATGAGTTCGTGTCGAGATTATCTCTTAAGACTTGGATATCTTCTACACAATCTGCAACATTTCCATCGCAGGTTTTTGTTTGATGCTTTGCACACACTTTTTTCGTTATTTTAAATACCAGTATTATTGAAGAAGGTAGTGGACATAAAATTAGATGGTGAGATGTTTTATCTGTTTTAAGTAAAACCGTTGTACGAATTTTACTGAATAATCTTATAATGTTGTTTTATATTTTCAAAAATAACTTGAGCGCTATCTGTCAGTGTATTTTCAAACTACATTTGTCGACGTCGTCTTCTCTTGCGCGAGAAAAAATTACGACTTGAGATAAACTTTTAGACGTAACTCGTACGGCAAATTAGGACAGTTAATGATATTTAGAATGACTGTTTGATTTTTCCGTTGTGTTTGCTTGGCGGGATAAGCGTAAACTTCGTTGTCTCTTTAGAAAACATTAATATCCCTGTAGTTAAATAAAAACATACAATTTTTAGTCTTTGTTATTGTCAAAATTTATATTTTACAACAGTAAATAACAACCAAATACACATATAAACGATTTAACTATTATGGCATTTCTTTATGGTACATAAATATATCTAACAGTGATTTTAGACGCTACTCTGATCTTAGATCGAGATTTCGAACAACCTTATTCGGCGGTTCGAAACGAAATTCATTGCGATCTTCAGTCATGCTCTGAACTCGAATGATGCAACAGTTTTCTGTATTGATCGTAGATTTAAGTGCGGACATGATCACGGATCGTGATATGAACTTCAATGGTGCAACCGGCCATTAGTCGTCTTCAAAATTACCCTTATTGGCCGTGTTCGAATTCACCAGCAAAGGGACGTTACCTGCCTTCGTACTCTTGAAAAGTGCATCCCGGATGTGACGTCACATTGTGTCTGTCCGAATTCACAGCAAGGGCACATTTTGCACCCTAGAATGTCCCCTTCAGCCAAGAGCACGAGCAACTTGCACTACTCGAGCCCTATATATTTTTCCGATGCGCAACTGTTTCAAATAATTTGTTTGTGTTTGTTTTGAGTTTGCAACTCCGCATGGTCGCGAAAAACACAAAGACAAATGACACTCGCATAGAATGATATTCGACAGAATAAAACTCGAGGTAGAAACGAACACAGGTGTCCGAATTCACTAACGAATATTTATCAAGAGGGGAACAAGGGCTTGTGAAACGGCTAAGGGATCAAGGGTAAGTGATCAAAGGCACATCGCACTGAAATCGAACCCAGCCATAAAGTTGCCAGGCCGAAGGCTCGGAGACGAATAACGTGGCAGTTTCTTTTGATGTGGGCGTACCTTTTCTCTAATTGCCTGAGCGAAGCTTTTGGGAACAGGCTTTGTGTCTGATGATTCGCAACTGCATACTGGAAAAGGTTCCCTGCTGGCGAGTAGGTTACCAGGCGGTGATTGGCTAACGGCGTTCCGACACGTTGCTGGCGTGTGTGGTTCGAGTTCGCAATATAAGCGGCTGTTTCACCATTGTATACGGGACCGCGGTTGTGTAGGGGTCAGACTACTCGCCTCCCACCTAGGCCAACCGGGTACGATTCCCGGTGGGATCGCTCCCGGATTTTCGCATGTGGGAATCGTGCCGGACGATGCCGATGGTCGGAGGGTTTTCTCGGGGATCTCCCCTTTCCACCGCCCTTGCATTCCGATGTTGCTTCATACCTCGCTTCACCCTTGTCAGCTCTCAAGACCTAGATGTTACAAGCTCTCCAAATCACTCCACTCTCTCTCTCTCCACTCCACCACTGTGCCGAGGGTGAGGTGCGAAGAATGAAGAGTTGAACAAGATAGTTTTCTGTCTCATACATTCCTACCACCGACGAACGAAGAATTGTGACATATTCTTCTCTTACTTCACACTATTTCCTAGATTCCACTGGTATGACTTTTGCCATGCGCTGTTTCGCTGTTCGCGTTAGCTCTCATTACGACAGCATTACGTTAGGAAAGTCTTAAGTGTGCATGAGACTCACTCGTCTAAAACCGTCTACTTAGATGAGAAACAGTGAGGGACGTGGGAGGGAGAAAGAACTTTGGTTGAGTTTGTCGAGCAGTATGTGGCACAGCTGCGCCTTTGTCGTCCTTCCGTCATCGAGCCGCAATCCGAGTGAGGAACTACAAAGGAAGTCCGACACTAGCCAGCTGAATTCCAGAGGACATGAGAGTTCTTTGTGACGACTCTAACTTGGTGATACACTAATGCGCCCCAGGGTCATCGGCGACCGTGTTGGCTTAGACGTCACGCCCATGTGGCAGCGGGGTCGGAAAACGGACTTTCGGCGTGACTCAGAACTTGAACGAGTGGTTCGGAACCCCGCATGTAATTATTAGAGATGATGGAAAATCGCGAAAAAAAAATGTTTCAGCCAACATATGTTGTACAACACCCAAACTAGTTTATCTTTTCATGATTGCACACAAAAAAACTGAGCTGGAAGTTTTTAACCCCTATGTCTTATGGAAATAATACCACACATCTGGCTACAAATGTGGAATTTTAGCGTCGCTGCTATACAAAGTTTGGAAGTTTTGTACGCATTTGACCGTTTCCTGAGCAAATGTAGGAACGATAGCATGGATGTATGGGGAATAACTTTACCACTCGCGCTTTCTCACTCTACGTATATACTCGTATATAGAAAATTTGCGAATAATTTCTTACAGTGTGGATGAACAAGACTTCGACTCGACTAAGTTGTTTGCAGACCAATCACGAACGTTCTGCCTTATAGTATCAGAATCCTCATTGGCCCAGTGCAATATGGGATAGTATCTTCGTACATGCATGACAGCCAATAAGGGAAGAAAACTTGTCATATATGTGTACAGTACGTTGAATCCTACGATACTGTCAACTTTTCCCGCGATAAACCATCATCTCTACTGATTAGACTTCACTGTTAGTTTTGCTGTTTTCAACTGGGCGATGCAAAAATGTTATATACTGTGGTGAAAAGTGACTTTTTCTTGTCATTTAGAACAAGATATCGACTTGAAGATAAGGAAAGAGTGGGGAATAAACCGTTTAATTAAAATAAAGTCATATTTTTACTAATTGCATTGACTTATCAACCTACTTCTTGCTACTCAAAGCTGTAATCCCGGTTTTAAAAAGTATTTTAAATCCGAGTCACAGCGGCGTCATTCCTGATCTCTATTTTTCTCCACACAAACTGTTGATTTAATACAAACGAGCATATTCTGTAAGCAAGAAAATAAAATTGCGGTATTTTGTAGTTACGAGTTATTTTTACGTACACATATTAAATTTAAGGTAGTTACAACTCTACCCTGCCAGTTCGAAGCTCTGTATTTTTACAGCCAGACTGTAGTGAATATATATATTTGGTTAAATTTTTTAACGTCTGGTTGTGCAAATGATATAGGCGTAGCCATCATTTCATTTACAGTGTATGTATGTTGCATAGGAAGTCAAAATGAGGAAAGGGACTAGGCCGCTACAATCAGGTGATGGCTGCCATCATGTCCAATATTAGCACATATGTAGCATATTTATGGAAAAGTCAGGGGAATATCAAAGAAAGTTATGCAAGGTCGGGGAATCAAGATAAAATGATTAGAAACTTAGCAAATAAGTGACTAAAAATTGAATTCTGGCACTTCTACTGCATGCCATCTCACTAATCTACTGCATATTATCATAATTTTTTTTGTTAATTTTCTGCAAGAAGATTAAAAAGCTTGGAGATATTTTGCCACTTTATGTATGATCATTACAATTATTATTTATAGTTATTTACGTATCTGGATTTTTTTGTTGATGCAGAAATAGTGAAAATGTGATTTTGGGCACCAACTTAGGATTCTGCAAATAAAATATTTACTGCAATGTGGAAAAAAAAATCAGAAATGGACCTATATATCAATCAAGGTTTTCTCTGAACACACAAAACAGCAAAATTTTTGCTGGTATAAAAACTTCATATCTAGCCAGTTTTGTGACTTCGACTAACTCTGTATGTATTCTTACTAAATATTCTGCAGTTGGGTTATAGTAGCAGAAGGGGCAAATTACTGACGTTGTGTTTATTAAAATTCAGTTAATTTACGAGGAATCTTGAGATACGGCATACATGCCATTCCGTCCTATGCTCATACGGTATAATTCTTTCAGCTTCATGATACGGGAAATTTCCGTACAATAGGGGGCAGTTGGCAACCCTCTCCGGCCGTGAAACTTCCGTCGTTACCGGACACAAACGCAAGGCCCTTACCCAATAAAAAACTTTAGCTTTTGACTTAATATTTCCTTTCCTTTGACGAAACCACCAATACACAATACAATTGTAAAGTCAAAGTTCAGCCAATTGAAAATCGGTTCTGCAAGCTTCGTAAAAATGTGTATCTTGTTATGTAAATCATTATCATACTATCCGGAAATTCATTATACGTACTTTTTTTAAAAAATAGGCTTAAAATTTTAAGTTCATTTCAAAACAAAAAACTTACTTGTTTACTTTATTCAAAAAAATCTATCTCATATTTTTTCTCTTCACGTTATGTTTGTTTGCCATTTATTTAATTTAGTCGAGCTTGGTTTAATATACCGAGATGGAAATCGCCCTACAATAAAATAAAACTCATTCCACATTACCTATGTTAGATTCTCGGCAAAATGGCTGCTTGACTTTGACTTTAAATTTCAACTTTTCATAATCGTAAAGCCAAGAGTGCTTGACTTTACCTTTGGCAGTTCCATTGTGTCAAGTTTCATAAGAAACAACATGTTGGAAAGCAAACGTAAAGTCAAATGCTAAAGTGAGTGAGTAAATAGAGTTGGGCGGCTCTTAACAGCGAGGTATAGAGAGGGTGATTGAGGCGAGTATGGAGCAGCGCCGGAATGAAAGGGCGGGGGAAACGGAAGGAAGGTCCTCGAGAAAACCAACCGACCAGCGGCATCGTCCGTCACGATTCCCACATGTGACCCGGCCGGGGATTGAACCCGTTTCGCCTTTGTGGGAGGCGAGCATTCTAACCGCTCAGCCACCGCGGCTCCTGTCGAACGTTTAAAGTTTTCAATTGTGTAAGGGCTGAAGGGGGGATGTGTGTCCCGTGGGTGGGTTGAAGTAGCCCAGTGGCGACCCAGGGCGTGCCTCCTCCGTCGTCGTGCACCGCGCCGATGACCTTCCCGAATCGGCGCGGCGCGCGTGATGTTTGATGGGTTCGGCAGGTCGCCGTGTGACGTCACGTCCCCTTGCGCGCGGGGGCGATCCACGCCCATCACCTGGGGCGCATGCGCCGACGTGTCCTCGTACACGGTCGACTGCCCCCTCCTCCCGACCTTTTCTGACCACTCAAGAAGGGCACAACGACCCGCTCCAGTTACTGACACTTCCGGTCACTTCCAAAGGCCCGTGTGCACGATACGACAATGACGAGTTCGCTCAAGCGTACCACGCCCCCCCCCCCAACCAGATGACGTAATCAATAAGTTAACTAACCAAAAAAGTAAGAACAAATAATTCCATTAAAAAAAGGGAATTACCGACAAGGTTTCAATAAACCTCAGATTTAATTAGTGTTTATTTGAGAAGCTAAACTGTTTTGCCTGTCGTCAACCTGGGGAAGCTTGGAATTTTTACAGAAAAAGTTAACATGTATATATTTTTATTAAATCGCTTTTTAGTATAATTAAATTAAAATAAAGAAAGTACTGACCGACGTGTTAGTTTGCTGCAAGTTTGTTGTGCCATGCTTGCAGGTGGGGGAGCAAAAAATTCGTTTATATGTAATTAGCAAACTTGGCTTGACTTCTTTTTAAGTATATCAGATAGCAGGATGCTACACTGTAATAAATTTTATTTCCGTATATTCATGGTGGCGCTCATAAATGTTTTCAGGGAAAAGTTTAATACACAGTGAAATCAGTGAGTTACTTCAACACTTTTACGGAACACTTTGGACAGGAAGCCTAAAGGAAATCTGACACTGCACCAAAAGTCTGGCTAAGTTATGGTGTTGATACATTCGTAGTCTGACAATATGGTCTCGACGAACTGTAAAACGTTGCTGACTTCCTATAACTCCCTTGTTTCTAGCACATAGTTCACATATGAAGTCGAGTGCAATAAAAGCCTCTGTTTCCTGGTTGTACTAGTTTGCCACAGCGATGGAAAAATTTCCACGCAAATTTCCACTTAAGTCGACACAATCTGTGCAGTACTTGAACTTCACTTCCAGTCATTCACACACAACTAAAGCTAACCATAACCATACGTGACCTCGACTAAAGTTAGCGCACTGTTTACGTAAATGTCTCGTTTCGAAATGTTTGAGCTCTTCTTGTGTCCAGGTTTTTAATACAACTGGGATACATTCAAGTAATTCCATTTTTTTTTAACTCGGGGAGTGGCTGTTTTAGGGGCACGATTGTAGGTTTTACGCGGATAAGTCTCGAGGGTAATATTTTCTGTTGGATATGGAGTGAAAGGAAAGTAACGAAATGGATACTTGACTTTTGTGGCTTAAATAAAAATATATGAAAGATCTTTTGTTTTGAAAGAAACTCAGCGCCTAGCATATGGGAGTCACGAGCTATACTGCCCTGAACATTTCTACAATCATAAACGATGTGGCTAGGATTTGAGGTTAGAACACTGCTTAGCAAACAAGTGCTTTGTGGTGTTCGTATAGTCTACTTTCTTTAACAAATTTGTAATGCAGTTGAATTAAATTTAAATTTGTACAATTATTTTATTTATGTACAAGGGCCTGTATTTTGATAATAAGGATATAAACAAACATGTTCATCACTGTTGATCATGTGACTTCGACAGTTGTGTTGGTTTGGAATAGTTCAATGTTGGGTACATGCGTATAGGCCCACCTCGTCTTTAGTGTATGTTGCAGGCCTATGTTGGGTTGATGCGCTGATGATGGCAAAATGTGTGTTTGTGTGTGCTGGCAGACGAGGAAGCGGAAGCCGAAGGGCGGCGCCTGTAAGTCTGAAGGCGGTGCCAACAACGCCAGCAGCCTTGCTGGGGGCGGCGGGGGCGGCGGAGGCGTGCTCACCAGCACGGCCGGCATGCAGTCCGCCCCCGGCCTCGTCAAGATGGAGCACACCAGCCTCATCAAGATGGAGCACAATGGTAAGGCGACCTCCCTCCCCTTCCTACCCCAGCATTTAGCATTAAGGGGTGATCAGTCCCCGCCATCTTGGCATTCTAGAATCTGCGAGAAAACCTGAATTATAGATTCTGTTTTGAATTCTGCGGAACGACATGGCATAGGACGTACCTTTGTGCCGCTTGCCAGCGGGTTTTCTCGGGGTGCTCCCGTTTCCCCCGCCGCTCCATTCTAGGGTCTCATTTCTGTCATGCCCGGGGATAACGGTCACCTACGGGTCCCAGCTGGAAAAGACCGTCACTCGGAGGGTGTTGCCTTGCCCTGGGTGCACTCCCCACACGCCAGTTTTTGTTTCACTGCTGTAGACGCGCACAGGAAAAATCACTTACTTCTTCCCATCTATTACTAGTTGAAAATTAATAAAGGAAGTGAAAACCTAACAATTTGACTAACCTTGAAAAGCTAACTTAAATGTAAGTTATGGCGAAATATGGATAAATCCAAGATAGTTGGGACTGATCCCCATTAAGGGGAACCTCTCCTTCCAAACTGAAATTTTTTTTGCTAGTTTATTTATATTTTTAAAAACGAAAATTCCAAAACTACCCCTATACCCAACTAGCTATTGAACAACGAACACAGGCGCACCCAGGTGGAGGGTACTTGAGGCACGCACCACCCCAAAAGGAAAAAGTCTTTAAACATTTAATATAATTGGCATTAAGAATAATCCGTAGGTCATCTACTTCACATGGCATTCAAGTTCCTCAAAAAATAGTTGTCTTTAAAATTGATGCATTCAGAAAGAATTTCTTTAGCATTGATTCCCCATTTAAAATCGGCGGTTGCAGGTTTCGTAAGCAGAAACCTTGAGAGGAATGGTGCACGAAAGCATTTTATTTACCATATTTTCGTCACGAGTGGTTTTCCATAGGGTTTGTCGACATTTTCGACACACAAGATATAAACAATAATTTGGCCAGTTTCTTACAATGTTAGTTATTCACTGTTCTTATTATTCTCGAAGCAATGATGGAAGATAGGAAATTACTCTTTCTTATCTACCATCCATGCTCTGCCTATCTATGTAAGAAGGTGATCGAAATTATTATTTCTGTCTTTCGCCATACATTTTAAAAAATCCCCAAACAAAGTAAGTTGTAACAAAACTATGTAAATGTACGTTTTTCTTGTAACATCCCCCTTAAAGTAAAAGGAGAGTGACTCCTAATGTTGCACTGTACCGGACTGTACAACATGCAGAACTTATTAAAAACAGTACACATGCTACCATATTTTTTATAAAAAAAAGTACTGTTTTTGCTGCATATGAAATAAGAATGCATATATTTTGTAACATTAAAATACTTAGTTGGAGTTGACTGATTTTTAAATGTCTTATATTAATTACGCAATAACAGTCTGATTTTGAACCCAGATGTTTGTGTATTTCTATTTTGGATGCTTGGTAAAGCACATTCTGCAAGAAAACCTTCAAGTATTGTATTTATCATAACAATTACTATTGTTGTGTGTAAAATAAAAACTGCTACAAATGTTAAAAAATAATTTTAATAATAGTTTTTATGTATTTATTTCATTTATAAAATGATAACTTTCGTAGGCTGAAATGGAGGTGCTTAAAGTTAATTATTAAAAATATTTAGAAATGTTATTACTTAATTATACTTCATATAATGTCTTGCTTTATTATTATTATTATTATTATTTTCAAAATGTGCTTCCTAAAGCAAACAGCATGGAAATGCGATTCAATTTTGATTATAGATACTCTAATTTATTTATTTTTCAAAAACATTTAAGTAAGTAAATTGTAGCGAAATATTATATGCATTCTTCTTTCATATGCAATATCAATTATGGTTTTTTTTTTAAAGAATTTTGGTAGTTGTTACAAAGAGGTCTTGTGAGCCGATGAAGGTGAAATGAGGTGAGAAAGGAACAGCGCCGGAATGCAAGGACGGGGGAAAAGGGAGATCCCCGAGAAAATCCGCCGAGCAGCGGAATCGTCCGTCACGATTCCCACTTGCGAAAATCCGGGAGTGTTTCGATTGGGGATTGAGTCCAGTTCACATTGATGGGAGGCGAGCAGTCTAACCGCTCAGTCAGTTTTTTTGGTAGGTCTAATTTAAATGAGGACATCAGTAATGTAGTTCGTACTTATTTTAATCAAGCAACTCAATATTAAGAAACTATTCCAGCGTTTAAGGCGCACTATGCAACACGCAATAACCCTACTTACTTCGATGCTAATTTCATTATAGTTATAATAATAACAGGAGCAGAACTTTATAAGTTATCTTTGCATTCTCTTAAAGAAGCAGGTGCTCTTTTTTGAAATGCGTTCTCATCAACCAGATGTAAGGAATGATTTCATAATAATATTTTTATTTGCTCCTATCCCTAAGTTTTATGAGGAAACCATCCATTATGGCTGATTTCGGAGAACACATTTCAAAAGTGAAGCAACTTGTTTCCTAATAAAATGAGAAAATGATTTCTAATAATACACCAGTTTTGTTGCTAAAACTACAACAAAATTAACCTCTTTTTAAATGGAGTTGTTGTGTGTTGCATAGTGACCCTGAAGGCCTAGAGGGGACTCTTACGAAAGTAAAATTCTTGTCTTTTTAATTACCAAAATGGTTTGCACATTTTGACTGCTAGTTCTGATATTTTCATTAAAAGATTTTACTTTAATTCACCATACTCTACTTTTGCATATATTAAAAGAATTTATACTAGATATATATATTATTTAGAAGGCTTTTGCTGTTCATGAATGTGTATTTAAGTCATACCGCAGTTGTAATGGCTTCGTATTCTTATTATTATATTATTTGCATCTATTGCTCTGACTGATCATCAAGGGCCTCAAATGACGACGTTGTCGAACTAATGACATATCACGATCAAGACCCTTCACCGCATGGACCGTTGATTGAGTAATTATGGCTGGCAAAAATAATTCTAGCTAAAGAGTGATAATATTACAAATGCTGCTATTAAATTTATTTAGAACATTTTTTTTCCCGCAATAATTACAGGGGTAAATAATAAGTTTACGGTTACTGTGCCACACAAATCACAACTGTTAATGTTCATCAGTAATAAAAATAAATTTATAAACGGAATGACATATCTTTGGTAAACCATACTGCTGGAATGTTTAAAAGTTTGTACACATATTTGAAAATTTTTGAGTGGTAGACAATTTTTATGTGACTTCTTAAAATCAATTTAGTTGGAAATCTATAAAACTTTCTTTGTTGATGTGTGTAACCAATATATCAGTTTAAATTATTTTGATGCTGCGGAGCATTACAATTTTGGTTTGGGTATTTATTCAAACAAGCATTATGGAGTGCACAAATTCATTTGTGGTAACATTTTATTTAAAGTCTAAAACTCATACACTGCAAGAAATAAACACAAAATATTTAGCATTTTACTGTCCAGTGCTGTTAACATTGTCACTCACCAAAATACTACGAGATTGTACTGTTCAAGAAAATGGTAGTTAATTTATTTTGCAATGATGTATCCGCCGAATGTAGTTTTTTTTTGTATTATCGTCCCTCAAAAAGCGTGGCGTGTCCATGCGTACGTTTTCAGTTGAACAGTTTATTTTCGAAAGCCACTTGGACTCATTGACTTACTGTTCATGTTTTTCGTGAAAGAGGAGGTGCATCTGACAAACAGGCCACCGAGTGTATATTGCAGCGATACATTTATGCCATGTTAACTACGTTTTCACGTCGGTTATCATTTTTATCAGCATGCCAAAATTTCTGGCATGCTGCTTTGTGCTGCAAGTTGGGTACTTCCGGTACCTACAAAGAGCGTTGTATTTGTATTCACGTGGCAGACAGCTTTTGTGTAAAGTAGTCGTTGCTCAACTGGTGGAAGAATGAGGACGCCACCTGGACTGGCAGGTTCTTATCAATCATCGAGGAACCCACGTGGTGCCAGCCTGATAACAATGTAAATTATCTCCATTTTAAAAAGTAAGTGCGGTACTGCGTCGCCGACATACAAGCTGGTCCCTGAACAACTTGGTGGTGGCATTTGACATTGCGAAACTGCTATATCTGAGCCTCAAAGTTACTGAATTTAAGTGAGTTTAAGTAGGTAAACAGCAATTAGTGAATTTTAGAAAAAAAATTGCAGTGGTACTGTACAAGTAATCTGAATATTGGATTACATTTAGAACTGATAATGTAGTTATTTAAAATATGGCAGCAATCAGTCTTTGTCCAACTTAATTTAGAGACTGAAGTCATTTCGAATATGTTGTTTATGAAACAATACTGTGTGCAGCGCTCCTGAGACAATTACTACCCCGCCAAAAATGGCGTGTTTTTTTTAAATACACTTATATATTAACGTGGTTTTCAATTATTCTGTACTTATTTTTGTTTTGTGTTTTAATATGGCTACGCTAGAATGTTCGTGTAGTAAAAAAAAAAAACAGAAATAGTGCATTTACAGTGTTCCTTGCGTAGTTACTTTAAACTTTAAAGGCCAGTGTAGTGTACAGATTTGGTGTACAAAGTATTTTTGTAAGTGTTTTCACGCGGATGTCAATCCCCGTTAATCCATGGATCTGTGTGCAGTTTTTAGAGTAAAATTAGGACGATTAAGAATCTAAGCAGAGACATTTAAAAGTATTTTAAATAACATTCTCATATTCTGGTGTTGCCGTAATCTTCTGCACAATGTTGTATTACTGAATTCATCACTGTGATTATGATACTAGGGCGTAAAAATTGCATTTTGTGGAACTAAAGTATTTTCTGAATCACATATAATATCGTTACAAGCAAATGTTAAACAAGAACCAAAAAATTCGTATTTTTAATACAGAATAATAATTATTTAGTTTCGATAGTGCAGCGAAGCTAGTCGTGCTTCCGGTGTTCGTTATCGAAACTTAACGCTCACACTTTGAAGTTATCTGATCGGAGTTTGGAAGTTGTTAACATGTTATTCTGAAACATTACGTTCGCCAGAAAATAAACACGGCTCGTAAATAACTTTCCTTGCCAGAAATTCAAACCCAAATCTCCTGCGACTAATTCAGCTAACGTCCCATCCATCTACGCTACAGAGGTCGGCCAACCGTTACGTCGGCATAACGATAGGTTTTATTCGATTTCATTTAGTGGGAAGGACACTGTTGTCCTTGAATTCCGTTTCTTGTTTCAGTACTTATGCCATTATCCCACTAATCCAGCATTGCCGGCGCAGAATGCCTGCTGTCTGGGAACCTAGAATGCACCCTAGGTTTCAGTATCGTATATTTAGTACATCTCCAATGTCATATATTAGTGCCTGCTATCTAGGAAGGTGTACTCTCTCTCTTTGTTTTCTGAAAGTAATGAATGATCAAAAATAGTTCAGCCCCTCTTTCTTTCTCTTTTGGAAAAGTTTATGTCGAGTTTGTTTCCAAACGACAGATGAACGTGCTGGTCGCTCCATAAGGGCGACATTTGTGCCATGAAAACTTGTCACCGCATGTATGAGTGAGAAGGACCGATAATGTTGAAATTTGTGGTAAGGCTTGTAGCAACTTCCTATTTATAGACTGTAACAATAAATTGAGTTTCTCGCTTTCATTTCAGTGTAGTTAAAGTATAAAGGCGAAACTCTACAAATTTTTACTTCAACTGCCTGGTTGTTTTTACCGATCATTTTAAAATTAAGTTAATAGACTTCAAAAAAATTATTTTTTGTCTATACATTTGACGTTTTCTATGCTCAAAGATGTATCTTATGGTAGCAAATTTTTCACACAACTCTGAGGTTCCCAGAAGTGCGATTTAATCCACATGCAGAATAGAACATATTCTCATGATAAATCAGTATTTTGACCACCTTAAGGCGCGTAAGTAATAATGCACTCAAAAATATGATGTGATAAATATGTGTAAAATTCGGCATAGTTTGAAATTACGACGTCCTAAAACCTTTCAATGTAAATTTTACAATGAAGTAGGATAGTAGATTTAAATAATATCTTTCAGCAATCGTGGTTTTAAATCATAAGTATGCAGTCGTTCTTTGTGCACCTGGAGAATAAAATATATTTGAGAAAACTGTAGTCAATGCAGAATTAAACAATGGTTTACGAATGTATACTGTAGTACAATGAGTATTTTCCTCAGTAAAACACAACTGTCATTTCTATGAAGTTGAATCAAATGCGTTAAGAGCCAGCAGCAGTGCAAGATGGGCGTGAAGAGGTGAAAATTCACAAATAGTTTTTTTACAAAGTCACCTTACTATTTATATAATGATGGTGTACATTACAAACTAATGTTATAGTTTTAACACTTGTTTTTTAATTACCCAATAATTATGTTCCATGGTTTTCGAAATGTTTATGAATCCTTGACTTAGTATCACATTAATCAGTATATAAAACCAAATCTATAATGACGTAAATTGAAAACCACTGGCTTTTTTTTTCTTCTAAATTTGTAACTTCGAAAAACTTTTGATTCCAGATTTTGGCGTGAAACACCGATACTATAGTTGTTCATTGCATTAATTGCTAACTTTCAGCCATAATCCTCTGTCATGATGGTCGAGAGGGCTAAGTAAGGTAAGAGGGCAGCTTAGTTTTGATTTTCGCATAAGGTCAGGAGATGGTTGGAGCAGTAATTGTTAACATCCGAAACTTTATTCTGAGACATGCTAGCCTAAAAATCTTTTAGAATATAAAGACTTTTTTTTTTTTTTTTTTTTTTTTTTTCCCCCTGAAGTGCACAGAATCGCTAAAGAAGATGGAATCTCTTCAGTAATGTAGACGTCAAACATTTTGGTAATATACTTGATGATCAAGGCCTGGCGGTGGTAGTGTAAGAATGACTCTTGTCTGGAGAACCCATTCGTGCTAACCAACCTACGAACGTATACATATCCGTACACTGCAGCTCTTCACGAGCATATTTGTACTACACACACTGTGGTACAGTCTATAGAGCTGGATTTACCTCGTTACTGATGTTCTCCAGATCAGCATTGTAGTAACAAGAGCTATTAATGGAGACAGTTATGAGCTGGAGTTCTTTTCCAAGGTTGTTTTCCCACGTTAAAACACATTTAAACGTTGCAGTCTCCAGCAATATGAGGAGGCTAGCAACTCTACATTGCCTGGAGTTGCCTCAAAAATCATCTTTCCTTCTACTTCAAATTTTTTTTCGTGGTCGGTTCAGATGCATCTCTACATGTATGTTCAAACTGTTTGATTATCTCGAATTCCTTTATTTTCTGGTTAGGGCAGTCTAAAATCACCTTTTCTTTTTTAAGTTCCGTACTAGCGGTTTCAGAATATTTTTAATCATCCATAGTATCAATATTATTAAGTGATGAATCGTATTTTGGGATAGTTTATTTTGATTCATGTTATATTAGGTAATGTTAGGATAGGTCCGAAGGAGTTGCATCTTGCAGCGACCTGTTGAAACCTTTTCTGTGAAGCTGTGCTTGGCTGAAGTTCAGTTGTGGTTGTGTTTGTTTTAAGAGTATTTACACGCAGACAATAGTGGAACTATTTCACCTCGCAATTGCCTTCCTCAGTATGAGGGCGATTAAAAGACCCACTAACCACTTGAAAGAAGTCCAAGGGTGTTTCTTGAGATAGAACTCGGTTCCTCTATGTGAGAACATTCTGTTGCTATTGACTTGCGTGCCACATTGCCCTGTTCTCTCAGCAGCAGGCAAACAGCACTTGAAGGAATATGCGTGTGCAGAGTTTTGCCACCATTCTGGTAACGAGTGGTGTCATTCCGAGGCAGCACGGGTCAACTCCATAAATATTACATGCAGTGTGACCGCTGCTAGCACATATGTATATGCGATGTTTCCATTCAAAGACGTTGGACCCAGTCTTTCTCTAGTATAGACTGTCTCACAAACGAGTGCACTTATTTCGACTGTTCTGGAAGTAGTCTTGTGGTACAGTTTCTGTCGACGTCCTGGGCAGTTTGACGATTCGCTGGGTGTGTGTGTGTATGTGAGCACCATCCTTGGCGTGGGGACGCACCGATGTATCCACGGAAACTGCTTTAAACACGACTGCTTTCGGAACTGTCAAAAAATGCACTCATACGTGAGACAGGCGGCAAATGAAGCGATTGAAGGGAGAACGTTAATGAGTGTTTTTTTTTTATCCTAGTGGGTGTTCGTTTGTATAGCTGTAGTACGTCTTGGTCGCGACCATGCTTGAAGAAGGTGTGCGATGTTTATGCAGGTGTTGTGTGTTTGCAGACGGCTACAGCAACGAGGCGTGCCGCCCCAACCTGTCGCTGGCGCACCACAGCGCCGCTGCGGCCGCCCACTCGGGGCTGGGGCTGCTGCCTCACCACGGGCACTCGGGGGCGTACGGTGGCATGTACTCCCCGCCAGCCGCGCCCCAGTACGCGCACCCGCACCACCACCACCAGCCCAGCTACTACGACCTCATCAACCAGCACATCAGCAGCGCCGTCGCCGTGTCGCCCAAGGTGGAGTGCCCGTCGCCGCCCGCCGACGACCGCTCGCCGGTCCTGCTCGGCTCGCAGTCGCCCGTCGACAACAACGCCTCCCCGCACATCGTCACCCTCTCCAACAACAATAATAACAACAACAACAACGGCTCCGCCAAGAGCATCATCGTCAACCAGAACATGGAGCGCCCCACCGTCGTCTCTCTGTCCGCCTGACGCGCTCCAGCCTCTCTCTGCTTCACCATCAAACACGAGACACCAAAACTGTTCTCACTACTCAGTGGTTCTCATTTTGACAGCAATAATCCATCACTCTGTGATCTTTTAGTGCCTTAATAACATTGCACGATGTAAAAAAAAAATTGATGTGCCAGAGACTGTAATGAACAAATACAGAAATAATTTCTGGAACATATACATTTAAACACAGTGTTTGTTTTACCACATTCCCAACATTATCATGGTGCAATCTATTGTTTTAAAGGACTTTTCAAATGTTATAAATGTGTGTCGCATTTTGATACTACCTGTTTTAAATATTGTTGACATAAACCAAGAACTTTACCTGTTAGCCAAAGTGGTTCTTGCATTGGTGAAAAACGCACAGGTAAAATACCCGAAGTACTGTATTGTATTGTTATTATGGAATAATACTACAGAAACAGATTAATTTATTTCTTGTTGTAAATAATTGGACCGTGACTTTGTTTGTAGAATTTGTATTATTTTTAAAGTGTGCTGTAAGTGGAAACTTATTGTTTAAGCTAGTGAACTTGCGAACGATGACATCTCTCATTGACACTAAGTGATATTTGTATCAGGGCTAGTGACAATTATTTTTCCAAAGCTTATGCAAGTTGGGAAAGGTTAGCATGGTTAAAAAAGAAAATAAGACACCCACATCGTCCATTTAAGAATTTGTTGTGATGTGTGATTTTTTTTTTTAACTCGGTTATTACTGGTAAGTTCAATTGCTCAAAATGTTGTACAATATGGGAGATCTGATAATATTTCTTGAAAATTTCGATGCATTTTTGACTGTTTTAATGCATTCACTTTACAAGATTTTTATTGCAATAAATATATTTTTCTCTAAGGATTTATACTCTTGTGTGATTACATGTGTAAGTGTTTAATACATACTCGCCAAATTTTTGTGTTATAGAAATCAAGATTCATTGACTTTGGAGTATTATTGACTTGATGTTTCTTACCCAATGTCAAGCATTTGCATTTTCCAAGCACGATCTAAAAACAATTTTTGTTCATTAAAATCTTGTCCATTGGTGCACATATTTTTGGAAAAAATTTCAATATTTTTAAAAGCATCTAGTATTTGCTCAGAAACACAGGTTCTTTAAAATACTTGTACAATTTTGCATCTGATATTTCTGCAATACATTACAGTGAACTTAGCAGTTCTAAAATGTCTATGGCATTCTTCTGGAGAATTGAATCTCCAATATCTTTCTTTTGGAAATAATATTGGGCGCTTATTGATTTATGGCTAAAAAAAATTACTGAAATCAAATAGAGCAATAGAAATAAATGCTATCCTGATAGCATTTATTGTCCTCCAAATTTATTGTCTTCAAAAGGCCAGGGTATTTAGAGCTGACAACAACCTAAAAAATGATGTAGCTATGCCACAATAGTGTACATTATATATTAAAATTATTTTTTATAATGGAATATTAAAGTACTGTCCAGATGTGCTACATTTGTAACTATCATTCGATATACGTTTTTTTATCTCATATTAAGTGCACTACAGTTTTAGGCATAAATAAATATGCTCGACAAATTTCACAAAGATAATAACTCTGTGTATTAATTCACAGCAGTTTTCTTTCAGTTTAAACATCGTTAACAAATAGGTGACCTTGACATATATTGTGGTATTTTTCATTCCTGTGTAGAATTACTTGTGTTCAGTGTTCATAGAAAAACGTGTTTTGTCTTTTTGGAGCGAAAAGTATTGCAAAAACAAAAATATATTTTCATAAGCAATTGTCCAGTGTAGTCATCTATAATATGAAAAACTTAACTATTTTGCTAGAACAACGATTTTACTTGCAGCTAAAGGTGTCTGTCAAAATATTGAATATGTTATAATTCCATATATTTGTGATGCTCTCAAGTTACCAACATTTATGAAGATATAAGTTTTCTATCTTAATGTTTTAATACCTTTACAGATTATATTAATAATTATTGCCACATCGATTAATAAAACGTGTTTTAATTTTCTGAAGGTTGAAATAATTGATATTTTACCTTTGTTCTTGCTGATAACTATGTTTTTATCTCTCCTTCAAAACCAGCTAGCCGTACATGTAACATATTTTACAGTCAGTATTTGACATTACTATAGCTGGTCCGTTTAAAAGATCTACATATGTACAAATTGACTATATTTCGAAGGTGGATATTAAGTTTCACGAGTAGCGCACAAAAGAAAGGCCCAATGTTTGTTGCTGAGTGACTTGTTTATTCGTTTAGGATTGCCCTGGACTAACTAAAAAGTTAGTCAATGTAGATGGCTTTATATTTTAATAAGTATACCGTTTATTAAAAATTTTATTGTTCCTGTAAGAAATGTTACTGTTACTGGTATTTACTATTAATAACATAAGTCATTCGTCCATATGAAATGTAATAATTTGTGTAATTTTCAATTTTCAATAATGGTTTGTATGTGTTGACATAGATTTGTATAAAAACATATGCCTCATTTAACATTGATGTACATCACGGAAAGCTGGGGAAGAAATTTATTACCTGTCGGAAGTTGGCTACTGTCAACCATAAGTAAAGAACACAATGAATTACTTTCAAAAGCTGGAAAAATTTTTGGGTACATTTTTTTGTCAATGGCATTCATATTTTAAATAATTAATGATGCTGAGATGTTTAACACACAAAAACATATTTTTTTAGCTGCATATTAATTTGATTACAAATATATTTATGTTCAAAATGTAATGTATCATAACATTTTATTATAATTTTTTTATGCTATCCAGTTCTGAAAATATTTAGTGACAATTAGTGTGCATTTTTCTATTACTACCAATGGCATAAATTTATTTCATCTTATGTATTTAATTTCACATTAAGTGAACAGAAAACAAGTTGATGAAAACGTAAAGAATAAAATTATCTTTCATACACATTACACACTAAAAGTCAGTACACATGGAATGTAAATTAAAGTTTTTTCCAGCTAATTTTTTGTATGAACATTGTCCATGATTAAATACGGCAGGAACGGAAAATATTAAAAACAAAATGATATCTGCATTAATTTTACTTAAAAAATTTTTTTAGCTTTCTTGTAAGATATGTATTACAGATTTTAGAAAATTCCATGCCCGAATATTTACGTGTATCTTTCTCCAAACATCAAGTTTATTGAATTATCCTTTAAAGTCGATGTACAGAGGGGACAAACGCTACTTTATACACACCGATATCTCATCGAGTTGGATTTGTTGACCTTTCGTACCTTAGGAAGCTTCAGCCCTTTATCTAACAGTTGGTGGTAAAAATTATGAGCTTGCGTTGAAACAATGAAGTGCGGACAGTGAAAATATAAAAGTACATATTTGATAATGAAAGTGTATACGTGCAGGTGTTTGCCTAAATACTTTTTTCATGCAGATATAAATATAATGGTTTGGTTCTGCACTAGGAATCGAAATCAATATTTCCTAATACTAGGTGACATGAATCTATTTGTGAGTGATGTGAGAATTGTAAAGTTTGTAAATAATTATGTAAATAAATTGGTTTAATTGTTGGTACACACTATTTGAATTGGTCAAGGTTATTTAAAGTAATTTTTATTACTTCACAAACTTATTTTAATTGGCAGAACAGCATTGGAATAAAATAATTAATTACTGTGTCTGGCTCAAAAAATGTATAGAGTTAAGTTGTGTAGAGTACACTTCCGTTTTTTAGAATAGACCAACCACTATAAAAGTGGTGTTGTAAATAATCGTTCTGGATTATTTGTGTTTGTAATGTTTCCAGAAATACTGAAAATGTCATCGTACGTTACTTTCTTACGAAACAAGATCATAACTGTTTGTGAAATAATAATTATTCTTATTGAGGAAGAATGTTTAACTACATTAAAAGTAATTCTCTACTTGCTTACCTTCGCTACTTAAAAATGTTTAATCAGTAAATATTTTTTGTCTGGAAAGTCATTTTTGGCTAGTATACCATTGACAGCCATGCATTAATTGCCAGCTTATTTAGAAATAAAAGGGCAATTTTCGTACCTCACATAACTTGTGAGTTTTGACTGAAGAAAATTTAGGTATTTGCATCATTCGAAATTGTCTCCGTCTACAGTAACATATTTGTGCGAAAAATTCACAAGGATTTCAATTCTATTCCTGAATAAAGAAGCACGATCCGTGTTTTCGAACACTCTTTTATGAAGGTTTATTTAGGCTTGGTGGTGCCAATTCGGCAGAATATGAAGGATGCGAGACTACTGCATATCTCAGGTCACTCGGCTTCTGTATTTTAATTTTTGTCACCTGTGGTTTGACTTTCTCTCCAAGAGTGGCTTTATTTTAACAAGCTCTTTTTCTTTACACAACTGCCAGTGACATTGGTAATGTTTTCACAAGGAGGAAAGAACTTCTAGTGAACAATGCCGAGTGCTGTTCTACACACTACAGCTAAATATTGTGTCCCATCATGGGTGTTTCACCAACATCCAACCATTGCTCAGACAATCTTGGTACGTTTCACCAACATCCAATCACTGGCCAGTTGGCTTACGATTATCGTACAGGATTCACTCCTCATCAAACATCATGCTGTGATCGAATAGGGGCTGATAAACCAAAAGCATATTGCAGGTGTCCAGTCGCTGCTACACGGGAAGCTGCCTCGTGCTACCTGAGATCCTCGCTACTTGGAAGGAGGAATATGCCTTGATGGCTTGGGATGTTGCATAAGTGGAACCAAGGACCGACCACTAGGAGGGGGACTACCGAGCGCTCAGGTAGTGTATGTCCCAAAGCCTGAATTTCACTGTAATTCATAGACCATGGTAAAGGACACCCCTGTGTAAAACCCACAATTACCACATGTAGGATCGGTAGACCCACTTAAGGGTTTCTCCAGTAAACGATTCTGAAGAGGACCTTGAGGCTTCCCGTCCATTAACGGGTCGATGCAGTGAACGGTGATACAGCTCTGGCACTGTCCTAGACAGAGGTGAGGATAGCACATTAGCCTGACCACAGGTGGATCTGAGAGCGATGGTCTCAGTAGCAATGTGGGAGGGGACTACACGACATCACCAACATTGGGGTTTGTATCCGGTCAAATATTGTGCTAACTAAAGGTGCCTGCGCTGATTGAGTGCATGCAAGTCCTTTGCAGTTGCGCCTCTCACTCAAGAATGTAATCCATGAGAGGTCAGATGCTGCTGTGGAGGGTATCCCTGACAAGGGAACTGCGGCTTCCAGCGCGACAATTAGTGTGGTGTGTTGTCCACTGCTGTTTGTAATTCCCCATGATCTACCCAATTGTCTGTTCTACTCACATAGCCTTATCATCTTAATATATACCTCTATGCTTTTTGTGTGTAAAAATGTGGTTTTTCACCTCAATATTTTAGTATTAAATGGCTGTCAACTTACAGTGCACATGGTTCTTTGTCTGAAATACAGCTGCTCAGCAGGACACAACAGTGCAGGCCTGTAGTAAAATCGTGTACCACACCTCTTTTACATTTCTTAATCAAATTTTACAGCAAAAAAATAATAGTGTGTCGCTGGATTGGCTACTCTCTTAATATATCTTTTTTACCTTTTCATTTTTCAACCTCTCCATTCTTTTTACTCCCGACCTACTCTAATCTCGCATATATTTATTTTGTTGACGTCTCTCTTCTTCATTATAACCCGTACTTCTGCTCCATACAACAATCTAATATAGCAAATTGTGATATTAAAAAAAACTAGGACAATTAAGTAGCACATCTGTACTTCTCCCTTCTTGTGTATGCCTTCTGGCTGGAGTTATTTTATGTGTTAAGAGGCCTAGAAGTTTGGGAGCACTAAGGACGGCATATGCTTGTGCATCACATGACTCATCACCTCTATGCGCAAAGCACTGCTTTGGCGTGCAGTCGTTCTCTAGTCGACTCGCCTTTTGAGATTCTCACTTGTAACTTTTCATTAAAAAAAAAAATACACATTATAAACTGAAATAAACAACAGAAACTATAATTCAGACGTGAAAAATGTCTTAAATGTACTCGTAAGCAGACATCGCTCAAAAATATTGAACAGTGTTTCAATGACAACTACACAAGTGTATGCTGTTTGGGGGCCTGGGCAAATGGCAGCATTAATCCTTAATCTACTACATCCATAATCTTCTACAGGAACTTTCGCATATTTTTGCAAACAGGTTCATCGCTTTCACTTGTTTATGGTTGGAGCATGTATTTTTCTTGTCTCCTTTCTTGAAGATAGGTGCTACCAATCCCTTACTATTTCAGTGCTTCGGTATGATCATCTTAACACCTAAGCACTCTATAGTCAAACTATCTTGCTGTACTCATGATTCCCATTCTTATTTAATTTGCATCTGGTGGTGTACACCTTTTCATCTTATTTAGTGCCACTTCCACATTTGTCCATGTATGTATCTCTTGCTTCCTTGGCTGCTACACTCTTCACATCGCATTTCGACCTCGTGCTTTTCTGTATTCTCCTTTCCATTTACTAGTAAAGTACCTTCCACAAAATCATCACTTAATAGTTTCGTTCTGCCTCATTATAAATCCTGTCTACAATAATTTTACCAGGCTTTTGCCCCTTTCTTCTACTACCTTTAATGCTTCCATGCAGTGTTTTTTATACCCTTTGTTTATCCTCCAGTGTCAATGTTACCCATTTCTCCATCCATTCTTTCTTTTCCTCTGTTGATCCTGCTCCATATTTTTTCTCCTTGCCCCTCTGACATCTATCAGAACCAATCGCTAAAGGACTGGTTTTTCATAGTTAAAGCCTCGTTCAGTATACTCCTCAATTTCTTCTTGTTGCTTGTTATTTCACCAAATTATTTTGCTGCCTTGATAAATGTTTCTTTGAACCTGACGTATTCTGTCTTATCTTATTTTTCTTTGAAATTCCACACTACATTTATTCTCTGTCGACTTTCATGTCATTATCTTTCTTTTCTGGTTCAGTTCATCTTGTTATCTTTCAGTGTCAGCGATGCCACTAGCAATCTATGATCACTTTGCATTGGATATGAAGGTATACATTGTATGTGGAGTTTTTCCACATTTGTCTATTAATTAGCACATAGTCGATTAACGACTTCCTAGCGTAGTTCATACCATACAACTTTACCTTATGACTCCCTTCGTGAACCATGTGTAACACTTGTCTTCTAACTCTACTGCTGCCTTATATCCAGTTCTCGCTCGTCCTGCATGTGCATCGAGGTCTCCCATTACCTCTAAATACTGATACGTCCACCGAAATTGGCTTCGCAGCGCCTCTTCATATCCTTCCTCCTCCTCAACCATGCTAGTCTGGCTTGTCATTTCAGAGGCCTTTTAACTTCTTGAAAGTTTTAATATCCACTTCTGGCTTACTAGTCATATCGTAGTTTCACCAGATCCCATTAGCTGTAACGTTTAAAAGTTCTAGTAGGACCTTAACAGCTACCAAAGCGGTCCTGGGGCCCACAGAATTCCCACTGTACTTGGCTCCTTTAAGCAGTCCCTTACTTTGTTTCATTTCCTGTCATCTGAAGATTGATTTAGAATGAGCTCGCATACTTTTTTTCCATTGTTTAATGCCGTTTCCTTGCTCTCAAAAGGAGTTTAATTTCCGTTTATTTGGAGATTTTAGGTGTTAATGAAAACTTATATGAGGCTATGTGAAATCATAAGAATAAAATTTTTTTAAAGGCCCCAGCAAGGTCTTCTCACACTGTACATGTGAGAGTCTTAACCCAGTGTGAACCATTCGACCGGTGTGACATGTAGAGGGTATTATGCATTTGGAAATGTATCTTGGGGATCTGGCATGCTTTAAAAGCCAACGTACGCAGTTTGAATGGCATGAATTTACTTATGTCCCAAGCTCAAGAGGCAGTAGTGGCACGGGAGTTTTGATTAGTCAGAAGGATGGATAGCGACCGGGAAAACGGGAAAGGAAAGGAATTTGTTAACAGCAATCGTAGTTGGGATTTTTTTTTATTGTACGTATTCTTTTGGTGTATGTTAAAAGATCTTCAGGCACAACGTGGTTGCCTCTCGCCATGAAGCTAATATGTTCCAGAACACATTGAGGCGCTTGTATTCATTCAAATATCTATATACTGCACTTGTTGAAATTCTACAGTTTGGTTTTTCGATTCTGCAAGATCTCAAGTTTTTCCCTTTGTTTGCAAAAGTATTCTCGGCAGAAGTTTTACTTATAACACAATACATATTATACGAATACTGTTGTGTTTTAATAATAATAACTTTTATAAATGGGCAGACAGTTTTCACAGAAAATTTGTTCCAAAGCTGGAGAAGTTGTAAAACTTTTATTATTTTTTTGCTGTCAAATTTTATTGAGATATGTAAAAGAGGTGTGGTACACGATTCTACTCTTGTGTCCTTCTGAGCAGCTGTATTTCAGACAAAGAACCATATGTAATATTAAGTTGACAGCCATATTGTCGGAAAAACTACTTTTTACACACACACACACACACACAGCATAGTCTGTGTGTTGTCAATATCAAAGGCATTGCCTATCCTATAACATCAGTTTGAAGAGAACAAAAGAAAATTACTGTCTCTTTATTTAAGATAATACATACAGTGAATGTCCTGCGATGCGGCACAAATTTCGACGCACTGACGATAAATAACTATCGCATAAATACTATTGTGCCCTGAATAGGGATCAAACCCTTTCTGCTTGAAAAGAAAAAACCTGCTACTCACTTCCCTCTAGAAACATTAATGATAATAAATTATTAACTTAAGGAATTAATTAGAATAATGATTGTGTTCATTCATCCTAATACTAGGATCCGCCAGACTCGTCACCCTGGCCTGCAGACACAATTTGTTTTTAATTTATGATTTCCAGTATAGTTACGTAATTTAATGTCAAATGTCACTAGCGTAAAACTTGTAATGAAATTATATTATTATTTTATTTATTACAATTTCACATAAATAATTTCACTATATGTATAAGTGAGCCACGACTTTTTAATAGGTCAATGTGTGGCCAGTCAAGCATTGTAATTATTTGTAAGTGGCTCAATAGTATTAACTAATTGAATATCCCTGCATTCATGCACACAGCAAGTCTGTAATATTTTTGAAAATGTTGGGACATCTCTTGCGGTTTTAGCAGCTGTAATTAGCTATGCTAACTTACTTCCTCCCAGAACAGCATGTAGTGGTCAGACCCTAAGTCTGCCGCCACAGCTAACCAAGTTCAAGTACCGGTGAGGTAAACCACATGTTTTCGCACGTGGGAAATGTGGCAGATGTTGGCCCCTAGCCAGTGGGTTTCCTTGGCGTATTCCGGTTTTCCCCCACCAATGCATTTCGCCGTTGCTCCATATTTTCCCTTCTTCAACTCCATCGGGGCTAAAGACTACAGCTGCTAATCACCGTGTAAACAGATCTTATTCATTTGAATTTACACATGCGCTCGTGCTCTGCGTGTTCAATTTACATTGGTTGCAAATGAAAGATGTGTTTTAGAATCAAACCTTAACTAGAACATAATGACTACAAATTCCCTTCGCCCCACCCACGAAAATTTGGCTGTGGGCATTGCTACGTAATGTCTGTTTTGGACATCGGACAGTTTGATAGTACACAAAAGAAGTGTCACCAGTAAAAATATACCATTGTTCAGGAGAACCATTAAAAAGTTTGCATGTTTATTACAAGAGAAGAGTTTCGTTGCACTTTAGCAAACTTGCTTGTTTCTATGATTTAACGGGTCACTGGGCTCTGTGGCGTTTTGTGGCATGTTGGGAGTGTTCGCATTTGCTGATTCTGTACTGCAACATGAAAACCACTCTCTCGGCAGAAGGCAGAGGTGGTATAGCACCACAACACAACAGAACGCTTCCCGCTCCTTGGAAAAAATTTATTGATCTACAAACCTACAGTGCCAGCAACTGAGTTGTCTCTCTCGGTATTAGTAATACGGCTCCTGATCCCAAGCGAAACGCCCATCCAGGCGAGCGTTTGGGCACGGTGTAGCTTGGGTATGTGTCAGGGAGTGAGGTAGGGGACAACCTGCATTGACTAACTTTAATTCGCGCTGTTCAGATTCATTTTTTTCCTGAGCGTTTCAATGCAGCCTCCTACCGAGCTTCCTGGGAGAATGGACTATCAAGAATATTGGAAGATTTCAGCACCGCCTTCATGCGTGTTTGGAAATTATATTGTTCTATAAATATGTATGCACTGATCAGTATAATTGTATTATTTAGGTCACATTTGATACGCTAACGCATATTCATTAACATCAGTATCTTATAACAATACATAATAAATATGTAATACACATACTGCACTGAATGCTTTTAATTTAATTGTCCTCGTACGGTAACATGGTTATTCAAAACAACAACACTGGCTCCATTCCAGGCATACATTCCACCCTTCAACACAAACATGTGGTTATCTCGACAATAGATTATCTAAGCATGCCCCAGCAAGAAAATCTGTTAATTTGCAATTTTTTTTTTCATATGTACGAGTATTATTGTCCAGGCAAATGTGTTAGCTTCCACATAATTGAAACAGGGTACAGTCCCTGTTCTTAGTGACTAATGACAACCCTCCACCTTTGTGGAAAGCTGACGACAAACATTCCAAATCATTAACAAGGCAGTTCCGGTTCTGCATGCACGCACATATAAAAAAACGCCTGGTTGCTAGGTTGCAATTACCTCTCGGTCATTAGTACGCACGACTTTCAACATAACACATACTGATATCTAGTAAACGGTTAACCTGCGCGAGTTACGACAACCTTATTAGTTGATTGTTGCATGCTGATTACGTTATCGTTAAGAATAGTGAACTATCGCAAAGTGTTTCGAAATTAAATATCGAAAGATGGTGCCGACCCCCATTTAGTTACTGAAGCGGCATGATATTACCACAAAATTCACACAGGGTCAAGATCGTCCTTTTCTTTAGAACTGTTTAAATATTTGTTGCGTAATCTCAA
Organism: Clitarchus hookeri; assembly: GCA_002778355.1. NCBI lineage: Eukaryota > Metazoa > Arthropoda > Insecta > Phasmatodea > Phasmatidae > Clitarchus > Clitarchus hookeri. Next base: position 113,302 of record NQII01003653.1, on the reverse strand, counting down.
ACTGTTTCTGATCTTTGTAAAAATTTAAATTAGATATATTTATAATTGCCGGATTGTTAAATTTGTTGAAAAAAAAAAACATTTTCAACTTGCTTTTTCATACGAAATCACTTCCCTAAATAAACACACTTCCTTATAATTCAACCATTATATTAGTTGACAGCAATTAGACCTTGCTTATTTTGTGTATTTTTATCTGATGTTTTGTAAGATTTTGGGTTTTCTATGACAAAAATCTTTTCATTTGCGTAAATCCAGAATAGTATTAGACTTTTGTTTTTGTCAATCGTATCTTGTTCATTTAGCGGTATGCATTGCAACAGAAACTAGGCTAGACAGAAATTCGTAATTATTCGAAAAAATATTTTACTGGTTTTAGCAAACTTCCTATAATTCCGTATAAAGCCAGAGAAATAAAGTTTAAAGAAGATAACTTTCGAATATAAACGTTCTTGTTAAATTTATTTTTTTCTCCTTAGGCGCGAGGATGCAACAGTTTATTGCTATCACACTTGGCATTTTTGACGATGAGAAACTGGTGACACTTACGTTGCAAAATTTTAACACAAATCGTCAACATTTTTTTAAGTTCTTTCATTATTTAAATACGTACACAAATGCATACACTAGAACTCCATTCATCTGCAGTTAGTGGAGATGTTTGTGTCGGCGCTTACGGGTAGTCCCTAGTAAACAATATCAAACACCTCAAAGTCGCATCCTGCCATAAGGAAGCATTACGACGACAATGGAAGATGGCATAAACAAGCTACGCGTGTGTTTTCAGCAGAAATTTATAGTGTCGCCGATGGGGTTTTAATACAGAAATCTGTTCAGAAAAGATACAGCATATTCGCTATAGTTTTATACAACTGTTTTACATAAGAATAAATATCGTAAAAAGAGGGCTGCTTACAGCGACTTTAGCTGACTTCGACGTTTTGAAACGAACTAATTTATATTTCTATAAACAAATTTATGAATTGTACACAACATATCGAGTTTCATTTCTGTCCTGAAAAAAAGATTTGCATTGACATATTCCGTATCTATTTTAAAAATTATAATGGACACAGCTGCTTACAATGACACCCACGTGGCAACCAGGGACGCTGCTTAACGGCGAGGTCCATAGCACCTGTGAGGATGCAGTGAGCTGAAGTTGTAGCGCCGGCGAAATGCGAGGACTGTGCCCCCGAGAAAACCCGCCGGCCAACGGCAAAACCCGCCACGTTTCTCACATACGAAAAACCGGGTGACCTCGCCTTGGCGGGATGGGAATAGTCTGATCACAACCTCTTGTCCGTAGTGACTGGGACCGAATTTCTTCCGGATTAATGAAAAACAGGATAATCGGGGAATTACGGTAGCAAAATGTAATGCAGAACTGAAGTGCACGGCTAAATAAGTAATTTTTTTCATACGACTTTTACGTGCAGCAAAACCACATAAGCTTTTTTTTTTCTCTACCGTGTGTATGGTCGGCGTGTAGCACACAGAGCGATTTTCCATATCGTATTAATGCTCTTAATAATAAAGTATAACAGTACCTTTAATCACTGTATTGTAACTGTCAATCTGGATAATTCGAAAATCCGAGTTAACAACGGCCAGATATGCGAGGTTTTGCTATACATGTATATAAATATATGCATAGGTGTGCGCACAGGTTGTCAAGTATGCCTAGGCACACCCTAATGCCAGGCAAATTTTTTAAATTTAAAATCGTGTTCTTTGAGATTTATTTATTACTCTCAAATTTCAGCATGCCGAAGAGCAAACTGGCCAGAATGAGCCAGCCATAGAAATTTCGAAATTGATTTGTTCATAACGTCAGGACTGTCCATGGGTGATTGATGGATCGGTATTATACCAAATGTCTCCCAACCTCCTTGACAACGAATACCGAAGGCTTGCTGCGGGCAGGAACGCCTTACGTGATAGGCAGCCAGCGGCACTCAAGTGTATACTCGGTTGCATCCCGTCAAGGCACTTTGATTAATCGCTTAACATAGCCCCTATTTGGCGCTCGTGACAACTGTTACAATTTTTATTAAAAATTATATCAGGTGTCTTTATGTAGTAACTCAGGAACACCTCGTACCTGTTACAATTCCTAACTGAAACCTGTTACCAACAGGTACCTGTAATAGTAATACATTTTATTACATTTACGGTACCTCTGTGTAGTTCATGGGCATCTGGTAGATTAAATCGTTGCCACCAGTGTATAAAAATTTTTTTTTCCTTGTATTCTCTGCCTAATCTTTTAAAATGAAAATTTTATACCTGAGAGCGTATACAATTACATTCTTAATATAATTTTTAAAATTTCATTAGAACTTAATAGCTTGCTTGCTCTCGGTTTATGATTCTCGTAGGCTCTCTCTCACTCTCAGTGAAAGGGTTGCTAATTGAAATAAATGTTTCACTTTTCACAAATTTTTATTATAAATAATATTAAATGTTAAATTCGGTTTAGTCTCCCTAATGGCTGGTATTTTTTGGATACGATGTTCTGTATATGGCAGGAGCGTATGGGGAGGGGAGTTTTGCGGTTCAGATAAATCGCGTAAAAATCTTGGCTAAGCGTCGGGCATTACCAACTACACTCGTGTATCTAAATATCTCCTCATATCTCATGTCCCCCTGCTAAGGACAGTGATGCCATGGAAATAAATTACCGCAACTACCAGGCAAAGTATAACTCCCGTGCACATTTTATTTATTAAACAATCAAAACTTTTTCCTACTGGACAACGTGTGTGTGTCACGTGCATACCTTGGTTTAGCGATCTTAGCGCCAGAATGCGAACGTGTCGTCGGCCGGTCACCATGGATTACAGATAAACTTCGAAATGTGAAATGAAATCGTATTCGGAAACGCATGTTCCTTGCGAAATTTTCAAGGCCTTCAAAAATGTTTGACATTCCGTCAGCGTTTCAAAATGTCATTTTATTACAGCATTAGGCAATGAATTTAAACTTGTAAATATTTTATTCAACTATTTTACTTTCAAGAATAACCACTGTTCTGCACTTTTATTCCTCACGGATGGATTAAATAAATTAGCACAATACGGATTTTACTGTTTCAGAAATGTTTTAAACGTAGGCATCAGCAGGAGCATATAACCTCAAACTTATAAAGCATTTTTTTTTTCAGAAATAATCTGACTAGCATTTCTGTATGACAAAGTAAAACGTTTTCGTATTTCATTAACAAAGTGCAAGAACACGTTACTGTGTTACAGTGTAAACAACATTATAAGTTTTTATGATAAGTAAGAGCGATTTCTCGTTGGTCGTTCAGAGTCCGCCTTTAAAATGAACACTACTGTATTACTAATTATGCCACTGCACTCTGCAATTACGGCAAGAAAACAACAAATTTACTTGACGCTGGAATGATATTCACACACAAAACAAGTNTATATATATATATATATATATATATATATATATATATCCCACGTAGAACATTCGCAGGTATCTTATCCGGAGTGTATTTCGGTGTGTTTCTGCTCAGTAGAACTATGCAACACTTGCTGGTGTTCGGAGATGCATGCAATAACATTAAAATCCCATGATGAAACAAATTTTAATAAAAATTCCAAATGCACACGTAACTCGCTAAGGCATCTGAATGTAAACAACCAATGACAGCATGTACAGTGACATCACATTCTCGATCTATACACACATAAATAAAGAAAGGACCACAGCGTGAGTCTTATCATTTATCATACTATCACTCACGGTGCGAACACAAAAAAAGTAAGAAAAATCCCTATTGCATTTGGCATTGAGATTTTGTAAACACGTAGTGGAAAAAGTTGAGAATTTAAGAGCGAAATACATACATATAGCTGTAATCAAAAGGAATTTTTCAATTCTGTTGCCAATTTAATTAAAGTAATTGCGTAATACGTTTTGCTAAATGCAATTTTCGACCAAATATTACAAATGTGAACTCACTTCGTTAATTTACCACTCTAGTACGACGAACTAAGTTCATCATTTACGAAGGTTGTAATACAAAACAAATCGGAAGATTCTAAAAGATTGTATTTATTTTGCGAAAAACGCAAATATCTCATTTGTTTGCATGCAAAACGAAGAAAATCCGGTACACATGCCACATCACTGCTATCCAGCGGCTAAAAATGTTAGTTGTCAAATTATTAGCATTGAACATTCTAACCAGAGTAGAATAATCCTTACAGGTACGAAATTATATTGTACGGTATGAGTATTGTGTAACAGGTAGGATTGTTAGGTTATATACAGGTTGATGATGGACCAAACAGCGCAGGGTGATGAGGACTCCTATTGCAAAATTAGATACTTCAGAAACTATGTAATTTAAAGTGATGTCAGAGTAAAATGACCAATTAATTAGCAGCGTATGTCGGGGAAAATAAATTGGAGACACCCGATCGGGATTGTGGCATTATGATATCAGGAACTCATGACAGCTTCAGAGGTAAACACCACGCACCCAGGATTAAACATTCCTTCTTCAGCAAACGGAAGTGAGAATTCGTCGATAATGTTGGAGTTTAGGAAAATAAACCAAGGTGATCATTCTCGTTTATTATACAATTGCTAATCAATAATTAATAAAACATTGTAAAGTCCTGTTATGGTATTGTAAAAAGGTGGTGCTCTGATACCTGGCGTCCACAAACAGTAACTTCTCGATTCATGTAGATATAAAGACTTTTGCTGACATTGTTGTATGTTCTATATAAAGCAGAATACCATGGACCAGATGGATGTAGACTGAGTGAATAAACATTCCATGTTGTATAAGGACATCATAATTGCTACGGTATCTTCTAAATATTTTTATTTCTTAAAATTATGCCTCATTATTATTACAGTTGCTCATTGTATTATTTTTCAGTGTATTTCCTTTTTTATTATTTATATTACATACTTGTTGTGTATTACAAAACAAGGAACAATTGTAAAAGTAATACACTGTGTAAGCATATTGGAATTGGGTATACAGAAACTATTTTATTCCTTTAAAATGAAGACAAAATATAAGTGTTCAGTCCAGAGTTGTATGTTTTATAGATGTGAGCATATTTATTTGCAATATTTAACTGGCAAAAGAGGAAGCCTAGATTTGTAGCTACTGATGATATTAATTTTTGCTCAAACAAAGAATTCACTATATAAAACGTTAAATTATATGATAATAAAACCAGCATTTATTTTCTCTGAATAAAAATGCAGTTAAGTTTCCTCCAGTACTCGAGGTGAAACAAAGTATGTTTTAGAAAAGGTTCTCTAAAGAAAAATTTACATCTACATTTATTTATTAATTTTTTACAACTTTTTCCGAAAAGAAATACAAAAATTCGTTATTTTGATGGCGTGACATTCTCTCCTTATCATCGATACCATCCAACCACACATCGAGTTGTTGTTGCTAGGAAGTGTAATTTCATTAATTTTAAGATTAAATATAATTTACTGTAAAATAATATTTACGAGGAAGTATACCATTTAAGACAATTAAAAAAATCGAGAAAGTGGACTCATCTAGATATAGGGATATTTTCACACATCTATGTCTTCCCTGCGGTTTTGAATAGATCTGTTGAGTTCATTTTACCTCTGTGGTTCGTATTTAAACTCGCGATTCATTAAATTAAGTATATACAAATTCAAGAGTTCTCCCAGATGACAGCTGTTATAACGATAATGATTCGTCGTCAGAATGTCAGGGAAAACGCGCTAGATGCACCCGCGATCTTGTAACTAACTACCTCTAATGCTGTCATGAGCTCTTGATATCATAACGCTAAGATCCTCAATGTCTGAATATTCGCGTGTAGCTGGTTGCCTGTAAATTAGGCGTCACTTGCAGCTATTCATAAAATAACGATTTATTATTTTATAACTACATTTATCGTATTAAAACAAAAAAATACTAAAAAAAATAATTAGCCTACTATCCTTTACATGGGTGCAAATTAATTTAATGAAGTTCCTCAGAGCTTAGATGGTAATAGGCCTAAACGTCTCATCTCCGAATAGAACTTAATAACCTCGTCCTTAAACTGCATGCCAGCAGTTCGCAAACCTCCAGGCCATTCCTCATCTCCTTGTCCATATTTATTAATTCATTTTTTTCCAGATGGGTGCCTCTTGAGCGAGAAATTTTTCCGCCGATATCAGGAGCTCAGAAAGGCCCTGGAGTTTGTAAACTGCTGGCATGCAGTTTAAGGGCGAGGGAATTGAGTTCTATTCGGAGATGAGACGTTTAGGCCTATTACCATCTAAGCTCTGAGGAACTTCATTAAATTAATTTGCACCCATGTAAAGGAAAGTAGGCTAATTAGTTATTTCAGTAGCTTTTTGTTCTAATACGATAAATGTAGTTATAAAGTAATAAATCGTTATTTTATGAATCGCTACCGGTGACGCCTAATTTATAGACAACCAGCTATGTGCGAATATTCGGACATTGAGAATCTTGGCGTTATGATATCAAGAGCTCATGAGAGCATAAGAGGTAGTAACAAGAACGCGGGTGCGTCTAGCGCGTTTTCCCTGACATTCTGACGACGAATCATTATCGTTATAACAGCTGTCATCTGGGAGAACTCTTGAATTTGTATATACTTAATTTAATGAATCGCGAGTTTAAATACGAACCACAGAGGTAAAATGAACTCAACAGATCTATTGAACAGTGCGGGGAAGTTATAGAAGTGTGAAAATATCCTTATATCTAGATGAGTCCAACTCTCTTGATTTTATATATTATCTTAAATGGTATACTTTCTCCTAAATATTATTTTACAGTAAATTATGTTGAATCAAAAAATTAATGAAATTACACTTCCTAGCAACAATAACTCGATGTTTGGTTGGATGGTATCGATGATAATGAGAGAATGCAACTCCATCAAAATAACAAATTTTTGTATCTCTTTTCGGAAAAAGTTGTAAAAAATAAATAAATAAATGTAGATGTAAATTTTTCTTTAAAGAACCTTTTCTAAAACATACTTTGTTTCACCTCGAGTACTAGAGGAAACGCACCTGCAATTTTATTCAGAGTAAATAAATGCTGGTTTTATTTGTATATAATTTATCGTGTTATATGTATATGAGCGATTCTCTTTGACGCAGTATCTGCACTGTCGGCAATTCGATGATGAAGGAGTCGTAACATGTATAAAACAAGAAACTCTAAAATCACTGACTAAATATATTAGAATATTGCACTCGCAATAAAACGTCAAGTTTTAAAGTAATTTTGACTAATCCACTAAGAGCCTGCATGCCAGTGCGTACTGTAGCGTATAGTCTATTCGAGGTTTCTTTACACTTTTTAAATCAAGGCATTGAAAAAACACCCAATGTATGACGTGTTTGGTTTATTTTTATATATGTCGTGTATTCACAAGTGTTTTATACTTTGTGTTAACATAAAAGTACTTAATTTTAGTTAAATTTGATTTTTCACTTATATTTTATCTTTAAATTACAATATATCGCATTTATAATTTTATATGAACAAAGTCATAGAGATTTACAATGTGCAACGCCTGGCAGGCGGGCAATATACGCACAACGGTAACGAATGTTTACGAGACAGGTGTCAACGGCCCAACTACCAGGCGAACATGAAGTACGCAGAGGTGGCGAGCGAGAGCGACCCTAACGAACCGACTGAGAAGGGCTATTTATTGGCGCTGTTCTTCCCAGGTCAACATGAGACACGTAAAGATATATCAGATTTTAAAATATATTTTGTTTTATAAAACAAGAAAACAATTCATATGCACTAACATATTTTTATATCAAGATAGATTACGCTTTAGACATATGTTTCTTACACCAACATTTAATATTCTAATAGTTATATAAATTATGCATAAAAAAATATAGAATAATATATTTAATACATGTATGAAGATTTTAATTATGTTTATCTTATTATATATTACTATTATTTATTTATTATATTAATATAAGTGACGATATCTGTTCTATCAGGAAAAAAATCCACTAATAATACAGACCAAAAAAATTATGTTGGAAGTTTGGGAGCATTTGTATACTGTTAGCTTTAATTTGAATAGCTGTACATTTATTTTTATAATCTAATAAGGTTTTTTTTAATTCACTAGTAAAAAGAATTGCGATTATATAGAATAGCGAAAATTAGCAGCCACTCTGTTGAAGTTCTGACACCGTGTATTAAACATTGGTTTGGAAGTGAACATTCTCCTTGTACCGAAGATTATTAGCGCGTACGACTGGCAGTGATGAAAATGGGAGTCGAATCGCTGACAGTGCACATACTGCGACAAAGAGAACCGCCCATATATATGAGTAAACTACTGCGGCTGGCTTCAATGTATTCTAGTTCAATACAAAATGCGCTGGAGGATGTCTACGAACGTCTCAAAGCACTTACTTAATAGTGTTATATTCTCAAATCCTATTCACTGATCATTAAGTGCCTGTCCGAATAGTCTGTAAACTGTTATTTGAGTATTATTGAAAGCCCTAGTAAAGATCTACTTTTGTTTTCATTTTGTATCGTTCCACCAAATATAATACAAAAGTTGCCACGGGCCAACTGACGTCATGCTACATCCAAGTGAAAGCATGGAATATTGTAGAACTGTAAACGTGTAAATATTGCACTAATTCGTAATCCATTTTCATTACTACCAGTCGTAAGCGAGAATAATCTTCGGTACAAGGAGAATGTTCACTTCCAAACCAATGTTTAATACACGGTGTCAGAACTTCAACAGAGTGGCTGCTAATTTTCACTATTCTATATAATCGCGATTCTTTTTACTAGTGAATTAAAAAAAAAACCTTAATAGATCATAAAAAGAAATGTACAGCTATTCAAATTAAAGCTAACAGTATATAAATGCTCCCGAACTTCGGACATAATTTTTTTGGTCTGTATTATTAGTGGATTTTTTCCTGATAGAACAGATATCGTCACTTTTATTAGTATAATTAATCAATAATAGTAATATATATAATAAGATATACATAATTAAAAAATTTATACATGTATTAAATATATTATTCCATATTGTGTTATGCATAATTTATATAACTATAAGAATTTTAAATGTTGGTGTAAGAAACATATGTCTAAAGCGTAATCTATCTTGATATAAAAATATGTTAGTGCATATGAATTGTTTTCTTGTTTTATAAAACAAAATATATTTTAAAATCTGATATATCTTTACGTGTCTCATGTTGACCTGGGAAGAACAGCGCCAATAAATAGCCCTTCTCAGTCGGTTCGTTAGGGTCGCTCTCGCTCGCCACCTCTGCGTACTTCATGTTCGCCTGGTAGTTGGGCCGTTGACACCTGTCTCGTAAACATTCGTTACCGTTGTGCGTATATTGCCCGCCTGCCAGGCGTTGCACATTGTAAATCTCTATCTATGACTTTGTTCATATAAAATTATAAATGCAATATATTGTAATTTAAAGATAAAATATAAGTGAAAAATCAAATTTAACTAAAATTAAGTACTTTTATGTTAACACAAGTATAAAACACTTGTGAATACACGACATATATAAAAATAAATCAAACACGTCATACATTGGGTGTTTTTTCAATGCCTTGATTTAAAAAGTGTAAAGAAACCTCGAATAGACTATACGCTACAGTACGCACTGGCATGCAGGCTCTTAGTGGATTAGTCAAAATTACTTTAAAACTTGACGTTTTATTGCGAGTGCAATATTCTAATATATTTAGTCAGTGATTTTAGAGTTTCTTGTTTTATACATGTTACGACTCCTTCATCATCGAATTGCCGACAGTGAAGTTACTTCGTCAAAGAGAACCGCTCATATACATATAACACGATAAATTTTATATATATATATACAAATAAATACCAGCATTTATTTACTCTGAATAAAATTGCAGGTGCGTTTCCTCTAGTACTCGAGGTGAAACAAAGTATGTTTTAGAAAAGGTTCTTTAAAGAAAAATTTACATCTACATTTATTTATTTATTTTTTACAACTTTTTCCGAAAAGAAATACAAAAATTCGTTATTTTGATGGCGTGACATTCTCTCCTTATCATCGATACCATCCAACCACACATCGAGTTGTTGTTGCTAGGAAGTGTAATTTCATTAATTTTTCGATTCAACATAATTTACTGTAAAATAATATTTAGGAGAAAGTATACCATTTAAGACAATTAAAAAAATCGAGAAAGTGGACTCATCTAGATATAGGGATATTTTCACACATCTATGTCTTCCCTGCGGTTTTGAATAGATCTGTTGAGTTAATTTTACCTCTGTGGTTCATATTTAAACTCGCGATTCATTAAATTAAGTATATACAAATTCAAGAGTTCTCCCAGATGACAGCTGCTATAACGATAACGATTCGTCGTCAGAATGTCAGGGAAAACGCGCTAGACGCACCCGCGCTCTTGTTACTACCTCTTATGCTGTCCTGAGCTCTTGATATCATAACTCCAGGATTCTCAATGTCCGAATATTCGCACATAGCTGGTTGCCTACAAAATAGGCGTCACCGGTAGCGATTCATAAAATAACGATTTATTACTTTATAACTACATTTATCGTATTAGAACAAAACGTTACTGTAATAACTAATAAGCCTACCTTCCTTTACATGCGTGTAAATTAATTTAATGAAGTTAATCAAAGCTTAGATGGTAGTAGGCCTAAACGTCTCATCACAGAATAGAACTCAATTCCCGTCGCCCTTAAACTACGGACCAGCAGTTTACAAACTCCAGGGCGTTCCTGAGCTCCTGATATCAGCAGAAAAATTTCTCGCTCAAGATGCACCCTATCTGGGTAACATTAAAAATACATATAGACAAGGAGATGAGGAATGGCCTGGAGGTTTGCGGCTGCTGGCCTGCAGTTTAAGGACGTGGTAATTGAGTTCTATTCGGAAATGAGACGTTTAGGCCTATTACAATCTATGCTTTGAGGAACTTCATTAAATTAATTTGCACCCATGTAAAGGAGAGTAGACTTATTAGTTTTTGTCATATTAAATGTGTTGTTGGTTGTAAAAAATCCAATGATTCGCCCATAGAAGAGCAATGTCCTAGACGAGATTAAAATTTTTGCTGCTCATAATTACTGCTATATAGAAAATCACGTAACAGAATGCGGAATTAAAACACCGTTTTATAACAAACAAACAAAAAACAACAAGCAGAAATATCATAACCATGGTGCAGTTCAACGAAACAGGCTTTCAACATGTTCCCGTAGCTAGATGTTTGTTATGACAAAATGCGTATGACATTAGGACACAGGAGGATCGATTGGTTTTCCGGCTATTTGTGTCTTAGATTTGAAGTTTTCCTTCTTTGAATCTCTAATTACTTATATTAAATCCTTGTCTCGCTAAAATAAATTATGTAATGGAAACCTGCACTGAGCATATATCAAAAGATAATGGAATGGAATTAAAAAGTATCGGAGAGGGAAGAGGGATGGCAAAACAATAGTTGACGGCATTTTATGTTAACTATTTTTTAAATCGTTATGTTCTGTTTATGCACAACTGGAATATTTTATCGTTTTGTATAATTTTTGAATAAATGAAGAAAAGAGCTATATTTGAAGGTAACTATTACAAGAAAACATGCGAGAAGATAAAAGTTTTATCCCTTCCTTAGCCGAATACTTGTAAGAGGCAAAACTCGCATTTTAATGTCAGAATTTTGGAAAATGTGATATTCAGTAACGGATTAGTAATTAGGGTTATCAAAAATCTTCATCGAAACAAGTTTTATGTATAAAGCACATTGCTACATTCACTATCTCATTGACAGATTCTTTTGAAAATTTTTACATAATGCTACAGTAACTGTAGCTTGTAACGGCCTCACATATTTTTTATTTCAGATAAAATTAACTAAACAGTTGAAAACTAGAATACACTCATTGACATAACAATTTACACAACAAGAAAAAATATCTGTATCGAAAATTAAATGTTTTAATGTGACGGCATAGAAAATATATATCAAATATGAGAATATAATTGCATGGGGACAGCTTTCCGCCCTTCTGCGGCATAAAGGAAGGGCATTTAGTACAAAATCGAACCCCCTTCGTGCATGAAACGTGCATCGACACAATTAAGCATGGAATCAAACAAACGCTGTAATGATGTTTCCTGTGTAACTTTCCATGCATTGATTGCAAGTTTAAAGTGCTGGATACCATTCCTTAAACCACAGAGATTAAATGGGGAATCAATGTTAAAAAATTCCTTCTCAATGCACCAATTTTAAAGATAACTGTTTCAAACAAAAACTTTTCTACATGATAATTCTTAAGAAACCTTGTCATTATTTGTTTAATATTTTTTTTTTCAAATTTTATATTAAATTTTATATTTTACAAAAAATTTTAAATAAAAACTATTAACTGTTTTTTTTAACGTGGCCGTATTTTCTGAGAAAGACTTGTTAAATATTTTTGTTTGAATCAGATATCTTTAAAATATATGGATTGAGAAGAAATTTCTTTAACGTTGATTCCCCATATAAACTCTGTGGCTGAAGGCATGGCAAGCAGTGCCCTAAAGAGTTCCGAGTTCGTTGTTGAGGGTTGGTAGAAATCACGTGATTCAAAAAGGCTTGACATTCTGTGGTGGTGTCCAAACACGAAAAGCATTTAAAAAACGTTCCGTTCCGAAAGACAAATTTCAAGTTCTCATTTCAACTCCAAGGATCATTATTTTTTGTACTTGTAATGTAAATGGTTTGTTTGCTGAATCAGTTTTGGCTAACAAATTTCCCGTACAGAAACTCATCATGCTGTTACGCGTGAATTCCCCCGTGCTGGGCGCGGGCCACTTGTTCCCTGGTTATGCGCGGCCCAGCGCTGAGGGAGAGGGGAGGTGACTACCTCGACCATTCCCTCCTCTGGCAGACTTACTCACTGCACCGTCGCCCGGCGACCGGTCGATGATTGACAGCCGACCTGGCTGGCGTCACAGGCCCTCCTCCCCTCTGCCGGAGGAATCGACGACTTGTGAGGATGAACAATAATGTTGTGATAGTATACCTTTCGGCGCAACGCGGCATTTGGAGAAATTTCTGGGCTATAGCCGACGACACTATAAATATCACCACAGGTGACAATCTTTGTGGTAGCCATCTGGTCGAGGGCGTGGTACTCTGCGACGGGCTGCTGTGTGTGGGGGCGCTAGGAGCACTCTAGAACATTCCGGACTGGTGGACTACGGACTGAATTAAGGTCGGACTGTAAGAATGCGTGATACGGACTTCGTTGTAAATATTGGAACTTTTAATTATTAATACATAATTTGTAGAATAATTCAATATGTTTTGGTACGCTGTTTATTGGGGCTGATATTAGATAATTGATTGCGTTAATTTATTTGGTATAGTTATGAATTTTATTGATTAAGCTGATTAATTGTAAATTGTGATTGTGACATGTTAAGTCGGAAGTATTTTCTTTGTAGTGTTTGTAAATAAATTACGAAAATTTTATTAACGCCTTCACTTAATACCTCCATCCCTTAAAGAACCTGGCTTAACCCACTGACTTTGAGAAATTGTGACAATAGTTTTATCTTTATAAGCGTGCTGCAAAAAAAAATACAGGAACACCGCTTAAAGTCACGTTCAGGCAAATCATCGGCGGAGTGCTTTGCGCGTGGAGGCGATGAGGCAATTTATGAATGAGTAAGATTTGGCCTCAGAGCTCACGTGTTTCGAGGTCTTGGACGTGCAAAATATACACCTCACAAAAAATTTAGACTATTGTGAGATAAGGCTGTTTGGGTGGTAGGAGTTATGCAGTTCATTTGTGATCAACAGAGAGCGCACTAGCGCACTGAACATGCCTGGGACAAGCTGTAAACAGCAGTTTATAACAGTCCACAACCTCCAGAAACGCATCCAGTTCTTGATAGGGCTGCCCAGATCGAATGGGACCTTCGTCTGTAAGATGACATCGACACTTTGATTACAAGCATGCCACGGCGTGTTAGGAACGTGTACAATGCACATGGAGATCATACGCAGTACTAAGATGTAGTGGGAAGAAATATAACCNCCCACTCAACTATGATCGGTCTGCCGCGCGCGCAGCACTACGTTGTCACGTAAAATCTTCGCCCGTAAAACCGACTTTACAGGCAACCATATTTTTTGTTAGAAACATTTTGAATGTCACGTTTTGTATCAGTACCGTCAGTAACTTCTAATTGCTATGCTTTCATTTATGTATATTCCATACATTTTTGAATTCTCTATGTGTAGTCCAAACTTTTTGTGAGTTGTTTAGCTTCAAGAAGGCCAAACCTTTAAGGTCAAAATCGCGACCACGTTTACATGGAGGAAGCTAACGTCCCACATGGTCCCACTAATGCTCGATGAGCGGCAAATCATGTCATCGGGCAGGCAATGGAATTGTTGAGACGTGATGTAAAGACCCCTGGAAAACAACAGCTGTATACAGGCGAGCAATATATTTCTGGAAATTGTCTCCCGGGTACTCCACCAGCACAAGTAGCTTACAGGTAGGTAGGCTTAACACCTCGTCAACAGAGAGGCCATTAAAGAGGGAGCAGGCTGTTCAGAGAAGCAGGAATGGGGAAGGAATTGGCCGGCCTGTAGCAAGGAAAAATTCCAGCATTCGCCTTGAGGAATTTCTGGAAAACCTGCGAAACCAAAATCAGGATGGTCTGACCGGGTTTCGGACCCAGGATTTTCCCGAATGTGATTCCGAAGATTTACCGCTAGGTAGCTCAGGGTATCTTCACCTACCTCTGTGAATTCAAAGACCCTCGTATCATTACCAGTTGCGAACGAACACATTTGATGGTTCCTGGACAACCACGCCAGTAAAATACGCAGCTGGAAAGTGAGGGATGTAATATAGCACTTTCTTGAGATCCTCCGAATTCTGGCAGTGTGGTCATTTTTTCCCTAAATAAAGTATAATTCGCCGACCCTCAACGCATATTATCCAATCACATATGCTGGTGGATCAGGTTCTTATAAAACATACCCTCTCACACATGGAAATTGTGAAACAGCTCAAATACATATTCCACAAACACAAACATATCAAGTACCACGTAAAACAACACTCAGTGAAGGCAAACTACGTTGCGAATGCGGTAATCTAAGTACGCATGTAGAAAAATCTCACTTCTTAACAAAAGCTATTACACACACTTAGCCACCACAGCAACAACCTTCAGTGCATACAGGAATTTATACAGTCAGATCCAGCTAACCCTACATCATTCATTGCATGTAGTGCTTACTTCAGAGTAACAACAGAAACTGTAATCCAACATGACCCTAATTCACTTTACACATTTTAAAATGCTCAACTACACATTAGTCAAGTATATGAGCAAGGCTAATGTAATTCCATTCCTCAAGTAGAAAATGTGACACGTGGTCCAATAAGAGCATATGATCCTCAACAACCCGCCAAACTTCGACGTTTAAGTGACAAAACACGCAGTGATCAACAATTACAAACAAAATCAGCTGAAATAGAAACAAATTATGCTCAACTACAAGGAAACCAACTAAAATAATTGCTAAATTATGTACAAAAAGTACTGCCAGTGGTGACAGAAAAAAAAGAATAATTTTCAATGTATTTTATTTACGTAATGTACATATGTGTAATACAATTTTTAAAAAAATATACACAATTTATTTTATTACAGTACAACAATTCCTTCTCAACATTATAAAACAAGTCATACGTATAGAATGGATTGAATTTTTTACTATCTTTCATCACGTTCCACCTACGCCAACGAAATCTCTCCATTCTGGCATCTCATTTGGAGCCAATAAAACGTTTCTTATTGCTACAATAAACGGCGTAACCAATTTAACACGATAAGACATATTCTTTCTTGAAATATTAACCTTATCACCAGAAAATAAACACAGAAAAGTCTCTTTAGCTCCATCGTCAAAGTTAGGGTAGTCTATTATGGAATGCGGCGTTTGAACTAAAATCGTTTGTCGTAAAGACATTTTTGAGGTTTCTTTACTCTGGATTATTTTGTGATAAAATCGATTGTCCTAAAGTATATTTGCTTCAAAATAGTTTATTCTAAAGTCGTTTGTCCTAAAATACATATGCTTTAAAATTATTTGTCTTAAAGTCATTTGTCCTAATGTCGTTTGTCCTAAAATAAGTTTTCTCTAAAATCGTTTGTCCTTAAGTCATTTATCTTAAAGTCATTTGCCATAACATCTACTTCCCGTTTGAAAATTTTATTTGTCCTAAAAACGTTTTTTCTAATTTAGTTGGTCCTAAAATCGTTCGTCCTAAAGGCATTTGTCTTAAAATATGTTTTCTCTAAAATAGTTTGCTCTAAAATCGTTTGTCCAAAAGTCGTTTATCCTAAATACAATTGCTTTAAAATAGTTTGTCCTAGAATGAGTATAAACGACTTTAGAACAAACGACATATATTCGTTTATTATATCTAATCTACAGATTATAGTATCTGCAATCATTGTTACAAAAGTACTTTTATATGCAATAGGATCTGAAATATTTCTAATAGATTCATTTTACCATTTTTCATTGCACATACTTTATACAATTTCACTAAAAAATAACTTATACAATTAAAACTATTATTAAAATTGAAATTCCGTAATCTCCAAGCCCATTTTAGTTTCACTAACACTCACATAAAAATCATCAAAATCCGGCCTAACTACACTAATCACGACTTTATAAGGCACAAACTCGTTATATCTTTCAAATACAATATCAACTAACTCCCTGTAAGTAAAAGTATTCTAAATGCTCTTAGCAATTGCCATTACAGAATCAAACATCTTTTCAACATCAACTAGCTTGTAATGACGTCACCAAAAATTACTACATTGAATTAAACTAAAATAGATTGCATACAAAAAGCAATAACACCCTCGATACCATTTGCACACTTAACCTCATCCCAAGAACACGGTTCAGTTCCGATACGCCTTCACAGCTCCGGTATTCTTCGTTTCGTCGAGCTCCAACTTTAGGCTAAGCATTACCTGTCGCAGACCCTCGTTGACATTCCTAATCGCACTGGGATCGGCACTGCCATGCTTCACCATTCATTTTGTGGTCGATATGTCACCTCCCGAGGTTACAACTTTAGTTGTACTTCAAACGGAGCCTTCTGTAGGGGGTATTCGGAGGTACATCTCGCCCCTTCCTTTCGTGTACAAATATAGGATGATATTGCTGATGTATTCCGGAGTGCTAGGGTCGATTCGGCGCACAAATTATACGGCGAGCCGAAGGACACTGAAGCCAGCAACAAGGGCACACCTGCATCGCCCACCGCTGAATTGGCAATCGTGCCACATATGGAAATGTCCTAATGAACCATATCCACCGCTGTGTTCGTACACACAGGACCGTTCGTCAGATTGTTAGCGCTGTCAGGAAACAAGGTATCCAAGAATTCGATCAGCTTCTTCAGGTAAGTGGAAAGGGACAACATCGGCAACGATGTAAGCCCTTCAAATCGATCTACATATGAGCTCCAAGAAAGATCTCCGGACACAACGTCCAACAGTTTCTGCTGTGCCAGACGAAGTATTCTGCTGAAATCCACTCGAGCCTGCATGTCTTTGCGTTGAGAAAGCTTTCGACTCAAGAAATATAGAAAATCTAGAGGAGACACGCCGTTGCATGCTGCCAAATATGAACAAACATAAATCAGTTTGAAAACATATTCACGAACAGGATCAGTAAACTTCAATTTCTTACAAACACCCTTCTTACTAAACAGTTTTGTGCTTCGTAGAAACAACACGCGTCTAAGGATCCTTAACACTATCACCAACAATCTCAACAGGAGGAACAGAACGAAAACATCCAGACCCACTATCATTCATGGCGGTAATACACTGAACTCCGCACCATATCGCTGGAAACCAATGGGAACTGAGACCCATGTGAACGTTTACAGAAAACCTTGTCCGCTGGCGATCCAGCTTCAATAGCAATAGCCTGGCTTGGATAATCGTATTTTACGAAACAATTCGTTAGAACACAAGATAAATTCAAATGTATTTACAATACTGCGTCTCATTACATTCAGAAAATTTCTGCAGTTGATGTTTCAGAAGAAAAAAAATTCAAGGCCCTTCGAGAATATGACTTGTTGCATTTGTCGTCTACACAATCGTTCCGGACTGGTGTTTACAGCTGGTGTATTCATTCCCTCATCATGGGCACAGCAATCTCTTCATTGGTAAAAATGCTTCCAGGGAGTGATGATTCACCTGTAAAAAACATTGCATAAACACAAAACCAGGCAAAAGTTATTGTTTAAAAAACTTTTCGTGTATTTTTTTCATATTTGGAATTCCTGCATTTATCTCGTTATTGAGGTATGTGCGACACAAGATTCAGACAATTTTGCAGTTTAGCATATTTTCTATTGAAAAATATATTTAAAAAAAATATTTGGGTATATTGGGAGGGAAGGGGAAGTTTACAGTCCTTGGTTGATAATCTCGTAAAGGCATGGTTTCAAATGCATACTGAGATAATTTTTATTGTATTTTATTTGAAGGTAAATGTGAGTTTTTCTGCTTCTTTGTAATGATGGTATTGCAAAATCGCACTCTATATCTAATGACTTTGCTGTTGACGAGGCGCTAAGCCCTACGTACCTACCTATCCAACATCCCACGCCGTAGTTTACTAATATACTACTGAGAAAATTGCCATTTTGTTTTGCTTATAACAGTATTTTTATTTTTTCGTGTGACTGGACGATTTTTCTTGTGGAAAATTTGGCTATGACCAAAATGTAAACACAGCCGTGGGCGTAATAGAAGCGCCATTTTAGCCAGTGGCACCGTCACGAGTTGTGAGGCTCGTTTTCTGGTGCCGCTTGTCGGGAGTTTTATTTGCAGTGTAGTTAACTGATTATAATAAGTTCCTATTGAGGTATAAAATTTATACTTGAAAAAAGTGCGAGTTTTTGTTTCATTTTCTTCTTTTAAATTAAATTACTTATTTGTGTGTAATATACTGTTGCGTTTCAATTTATATACAGTGTTTTGTGGAATTTCAACGGTGTTTGGTAACGGTTTATAGGTGCATATTAACTGTTAACGTAATTTTATGTACAGTAAGTGGTTCCGTTTCAGATATGTAATTCCTTGTTTTTTTGTTATTACGAGTTAGGATGTGAACAATTTCTAACGGTGCATTTCGGTTTTGCTTTATATATTTGTGCCCTAACTGCGGAAATCTAAGATAACTGTGCATAACCAGGAATTAGAGCATACGATTGTGCAGCCTGATAGATAGTGCATTATTTTCTCCTCGCGTTCTTTTAAAATGTGTTACGTTTGACTGAAAACAGAACTGTGAGCATTGTTTCTAGGTCGCCGCGAAGGAAGTCTGAGCTAGAGGAGTGGATTATATTTATCTCTTAAATTTTTGTATTATCATCGTAAACATGGGTGGCTCACAGCACGTTAATCTGACTTTGAAAACATATTTTCCCTGTCTCATCCAAGGTTAGTTTAAACTGGATAAACAGTGTTTCATCCACTATTCTTGTTAGGCAATTGTCGGTACGTTAAAAATAATGGAGTAAAATATCTTGGTTTGTTGTATTTGTGAAGTACTGAGGTGATTATTCCCGATGTTTTAGCTGTTTTCGTGGAGTCTTGGCTATACGCAAATTGATAATTTCAGGTTTACTGGTTAATTAAAAATTTTATAGCTCAATAAAAACAATTTTTTTTCACGTGGATTTTGATTTGTTTTCATTTTTTAAATACTTTTACTTCGAATGTATTTTTCGTATGTACCCCACAATTACTCTTACATTCAAGGATTTCCCTTATACACTCGTGGAAATGCATTTAACGACACCCCGTAGGAATACACGTATCTGCCCCAAAATTGGTACGCACACAAGAAGAAGGTGGTGGTACACTTGAATTACTGGGTCACAACTTCTAACTTTGGCCACTGCATACACATTTCAAGCTCATCCCTGAGGGTTTATTTTAATGCATGTAATATACATCGTGTAACAGAGTGGTGGATTTCAACAGAAAAAAAAACTGAGAAAGAAAATATACAAATAATTTTTATCATGGCCAACCGTTTGGTCTGAGCGGCCCCATGAATCTATCATATGATCGTACGTGGGGTACAACACCAGCTACACATCTTTATCTGTGCCTTATACAGCGTGTGGGCAGTCGGGTGTCCTGTACATGAGACCATTGCGTAAAACAGGAGAATAGTTCAGAGAAGCATGCAGTGTGCACAGCGCCCAGCGCTAGTATTGTATTTCAGATCAGCCACAATGCCACTTCAGACATTGTATTTTGCCACTTCAGGTTATCCAAGCTGTGCACACCGGCCACTCTCACAACGTCTGCACCCAGACAATAATAATTACCACCATCGTGCTTTAATTGGCTGCAGTTGAACGCAATCCAATAGAAAGAGATGACGCTCCTTCTGTGTCTGACTGGCTATGGATGCTGCGAAAGGTTCCCTATTGGCTGGGCTGCCTGCCGGCGAGTAGGTTACCAGGCGACGACGGCGTTTTAACGATTTTGCTAGCTAGTGACGTAATTTTGCTGGCGTACGCTGTTGGAGTTCACGGAATTAAGGGTTTACATTTCATCATTGCTACACCTTAACTAAGACATTTAAATAACAATGTACATGCCTCATTAAACTTGCAAATTTTTTGTTTAACGACGCTCTGTGACGGGATTACTTGCCAATGAACGGGAAGAATTCAATAATACCAGTGGCCAACAAATGAGAAAAACAAAGCTAATATTTTAGGTTAATACAAGATGTATTTCCGCATTTACATAAGTCTTGATAAATTTCTCTACATACTGTAAAACACAAATGAAATTTTTTGTGATATATATATATTTTTTCGTAAAAGAACAGAATTCACTTAAAATGATTATATACAATATCAAACAAAATTCCACGGTCTTCTGTCTCATTATACAGTATATATATACTGCTAAGACAGTAAAAATTGCATACTCAACAGTCAATTAATTTCACGAAGTTAGTAGGCTGGAATTTGGAAACAAGTAATGTATTAATGATGATACAAATGTACGGCGGCAAGTCTTCGGCATGTATTTTTTTTACATTACCAGATGTTGCTACTTTAAAAAAAAATTATGACTTAGCGTGTCCTGTTAGGACGCCAAAAACATGCGGCATTAAGCATGCAGTAAAAACGAATTTAATAAACTGAGAAGGTATCGCGTCTGTGTTAGCAGGGACTTAACGGTTACAGCTATAACTGCTGTCCTCGGGAGTTGCATAATAATTTTTAAATGCAGTTCATTTGTATACGCAACTCTTACCAAAGTTATTTTGCAATATTTTGCTCTATATTTTCATACATATACTTTTTTTTTTTGTTTCGCTATAGGATTCGGTGAGATATTGACAGTTGATTGAGTTTGCATCTGTTGAGGACGCGAACTCTTCAGGGGCAGACAAGTCTCTTGAAACAAGTCACCGGAAATCGTTGAGTCATCTGTAAACAACAGTAACGTAATTAAACAACAAAGCAAATGTGCAAGTGACAGAATGTTCCAAGATCACACAGAACAGAAATTACACCACGTTACTCTACAGTGTTATTTGCTACGGCTGCCAAATACTAGTACTAACTAGGGATTCAAAATTTACGTGCAGCGTCAGAGTCACACAAGATTTTGCGGTCACCCGAAAAAAAACATTCCGAAATCTATTGAATCCACTCAAATGATTGAAAACAGTTGGTTACTGCGCATGTGCAAATCATCTAGCGCTCGACTGAAGTAAGTTGTACAAAATAATATTTATAAACCACGAATTATCAATAATATTTTGATATGGTATACCAATTTAACAGGACCATCTAAACTAACCCAGTACAGTAGATTAACAAGATAGTTATTTATAATTNTTACACCACGTTACTCTACAGCGTTATTTGCTACGGCTGCCAAATACTAGTACTAACTAGGGATTCAAAATTTACGGGCAGCGTCAGAGTCACACAAGATTTTGCGGTCACCCGAAAAAAAAACATTCCGAAATCTATTGAATCCACTCAAAGGATTGAAAACAGTTGGTTACTGCGCATGTGCAAATCATCTAGCGCTCGACCGAAGTAAGTTGTACAAAATAATATTTATAAACCACGAATTACCAATAATATTTTTATATGGTATACCAATTTAACAGGACCATCTAAACTAACCCAGTACAGTAGATTAACAAGATAGTTATTTATAATTAAAACTAATTTAAACAAACGTACTGTAGCTAGATGGGGAGGTATTATTTTTCAGTATACAGTAACAAATAAACCGAACGACGTTTTTGTACAAAACAGGCGCAAGTGTAATAACCAACAGTAATCAAGGCGCGAGTGAACTTGGCAAATCTCAAAATCCTTCTTTGGGTGGCTGCAAAAAAAAAAAATCTCTAGCTACTACAATAATACAGTAATAAATATTTGAATTTAGGTTACATGCTTAATCGGAGTGATGGCTACCAACACACACAATTAACGACTTCGAATTTGTGTATTTCAATCCTTTGAAAAATATGTGCATTAAAGTTTGAGCGGTGAACTTCTGACTGCAGTTTTTGCTCGGCAACAGGGCGAAAATGTTACGTATATCTTGGATGCATTTGCTGCAGGAGACAATGTAACAGAACAAATGTTTGGTAAGGTTGAAGTCTGAGGCCGTGCGCGTTGCAATAAAAGTCCTGCTCTGATACGGCGCCGCACATCCATACAAATAACTCTAGATGGTGTATTTTAAAGTAATGTGATATTTTTCCTTAATAATTTTGGTAATTATTTTAACTTCTCATGTTGTGACTTCTCGCTGCACCATTACAACAAAATATACCACTTTAAAATTTTTAATTTTTTTTTTCTGGCGCATAGCAAAGTGGGCTATTTCTTATTTCTTTGCAGGATATCATTACTAAAGCTGGCAGTGCCTTTAATTTTTTTCGTCGGGCCCATATTTCGCTCAGATATATTACACTTATTTTGAGGATACTAATAAACGTTATATTATATGTTGGAAAGATTTTTGCTGTAGACGACGTTTTAAATTCTAACAATGTTGTCATACATAAGTCTTGGACAAGCGCCTGAGCTGTATTCATGTAAGTCATATTTGAATTTGGCGATAAATTGCAGTGCTTCCGTAAATCGTTTAGTATAACTGGAGACATGCATTTGTATGAATATTAGAGAGATGGCGTATAATGCTTAAATAAAATTGATTTTTGTTCGATTGAAATTGGTTCGGTTACAGTAAAATCTCGTCGACAGTACGGTCATTTGAGATAGAACCGGTGGCTCGGAGAATCAGAAGCGGTAAAATAATCGGACCTGGTCAGTATTTGAGGAACAATCCAGCATTATCCTGGAAGTGGTTCGGAAAACCATAGACAAATCGAAATCAGGATGGCCGGCTTGGTAACCGAACCCGGGTTCTTCCCAAATGTAGGTTTACACAGTAAGCAATTTCTATGCTTGTTACAAACAATTCTTTGGAAACTAGTTGCAAAAGATTTTCTTGTAACTCTACAAATATAATATTATATATTTACAACACATTATTTGAAAAAAAAAAACATACAAAACTGTTTATGTAGCTCAATATTTGTAATAAACTTGTCTACATCACTTGCTAGTTAGAACTCGATTTTGAGAAATTTAGTCTGCATTATTTGTTGTGTTACAAGAACATATTTGGCAATTAGTTGCCAAAGAATTAATTGTACAAATAGAGCTTTTTTTTACAGTGTAGTGTGATAACTCTGCGTACCTGCGTGTGCCCTTTCCTTTTTTAAGTTGAGAATTTTAATGATCCACCTTAATTTACTCCCTTGGTAGATCTCCGTGGCCGAGTTACCGTTTAAGGACAAACTTGTACGGCAGGAGAATTTTTTGTGAGTCTTTTTACCTGTTTTTCATTACTGGCACATAGACAATGCACCCATTATCATGACCGAATACGTTCTCTTATTGCTGCACAGACTCAGACAAATGTAAGAAATTTTGCGGCGGTTTTGTCAAGCAATATCTTTGCACAAGTAATTTTATTTTGTATTCTCATTTAAATTTGTAGACTAGCTTGCAGCAACAAAATTCTTCTACTGGAAACTGAGAGACTCAATCCATGATCTAAAAATTTGATAAATACACACTAATCCCACGCCACTGACTGACCACTTAATATTAATAGCGAAAATCCTACTGTATTAGTTAATTGTATTAGTCAGGTAGCTTTTCGATCTTCGACCGGCTAATCAGTTGCTTTGCTCTCGGTACCTTAGAGCCGTACAATTCACCGTTATCCATCAGAGAGAACAGAAACGACAGCAGGAGTCATGACGTCACTATCTACGAACTATCGTTAACTCAACTTACCCGACCCATATGAATTCGGTTGATTTCATTCTAACATGCATCTTAAAATAGTATTAGTATACAGATCCAAGTTAAGTTTAAGTGATAACTG
Organism: Clitarchus hookeri; assembly: GCA_002778355.1. NCBI lineage: Eukaryota > Metazoa > Arthropoda > Insecta > Phasmatodea > Phasmatidae > Clitarchus > Clitarchus hookeri. Next base: position 88,681 of record NQII01003653.1, on the reverse strand, counting down.
TATTTTCCACCTAGAATTCCCAAATAATTGTCGCGCATCAAGTAAGTACAGCTGAAATTCTAAACGGTACGAAACGTTGCATCTAGCAATACATTTCCATCCTCCTGGACATCATTTACAGTTCTATGATTACGAGTCACTGAAGTATGAACCGGTTTACACAAGTGCATTTTTCAGACATTCATTCCCTTGCTTTAATTTAACTGAAAACTCTAATATTTACGTACACGAAGTCAAAAATATCTTACCACCATAAAAACCATGTTGGCGAGCTCAAAACAGCTGCATTCTTTACGTAAATGCTCTTAAGTAATTCACATCCTTAATGATTGCCGTCTACAATTTGGTCTCATTTTATATCCATGAATGGACGCATCCTTCTAAGTTCACGCCATCTTGCAGCGGTTCTTCCGTAGGCGGAGGGTGTTTGAAAATCACGCCGAGGAATGCACCTTGCGTGACCTGGAAACAAAATTGAAATGTAAAAGCACAACACACGTATAGGGAATTTAAACTTTTATGTACTATAACTTCAGCAAACACGCATTAAAACCACTTTCAATCGTAACTATTTTTTTTTTAAACCATCATTCATATTCATTAATTAAACAGGTAGCTTAATACCAAAATCCAGTACTGCGTGAGCAAGAATTACGATTACATAAGAAATAACGAAAATAAAATATTGTGTACGTGCCTCTCTGTATGCGTCAAGAGAAAGACTTCGATAAAAGTAGTAATTATAGATATATATAATTTAAGTTAATTTTTAATTTTTGAATTGTGACCGTACCAAGTTGCAAAATATGTGATTCGTTTAATTAAGGCGGTTGCTGTCTGGAACTGTTTCCGCGTTTGAGGCTGAGAAGCGGGGGAGATAAGGGCGACATTGCCACGCGCATCAAGGGTGCCATCTCCACTACGCGCAAGGCTGGTGTGCAGTGTTCTCATCATACTGCGTATTACCTATGGGACTTTTAAGCGGTGACTATCATTTTAGTGATGAAAAGTCTATGGCAAGGTTCAACGTAGAACCTTTAAGTATTTTTGTATATATCTAACGCGTATATTTTGAGATAAGGTGCTTGGAAAAATACGTTCCTAGGTATGTCGGCACGCTCTGAGATTGTGTTTCTAATGTGCCCGACGTCTTGCAAGCACGCAACACGCGTCGTCTGAGTTGTGTGTTCTTTTGGTACACTGTTAGAAAAATTGTTCGTAAAATAACGGAAAATACCAGTTGCAAATTATCCAGACATCTGCGTTAAATTACGGTCTCTTCGTTTTTTTTTTCCAAATAACGTTCTCTCCGTAAATTGCACGCAAATCTCCTTGAATTCACGGAACGTGTCCACAAACTTGCAAGTTTGTTTTTGTAATATGATCTTTATAAAAAGAGGCAAACAAAAAAATTTATACTTTCGTTATGTAGGTAATTTACTGTGTATAAAAACGACTGTAAAAATGAAAAAAAATTGTCCGGTGGCGGGATTTGAACTCTAAAAAAATTTGGCAGCCACTCACCCAACACGCTTTACAATAACCACAGTTGTAAATACGAAATTTATATGAAATTATGCATATACCTCTTAGTTTCTAGTAATGTAAGCGTGTGTGCTGTTTTTTTTTTTTTTTCAGGTTTACAAACAGGGGTGAGAAATTGACTTTTATTTTCGCAATTTATTTGACTGTGTATAACAGAAACATTAATTTTTTATATATATATATTTAGTCCTGTAGTGGTATTTGAACAAAAATCTAGAAATTAACAACAGCAACTCGAAAGAATCGCCTACCACACATTTACACGAAGTATTTTGTAAATATGGATTTTACATGAAAGTGACTGTCTTAGTTTCAAGTCGTGTTAGAGCGCTTGCTATATTTGCGGTTTACAAAACGAGGTTACGAAAACATTGTTTTATTTTCTTTATGTGCGTGTTTCACTGTGTATACAGAAGGTTTTATCCTGTAGCGGAATTTGAACAAGAATCAACGAATTGGAACTCTATGAGTGATTCGCACTCACCTACTACTATTTTACACGAAGTAGTATCGTGAAGATGGGATTTTATACGCTTCAGGTATAATCTGCATTGTTCGTGTCTCAAAATTGAAGCCATAAGAATACGAAGAGCTTCCGTATTTTATATTCACGGAGCTCATTTCCGTTATCCGTCATTACGAAGTGCCTTTCCGTAAATTAACTCTACGTCTCCGTACAAGTTTCCGTAAATCTACAGAAATTTCCAACAGTGCACGTCAGCACATCGGATCCATGTTCAATAGTTCCGAAAAAAAAAAACGTGCATTTCAATCATAGTGAAACGCAGTTCAGGCGCCAGGTAAGAAATAAAAAAGGTAAACAAATATTCAATGCACTGTTTGACAGTTAAATGGGTAAACCGCAAGCCGATGTTGGAACAAGAGCAGAAATTATTCTGTGGCATACAGTCTATTACATGTTTAATCTATGGTATTAAAACCTATTTGAAGAATATAAATACTTCTGTATATGTGTATACACATATACAGTACAAAATATTATATAGCATATACAGATTCGTGTGCGAAGAGGAAAAGTTTGTAAGAAATATGGTGATTGTAAAGGTAACACAAATGATCACTGAAAGTGTAAAATATCCTTAGTTCCACCATGCAATAAAATAACAGGGACAACGAGACAATAATGCTTTAGATCGCAGTAATAAAAATATTAACTGAAACTTTACACCCAAATTCTGTAAGAAATGAATATAAAAAATAAATAATAATACATAACCATAAAATAACTCAGTTAAACAATAAATCGCCGACTATTGTCAGAGTTGGAAGATTCAATCTCTATAATTGAGTTATCATGTGGTAACTCCTACGTAATAACATAAAATACAATTGTAAATAATTTAATAAAAAAATTATTAAACAACAAAATTAAGAAAAACGTTTTCTAAAACAACCTAACTTTCGTAAAATTACACAATAATAAATTTAATGAATAATAATTTTAATTTCAAACAATTTGTTGGAATTGCTGATTTTTTTAAATATTTTTAAATTGCCACATTTTCGCCATAAAATAGGTCTGAAACACAGTTCACGATTTAAAAAATATTCTCAAAAAATCTGTTTCGAACACGTTTAAGTTACGCAAGACGTAGCAGAATAGGGGCTCTACGGCCACTTAAAAAAAAAGAGCTCTCTTGTTAATACAGGCTAAAGATGTAGTGACGAACTGCTGTGGCTATATTAGATAATTTGCCACCAGAAAATTACAGCTTAAGTTTTCTTATTGCTAGAAAGCATTTAGCTCGGTTTAATCATGCAAATAGTGTGGTTCTATTCAAGTCATTAAAGTTAGGGTGCCAAGTGCATATTTTGATATTCGAACGAGTGCAGGCGGTGTAGGATTGATATAAACGGCAAAACAAAAAGTTCTGGTTTTACGTCTCGCGATTATACTCATGAATCGTCGAGAAATTCAAAATTACAGTGGGCTCCCAACCACTTGGTATCGACTGGCTACTCAAAAAGTGGATCATGCCGGAGGATGGGTGTAAGCCATAACTACGCTGTAAAAAAAATTTCCGTTATCTTCTTAAACTGTATATCAGGCTGCAAATATAGAAATGCTACGATACAAAGTTGGTCATGTTAATACGTACTCTATTTGACTGTTTCCTTAAAAACTGCAGCAAAGTTACCATGGATGCATGAAAAAAAAAATTGTACCATTAGTGCTTTCTCAATACGCCAATACGACGATGTGGAATATTTGCGAACTTATTCTTAGAGTGTAGAGACTGGCAAACGTCGCGGAGTTACAAACTAAGACTACATTGACCTGTACCTACTTGAGCGCCATCCCTGATTTCATTGGCTAGTGGCAACTGTAATGAGATATTAACCTGTGTGACTGTTTTGCTGGAGATTGGTTGCTCAACCGTTGAGCCGTCACTGTTGACTAGAAGCATAGGCGTGCGCAATTGTGGGGGCTGCATCCCCCATTGCATCTCGTTATCAGGAAAATAAAAATAAATGCTGCCAATTACGTATTTTTATTATGAGACAAACTGCGTGTCTGAAACTGTAACTAAATAAAAAATAAGTTTTATAATCTAGCGTAGACTATTTGTAATGATAATGTTTAAATATATTCTTATGTTTTATTTCGAATGTCAAATTGGATCTTTATTTTAAGGTATCCCCCCCACCATTACCTGACCCCGCGCACGCCTATGGTTGAAAGCGACCTTGGGACATGCCATATAAGTTACCGGACAATGGCAGAAGTCAAACGAGCATGCAACTTCCTAGAGTTCATGCAGTCTGCTGCTACGGGTCTCTAGCCGCGATTAGACACCCGTGAATTTCGCGAGGAAGCGAATGCTATGGCCAGCGGGTTTTGTTCAACCGGTTGTGAAACTTGATGATGCCAAACACAAAACGGGCCGTTTTAACTGAAAATCAGTGAAGAATAGGCGTGGAGAGAATCTTCACACACAAGCTCGCCATCACATCTGCACGCGCACCAGCACAGTGGAGATGATACTTAGCGGAAATTCACCTTGGCAATTTTATGCGGTGAATAGAGCTATATATTTGTTGGTGATTACAAATTGAGCTGTTATTTTGCTTAACATTTCTTTAGAGCTCTCGTTGGTGCTAGTTCTACATTACAAACCCAATAAAAAATGTATATGCTTATAGAGAGACCTCGTCGAAAAAATGGACGACACAAAAAATATAGGCTATTCACGATACAGTGAGCACTTTTTAAGGCCCTTCCGGCGGGNTCTCTAGCCGCGATTAGACACCCGTGAATTTCGCGAGGAAGCGAATGCTATGGCCAGCGGGTTTTGTTCAACCGGTCGTGAAACTTGATGATGCCAAACACAAAACGGGCCGTTTTAACTGAAAATCAGTGAAGAATAGGCGTGGAGAGAATCTTCACACACAAGCTCGCCATCACATCTGCACGCATCAGCACAGTGGAGATGATACTTAGCGGAAATTCACCTTAGCAATTTTATGCGGTGAATAGAGCTATATATTTGTTGGTGATTACAAATTGAGCTGTTATTTTGCTTAACATTTCTTTAGAGCTCTCGTTGGTTCTAGTTCTACATTACAAACCCAATAAAAAATGTATATGCTTATAGAGAGACAACATCGAAAAAATGGACGACACAAAAAATATAGGCTATTCACGATACAGTGAGCACTTTTTAAGGCCCTTCCGGCGGGTATATTAACAAAAAAATTATAATTTATTGTGGTCTCAGATATTAACATCTGAGAGCTATAAAATATAAGTATGCATTGTGTTTATTAGTCATATGACGATATTTATATTAACATTGACGAAAGGATACAAATGAGCTGGAAGGAACTTTTAAGCACGATATTAAAAATTGCTCACTTTACTGTGCCTATATACCTAAGAAGATCTTGAATGACTAAGAAGGAAAAATTAATACTGAAAGACGAACAAAAAGACAGAAGTAATAGCAAGAAGCTTAACAAATTTGTGGTTAGAACTTAATAATTTCCTGTTAATAACTAAATATACTGTATTATAAAAGAAAATTTTTAAAGAATGTATTTTGAAAGAGCTAGCAAGTTTAGGATAAAACAGGGCCTTTTATAGAACAAAAATATGTACTTAATTTTAAGCATTAAATTTAACCCAATTCTTTACGTAACGGTAACGGGTGAAAAATTTAGATACACCGTAAAAGGGAATTTTACTGGCATTTAAATTTTTACTCGGTATGGAAAACAATTTGGGGAAAACACCATTCGCAGTTTAGTCGTCCAGTATGGAACCCGCAAACTCCCAAAGGTTCGGCATATAAGAGGAAAAATGCACACCTTGGAGTTGCAGATGTATGTCAGTTGTGCAATAGAACTGACACAGACTGTTCACTTAACCACTCTCTGTGACGTAAGCGTTTGGCACACCGATATAGACTAGGCTGAAATGCGGGTAGCGGCAAGAAACTCACGTCCCGATCGTCGATGTAAAACCTGTAGAAATATAAAATCAGGTTTTATTTCCTCCGAAAGGGTCTCTGAAAAATGTAGTGGTTTGTTAAAAAAAAATACATATTCCAATATTCGTATAGACAAAGCTGTCAACTGAAAAACCATGACTTTATAAAGTAATTCCGACACGAAAACTTTAAATTAACGAAGCAAAGCTTCTGAACAAAATATTGAGAATTTCACTTACATAGCAATGACTTAGAAAGAAAACCTCGTATCTCACATTTTTGCCAAAAATTATTGTTTAATACTTTTGGTTTAAAAACCTTGCATATCTCATTTTGCAGACCTACAAATAAATAAAAGATATGGACTTATTTCATTTGGAGCATTGTAATACGTGATACNATACATATTCCAATATTCGTATAGACAAAGCTGTCAACTGAAAAACCATGACTTTATAAAGTAATTCCGACACGAAAACTTTAACGAAATGAAGCAAAGCTTTTGAAGAAAATATTGTGAACTTCACTTACATAGCAATGACTTAGAAAGAAAACCTCATATCTGACATCTTGGGAAAAAATTATTTTTTAATGATTTTGGTTCAAAAAACCTTGTATATCTCATTTTGCAGACCTACAAATAAATAAAAGATATGGACTTATTTCATTTGGAGCATTGTAATACGTGATACACAAAGCATCAGAAAATAATTTTCGCCAAAAGTGTGAGATACAAGGTTTTTATTCTCAGTTATCGACAGGTATTTAAGGAGAATTGCAAAAAGCAAACTATCATCACTTGGTTGGCTTTACATTGACCTTACAGCATTAAGTGAATCAAGGTGTATTAATATGTATGTTCATTGTATTAAAACATATTTTAAACATCGATGGTGAGGTGAAGATGGAGCAGCGGCGGAATGCAAGGGTAGGGGGAAACGAGAGTAACCTGAGAAAACCATCTCCCCCTGCGGCGTTTCCTACATTGCGTATATTACACCTCACTCGGAAGTTAACGTCTAAGGATAAAATTAAAAAATATTTATTTTCTATTATTCCAAATGAGAGGACTTTCAAAAGTGCTCACTTTACCGTGAATAGCCCATAACCAATTTTACTTCCTCTGCCAACTTCTCTGAGAGTACAACAGCCACTCTGTCCGTTAAAAAAAATTGCCGTTATGGGCAGGGTTTTTTTACTCTGGTAAATTTTGAAAGTGTAAATTACCCGACGATTAGCTATCAGTGACAAAGCGCAATATGCTGATTAGGAAACTACAAAAATTACTGCTGAAATTAGCGTAACTTGAAGCCAAATTGTTTTACTTTGAAAAAAAAAATTNGCTAAATTAACCGACGATTAGCTATCAGTGACATAGCGCAATATGCTGATTAGGAAACTACAAAAATTACTGCTGAAATTAGCGTAACTTGAAGCCAAATTGTTTTACTTTGAAAAAAAAATTGTGACATTTTCAGATTTAAATAGTTAAATATTTAAGAATTGTTACACGCTCGTGTTTGCGGCGACAACAGCGCGGAGGTATGCATTGCTACAAGGTTTCGCAGGGTGGTATACACGCNATTGTGACATTTTCAGATTTAAATAGTTAAATATTTAAGAATTTTTACACGCTCGTGTTTGCGGCGACAACAGCGCGGAGGTATGCATTGCTACAAGGTTTCGCGGGGTGGTTTACACGCTTCTACTGCAGGGCCTTTTCCTAAACTACGCTATCAGGAAACCGATGTACGGTAGATGGCTATAGTCCATTCACGTTACCCTCAAAATTTCTGAAGCCATGCCCAAGTTCTACTTTCAGGATATTCCTCCGCCTCGTGCAAACAAAGCTTAACCAAGTATAGAAAACAACGCCAACGGGACAACGCACCGCGTTCGTGCGCACTTGCATGAGAACTAATTCTTACTAGGCATAAATGAAACGCCTCTGTTTTTAATTCATATTTAATAAAATATTATACTTAATATATAAAATATAAGTAAAAGTTCAGTTTTATAAAATTAAGATACAGAGGTATAAAACACTCGTGATAAATGGCATATTTAGGGACCAACCAAACGCGTCATACATGGGGTAATTTTTCAAAGGTTTGATTCAAAAAGTGTGAAGCTACTGCGAGTAGACTATACAAAGTGCGCCGCCACAAGCGTTTCCAGCTCTGAAACGCAAGGGAATGCGATAATTTCGCTGTTGNTATACACGCTTCTACTGCAGGGCCTTTTCCTAAACTACGCTATCAGGAAACCGATGTACGGTAGATGGCTATAGTCCATTCACGTTACCCTCAAAATTTCTGAAGCCATGCCCAAGTTCTACTTTCAGGATATTCCTCCGCCTCGTGCAAACAAAGCTTAACCAAGTATAGAAAACAACGCCAACGGGACAACGCACCGCGTTCGTGCGCACTTGTATGAGAACTAATTCTTACTAGGCATAAATGAAACGCCTCTGTTTTTAATTCATATTTAATAAAATATTATACTTAATATATAAAATATAAGTAAAAGTTCAGTTTTATAAAATTAAGATACAGAGGTATAAAACACTCGTGATAAATGGCATATTTAGGGAACAACCAAACACGTCATACATGGGGTAATTTTTCAAAGGTTTGACTCAAAAAGTGTGAAGCTACTGCGAGTAGACTATACAAAGTGCGCCGCCACAAGCGTTTCTAGCTCTGAAACGCAAGGGAATGCGATAATTTCGCTGTTGTTATCTTTGTACAACCAGGCATCCAGCGTCTGCACAATGCAAGCAAACGTTCTTTTTCCGCTCAGATTGTCCCCTGANCCAGCTCTGAAACGCAAGGGAATGCGATAATTTCGCTGTTGCTATCTTTGTACAACCAGGCATCCAGCGTCTGCACAATGCAAGCAAACGTTCTTTTTCCGCTCAGATTGTCCCCTGACAAAGCTCCCCGCGACATACCCAGTACTTGATGACACTGAACGCCTGCCTGGGCGGGCGTTTCGCTTAGGGCCGTCGTCTGTCTGGAACTATTTTCATCGCGTTCAAGGCCCAGGGGCTCGGGAGCGATAAGGGCGACACCACAGCGCGCATCAAGTGCGCCGTCGCCGTTACGCGCAGCTTTGAATTGGCGAGCATTGTTCACGTCATGCTGCGTGTATAGGCTGTTCGCTGTTATTTCAGCACTTTTGAATTCAACCTTTGAAAAATGTCACCGCCCCTACCTGCAGACATTTTAACTGACACAATTTCTGCATTGCGCCCAGTAAAGTTGGTAACGACGGAGGGAAAGTAGGGCCATGTATTAATGTCGGATTAAAAGCGTTACGTCAATTTTTTGTGAATGTTGAAAGATTTATTTTGCTTTCTGAATTTTTATTGCACATTATTGTAAACATTAGAATATTAGTAAAGTATTTGCTTTTCTTATAATTTTACAGCTTTACTTGCCCGACGCATGAATAAAGTGATAAAGCCCATGGCAATGATAATTTTACATGTGGTGGAAGAATACACAATTTGCATACAAGTAGATCTTAAGCAGGGCTTTCAAAAGTGCTCAGCCTACCGTGAACAGCCTACACATTTGGGACTTCAAGCTGCGACCCTATAATGTAACTGGTGGAAAGTTTGTAGCGAAGCTCAGTATAGACTCGTATCGCAATTTCTCTCGTGTCCGGGTGGTATGTTTTGGGATACAGCAGTCGAAGTCAGACGACACCAAAATAATATTTATATAGCATGCGTGATATCATGAAAGTGACACATATTCCGTCTTCGTCTCGGGTATGTTTTCTTTTCGTAGACAAATGTGAAAACTACTTCGACTGCATTTTCAGACATGAAAATTGTATTTGGAAATGCAAAAACTTTCACTTGCAAGCGCATCGGCGGTATTCACAGATAGCTAAACGGCTTACTTAAGAAACGACACACCAATTACATAACGCCGTGTTGACGCAAACGTAATTGATAACTTGCAAGTGATAAATATAAAAACACATTTCTGGATGGTACTTTCGCCTTGCATACCACAAATTTGGGAATTCGCAGCTCGTTATAAAACTCGCACTCGGAAAAAAATATTATCAATTTGGTGAAGACGTTTATACAAAGTAAATCAGTTGTTTTGGAGAACGTGCGTCGGGTGAAATTTCCGTCGGAAGCCACGCGGCACGGCAGTAGGATCTCTACATTGTTGGGCGACTGTAGATGAACCATTAAAGCGCGGGAACGCGATGTTGACATAAGGGATGTCCAAAGGTGGCTCGTACGAAACACAAAAGGCAGAGTGTTCTATGAGTCTTTCTCACGACCACAGACCGCCTGCACTTTACGTAGATCTCAGTTCCATACACTTTACAGTTTATCTGGTAGCGTTTTTTATAGTTGTAAGAAAATTATTTCTCAATTTCCAAAAAAATATCTAACAAACAAAGACGCGAAGCAATGCAATATTCATAGAATTTAACTTTTTTTTTATCTAAGTCTCTAGCATTATCACTACATAAAAATATATGCTTTAATGAGTGGTAAATTTTTCATCTATGTCGAAAAGTAATTTATTTAGGCCATAATATTTATTTAATCAACACCACGAGTCTCATGTGTATAATAAGAAAATAAGAAAGTATTATTTATAAGTTATATTATCAGAAAGTGCTACTGGGCTGAAATATAAGGGGGAGGGGGGAAGTCAATGAAGCTCTAATCTAACAGACAGTTGGTTTTATATATATACGTCACGTCAGTATGAAGTTCGATCAAATAAAGAAGAAACGTAATTAACTGTAAAAATACGCCCGTCATGCTTATTAAATTTTTAAAGGAATATTGCCATTTCTGCGTTTTAGATAGTCCCATAAACACATATCATTATTTATTTCCTCCATTCCGTATGCTTCAAATGTGATCCGTAAAGTTTACATAAAAATAATGACATAACCAAGGAGTCACATATTCAATATCAAATAAAGCAAAAATGGCCGACAATCAAATATATCCTTAGAATTCTTTACTGCTTCTCAAAATGTTTATAGCTCCAAAAATTTACCATAGCTTTTCAAAATCCTTCAGTTTTACAAAATTCTCATTGTCTCCCAAAATCTTGACGGCTCCTAAGATGTCACCATACGTCTCAAATTACTTGTTGCTCCTCAGGAATTTCACTGCTTCTCAAAATCTCCACTTTCAATTTTTTTTGTTTTACTTTTTGTTAGAATTCACTTTTTGTTCATAAATGTAGCCATTTCTCAAAATTCTGGTGCTTTCTGAAAAATTTTGTAGTCTTTTTAAAACCTTCATAGCAGTTCAGAATCTCTTGGATACTTAAATTCCTCATAATCCTTGAACATTCTGACTGTTCAAAATCTCACCAAGCATTCCGCATAAATCGCACTGCTCCTCAAAATTCTTAACACTTCATAAAGTTCTTTAATTTTTGTACAAAGGGACGCAGGACGGTATCAAAATACACTCATAAGAAAAAATAAATATATAAATTAAAAACTATTTTAGAATTAATTTATACTTGCGGGAAGGTTAAGAAGTCAAGGCTCGTCAAAGGAGGGAATACGAATTGCACTTGACTATGCATAAATGAAAATACTCCTCAAAATACTCAAAATGCTGGGTCATAAACGGCATTATCCGTCTGCTGCTGGTCTAAATGATATCTTCACGTAACTCAAGATTTTTTTTGGACGAGTGTTTCGCTAATCACCTGCGTGTTATCCTTAGCTGCCAACTTGTCTTATCTGTGTGTTTACTGTGTTCAGTGCATGTGAAAATGTTTGAGAAGAAGGTCAACACCGCCCAACTAAACGCAGATACGTGGTTTTACTATCCATACAAACTTTCTCCTATTCCACATCTACTTAATTCTACACCTTCTCGTAATAAGTAATGTTTCCGTACTTTTAAATACGAGAATTCTTACTGTTGCGAAAAAAAAGCAGTAATAAGGTTTTAAAAATAAAAACATGATTTTCCAGGCATGATTGATTTGTGGCAGAACATCTAAATATGCACTAATAAGCAATATAAAATTCTGAATCGTTTACTTTTTCTGCATATAATTATAGAATGCTGCAGAACTCTCAGATTGATTACCGCGGCAGAGTAATATTTTTATACACAAAAAATGGCAAACGGAAAATATTATATCATTACTACCAAATCTTAAAAGTTTGCTGATAAAAAATTCCATAAAATATATATGTTTACTATGATAATTTTTAACGTTACCAATTTTTAAGCAAACTGAGTGTTTCAGTAATCCTGGAGTCCCATTTTGCATTTTACTGGGCTAGCTTCCAGTTAGCAAGGCAAAATATTTCACGACTCCATTGTGAAACCGTCATTTTATTCGACCCCTTCCATCACACATTCGAGACTCAGCGTCACTAAAAAACAAAAGCTCTTGGTGGACAGTACGGATGCAATAAAACTATTTTAGTTTCGCCAATATTCACCTTAACAATCCACCAGTGACAATAATTCCGTCCATGCCATCTGTTCCAATAGCTCCATCACAGAGCGTACGCCGTTTTCGTGAAACGTGTAGCAAACGTCTGGGCACTCCATGATAAGTGAACATTATACCCGTCATTTATTCGTTTGGCTAATAGAATGTTTAAGAAGTTTGAAGACAAGCAAATGAGAACTGCACAATTTTTCGTAAAAATTTTAATATAAATTAATTTCGTATACAAATGAACAAACTACATTTGCAAAGGTGTGTCGAATTTCTACGCTTAGTTCATAAAAAATGCCTAAAAATATCTCGCATTTTCAAGTGCCTTTGGCCACGGCACAAGGGCCTTTCGGCTTGTGTCGTTTTTTGTACCTTCTCAGGGCCAGTAACTCAACTACTAAGTTTATTGAAACTTTATCCTAATTTCTATTACGTCACTTCCTTCCCAAATATGAGCGCTTCTATTAAAAATATTAATGTGGGTGCTCGGGAACTGGCATCCTGCAACTATTTTTAATTGAGTATTGATGTTTTTGCTAACACATTTTTATTCGTTCAATAAAAACAAATAAATATTAAATATAATACCCTTTATGCTTCATTAACATATTGTGTATATGATATAGATCACATGACATGTGATTTATTTGGCAAAGGTAATTAGGAGCATAGAAAATTGGGCTCCCATATTCCCAAATATTCTACTTTTCGGTGCCATATATTGAAAACTATAGTAATGTGACTGATAATATTTACATTTACGTGGTCCTCATATAAATATCTTTCAGATAATCTGATAAAAATTATCGTGACATAAGGCCTGGAGGGGGAGGTGTCCCCGCCATCTTGGATAAAACATAAATTCCTCCATAACAGAAGGCGTATCAGTCTCCCATATATTTTATTTACAAAATTTCTGTTACAACCTCTTTAACATATAATTTTTTATATTAGGCGTTGATATGGCATTAGATATTGCTTTTAAACATTTTATAAAGACTTTATTTCTTGAATTCTGTCGCTGGTATCATTTCTGTAATCGACAATCAGCCAAATATTACAGTTATTGCTGCTGCTGCTTCGCCCTGAAGACGGAGGCTGCGATGTCTTCCGAAACGTCGTGACGACAGTGACACGGCTGCTACCCAGAAGCCAAGATTTCGCACACGAAGGTCGCGAAAGCCTGCGAACTTTATGAACTTTATTAAAATATATCTTATTTATTTGCCAGCATTCACAAGTTAAAAACTAATAAAAAGCAGTGCATCTGTAATAATTTGATAAAACTTGAGAAGCTATCATTTATGATGTGTGTCGTCCAGGAAAATTTCGTCTTGAATGGAACTTGCAGGAAAAAAATTGTTTAAATCCAAGATGACTGGTACTGGCAATTTCCAGATTCTAGAATTTAAAAACCAAGCTTGTCAAGGCAAAGGGATCATCTTTAACAGATACTTTGAAATGTAGTCCATTCATGACTACTCTCGACTTTTCCGAAGCCCTGCTTAGGTTCTGCTTCCAGGATATTCCTCCGCCTCATGCAAACAAACCTTAACCGAGTTTATAGAATGTCACCAAAGGGACAACGCGCCCAGTGTAATAATATTAGTCATTACCCACACACCTATTTTCTCCCTGGTTTTATTCATTTTGGTTATATGCGAATTATTATAGTTTATGGATTAAAAAAAGAAAAAGTTCAATTCAACAATAAATAAGATACTTTCATGTTAACACAAGTATAAAATTATTGTGGATTATGATATATTTAGTAAACAACCAAGCACGTCTTCAAAAAGTGTGAAGAAACCGCGAATATAGTTTTTTTTTTCCCCGTTACTGGTTTCACATATGTAACCGTATCAAAAGTTCCCTTATAATTTTATAATTTCTCTCTCACGTGAAAAAAATATCGATGAAATTTGAAGCCGTCCAAACTTCAAAATTTTTGTTAAGTATTCGTATTTGTCATGTCAAGCTTTGATTTTTATTGGCCGGTCATGAAGCTCGAGTACGAGGATTTGTAAAAAAATATCAAAAATCGCTATGATCTCTCCCTTTTAAGGGTGTTGAACCCCAAAAAATTAATTATTTCATTTTTTTGTCAAACATTGATCAACTTGTAAAAATTATATTTGATTACATTTTCCTCAAATAAATTTTTTTTACACTTCATACTTTTTTTTAATAATTTGATGTCAAATTGAATTATTATTTTTGCTTTTGCTGCAGCCATAATAACAAATGCTAACTACCTTGTACAAATAAAAAAATTTACAAAGTAAACTAATGCCATGGGCTACCGCGTGACATATATGTTATCATCAAGTAACAAGTCATTTATACGAAAAAATTGTTAAATATAAAGAATTTTTTTTTCATATTTTTAAGTTTTTTTTAAATGTATGAACTGTTACATGGTAATTACATATATCTCACACGGTAGCCCAATAGTTAACTTCGTAAATTTCTTCATGTGTACAACGTAGTTAGTATTTGTTATTATAGCTGCAGAAAAACAAAAAAAAAAAATTGAATTCCACATCAAATAATTCAAATAATATAAAGTACAAATTTTATTTATTCTAGGAAAATGTCATCACATATAATGTTTACAATTTGAACAATGTTTAGTACAAAAAAATAAAATCATGAATTTTTTGTGGTCAAACACCGTTGAGGGTCTCCCTAGTTTTCATGTAGGTTTCCTTGTGTATATTCTGACTTTAAAAAAAACTATGCAATATTTCAATGTCAATATTTTCTCAGGGCGTAAATGAAAGACGATATTGCGCTGCCCATTCGTAATTCTGGTTATTGAAACACCAGCGCATGGTTGTTGAAAAGTGTCAAAGTCAGGAAAAATAGCTGTAAGTAACCCTCTCTTTACGATATAGTATATTCTTCTGTAAAACTGTGTTTTAAACTATAGCGACAATAGTGCGTTATTAAAACCCCATAGTCGCCGCTTACAATTCCAAGGAAACAGAACATGCGCGAAGCTGGTATGCGCTGTTTTCCATCGCGTCGTCGCAACGCTTCCTTATGGCTGGATGTGACCTTCAGGCGTGTGATATTGTTTACAAGGGTTTCCCCTTATAGTATATTCACGGTAACTTCACACTTTCTGAATCAAACCTTTGAAAAAACACCCCGTGTTTGACGTGCTTCGTTGCTTCCTAAATATGTCACGTATCACAAGCATTTTATATTGGGTTAACACAAAAGTGCCTTAGTTTTGGTTAAGTTGAACTCTTACGTATATTTTATCTATAAATTACAATATTTCATTTATAATTAATGTGAATAAAAACGGGGAGGAAATAGGTGTGTTGGTAATACCTAGTATAGGCTATTCACGGTAAAGGGAATACTTTTAAAAACAATTTCTTGTGGAATAATAGTCAACAAATATATATTATATTTAAGCCTTAGACGTAAACTTCTGAGTTCAGTGGAAATATATACCTTGTTTATTACTTAAATGGCAATATTTATTTAAAAAGGTGGTCAAAGGATAAGAAATGGCTGAAAGTAAAATGTAACTAGGGCTTCAAAAGTGCTCGCTTTACAGTGAACAACCTATAAGAAATAGTTCTTATGCAAAATATTATTACGCTGAGTAAGCATGAATGCGGTGCGTTGGCCCTCTGATGAATTTGTCTAAGCTTTGTTTGCACGAGGCGGAGGAATATCTTGATAGCACAACTTTAGCAAGGCTTCAGAAAAGATTTAATTAACCGTTAATGGACTATAAGTTGTTGCAATTATGTTTCCTGAATTTTTGTGCCGTATGCGCATGCGCGTTACGATGGCGCGCGGCGTCGCGACGGTCGCTTTAATCTTTAATGAACACGAGCAGCGCGCGAACCAACAGAGCAGCGCTCACCCCATCACTGCTCTTATCTCCGTCTGCCTGCCTATCAGTAATATCACCCCATATATTTTTTTTTTTTTTAGTTTTCCGCCCCTCGCACCGGCCGTAATCCTCTCGTCCGCGCTGATAAAAAGCCCGCGCCTGGGCGAGCGCTAAATGTGACTCATCGCTGCGAAATATCGATCACGCCGTGCTGTTTCGACCTCGCAAAGTCGCGACAGCTTTGCTCGAGACCGAATCAGCTGGAAAAAAGAATCGAAGTGTAGCTGTTTCGAGGACACGGCCCGTATGTTTTACGTGAATACGTCTTGAGTTAGCGGGGTAATATTTTATTTGGGATGTAAGAATTAAATGAAAGTAACGAAACGGATATGGTCCATTCACAGTTACTTCCAATTTTTTCTGAAGCCCTGCTAAAGCTCTACTTCTAGGATATTCCTCATCGTCGTTAAAGCAAAGCTTAAAGGGACAACGCACCGCATTCATGCGCACTCAGTAGAATAATATTTTGCATAAGAACTACTTTTCACTAGCCTTTACCAACATACCTTTTTTCTTGCTGTTTTTGTTCGTATTAATTATAAAAGGAATATCATAGCTTATAAATAAAATATAATTAATATTTAAATTTAACCAAAAATAATGTACTTCTATGGGAATTCAAGTTTAAAATGCTTGTGTTGCATAACATAATTAGGCAATAACCAAACACGTCATACATAAGGTGATTTTTCAAAGGTTAGATTAAAAAAGTATGAACAATACGCGAATAGACTATAATTAACTTCTTACGGCTTAAGACTGCCACATACCTAGAGCTGTTTGGCGCGTTTGTGGCTGAGAAGAGCGGAAGCTATAAGGGCTATCTGTTAACGCGCATCAAGTGCGCCGTCACCACTAAGCGCAAGACTCTGAACTGGCGTGCAGTGTTTTCGTAGTTCTGCGTGTACCTACGGGACTTTCAGGGATTCCTCTATAATTTTACTGATGGAAAGTCTGTAGCAAGGTTCAATGCAAAAACCTCGAGTAGTTTTGTACGTATTCGACCCGAATATTTTGAGTTGGAGGGCTTTAAAAAAAAAAACAGTTTTAAGCTGTGTTGGAGTGCTCCGATATTATGTTTATAATTTGCATGACGTCTTGAATGTAACNTTCGACCCGAATATTTTGAGTTGGAGGGCTTTAAAAAAAAACAGTTTTAAGCTGTGTTGGAGTGCTCCGATATTATGTTTATAATTTGCATGACGTCTTGAATGTAACCGATAGGCGTAGTCAGAAAATTGTGTTATTTTTTGAATATCATTGCATTGAGTGCACGTTTTTAACAGTTACGTGAAGAAAAAAAGCTGGATTTCAAAAACGCTGCGACGCAGTTCAAGCGCCAGGCAGGCGGCAGCCTCAAATCTGCAGATAAAGACGAGATATTTCGTTTGGCACCAAAATCAGCGCCCCAGCACACCGGGGTCTCGAGATATACTGCCCGGGAATATTTCTCTGCGTCCAAAATGACCGCAAGTTGCCGCGGGGCCCCCACCCTCGCCTCGCGAATGCGTGGAGTCAACTCAAGGTCACGCTAGCGTCTCAGCTGTGCACCCGAGCGAGACCACGTTCATTACAACCGTTTATCGTTCAGGAAGATATAGTGTCGGAATGGATCACACTGAAAACGTTACGTCGCCGTTTTCCGTCCTGGTACCACGTTTGTCGACCTGATTTTTAAAGACGTACTCAAATCGATAACTCTTTTTATAAAATATACAACTAAATTAAATACATCATTCTGGGTACACAGCTCAAATAGGCGAATTTCAGCAGCTTCCAAGAAACTTTTTAAAAAGACGCAGCCTTTCCGCACTAAACATCAAAGTATACTGGTTGATTTGATTTGATTTATAATGTTATTTATTGAAGAGGGATATTTGTACATAAATGGACGGAAACAAGCAATACAATCCAAAGATAGACAACATACAACACATCAGCCAAGATACTGGCTCTTTTGTTGTCGCGGAAATGTGTAACGGAGAACATCAGCAATGGCTGTGACAAAATAATACGAAGTATATCAGACGAGAAAACTAAACAAAACCTCAAAATGGATAGTAATGAAAATAATAATTACAATGTTAATAATATTAACGAAGGTTAAAAAAAACGACAAGTACAACTAACAACATCGAGATGACTAGCACTTGGACAGTCGGAAAGTAATTAATTAGAAAAGACCAAGTATCAAAGTACTGTAATAACAAGAAGTTACCGACGTAACCAGTAAGAACACGTGAACAGGACAGCTCCAGAGTGAGCTCACCTGGCAACTGGTTATCCTAGCCCTCTTAATGGTGGAACCACTAATACGATGTACGAAGAGGTCCTTCATTAAAGGGAACTATTAGCTACTTCGTGCAGTTCACGCGGGCGAAGCCGCGGACAGAAAGCTAGCAAGAACATACGAACAAATTATTTTTACAAGACACTTAAAGGCTTAGCTAGTAAAATTTTGTATATTAAAAGAAAGACTCGGCGGAAGTAATTTTCTATCATATTGATGGTAACCAGTTGAGAGGTTCCTGAGACGTAATGAGTCAAAAACAGAAATTGTTTGATTTCAACGCCTTTAAAATTCGGTCCGCTGCACGCCAAGTTTGATTAAAATTGGCTTAATGATCGCTGATATATGGCTTATAACACTACAAGAATAAGACCTATTACATATTTTGAAAATGAGAGACTAACCTGATGTATTAATTTTTGCATTACTGACAATTGTTGATTAATTTAACTTTTCAGGTAACACAAAGTACGAGGCAGCCATTCTTACAATAAATACCTGATAAATTAAAAATTCCTTAATTCAGACTTTCTGCGACAGAATTATTTGTACTTCAAGATAACTAGGATTCGTTTTGATAGTTACTGAAACTATATATTCCATGTGGCGCTATATAACGAAATGGCTTAGAAAAGGCGACTATTTCGCGACGAATTGCATGTCTACCTAGATACTACTAGCATTCTGACTGTCTTCGGAATAGGTCTAATTCAAATGGTTAGTTAGGTATGCAAATTAACTTAAAATAATTCTTAAGCGGCCAATTTAAAAAATAAGTGCCTGGCTTAAAATAAAGTATAATAGTGTAGGTGACTTAACAAAGCTTCGCTAGGCAGAAACCGGTTGAGTAGCTCGTGATGTACGAAGTATAATATTAATTTTTTTCAGGTGGGGCTGGCTTACAAAATGCACACAGAAATATATAGCTGTAAACGAAGATATTTATGCCTTGCGATGGGTACTGCCAGATTCACAAGTTAGGTTGAAATAGATTAAAATTGTATAGTAAATATGGCGCAATATTTGCAAGACCGTCATTTTGAAAATAACTGTCTGGCATATTAGAGTTATATATGTTTAGGTGGCCTACTATATCACTAATCGTGTGAAGTTCCAGAGATATTATGTGGAAGCTGTACTATTTTAAGTAGCGTTTCCTTTCAAAATGGCTGCCTAAAAAAGGTTACGTATTTTTTTTATTTAATGCTTAAAGTGTGAACTGTCGCCACGTGATAATGTTGGTTTAAATAGGTCGAATGGTTCCCGACATATGAAATAGAACCCAAAAAGTTATGGCAGCCATTTTGAAAATAAGCGTTGGACATCGTCGAAAATTACGAAAGTTGGGTGTCGTTACTGAGAACTATAAATAGACCGAGTTCCGCGAAATTCAGTGCACGAGACCAAAAGCGCACGCACGGCCTGTGCACAGAGGATAGTGATCTCATTAGCCTATCTTTCCTGCAGAAGGCTGTTCAAAAACGCAAACATTCGCCTTAAAAATTTTCTAGCGATATATTTATTTAGGAAACACAGTTAAAAAATACACGAGTAAATTTCCGAATAAAATACGATTTTATTTTATAAATGCACCCTGGATCGTGCAAGTACATCTGTACCTATTTTAATAATGAAATCGCAAAGTTTTTCAAACGTATTATCATAACGAAAAAAAAAATCTTAGTATAGTTATTTTGTAGAAAAGTAATTATGCGATGAGAAATGAAAACAAGTTTACATCGTAGCTAGTTTTACACACATCTATTGAAAATATTTAAAACTGCACTTATCAGCAGGACTGGAACGCACTTCCATTTGAGTTCGTATAACACTGAAAATGCCTAAATACTGGCGGTTTGCCTATAGCAGTAATATTTTTAATATGGCTGAATTACAAAATATTTGTTGCTGTAACAAATTTTTATGTGATCGGTGTAACTCTGATAATAAACTGCAAGTTTTAACACGCATTGTAGCTCTAAAGCTCCTAATAATCACAAAATTTTAACACAGTATATGCAGTTTGAAGTTTTATAATTATCTAACAGTTTCCTTAATATTTTAATATCCCTAGCCCAAAATTCGTTGCCCAACACGCAGGATTATATTCTGTTTACGAGGGGAAATAAACCTTCGGATCGACTGTTTTTACAGGTTAATGATACTGTCAGTCACGTTCCCACTAGCATAAAAATGTTTTCATCATGTTAACCAACNAAAAAACCTTCGGATTGACTGTTTTTACAGGTTAATGATACTGTCAGTCACGTTCCCACTAGCATAAAAATGTTTTCATCATGTTAACCAACTATAACCATTGTTTTCACATGTCCACCTTAGAAGCAGGTTTTCCAAAAATTTTGTCCNACTATAACCATTGTTTTCACATGTCCACCTTAGAAGCAGGTTTTCCAAAAATTTTGTCCCAAACTTTCAACTACTTTAGTTTTTACAGTTTCCGTAAAAAATATTTCGAAACAATTACGGAAATACATTTAATTGTTAGTTTCTTCTTATTTTATATATGCATTTTTAGGCCTCGATTTATTTGAAGTTTGTTTTATTATGAAAAAACTGAGCTAGTTGAACTAAAACTGCTTTATCTTTTTTCCGGTTATATAAATTCCATTCCCATTTTCGACTATACATACTTAAGTAGTTTTATGTGTGTCTACACATGTTCAGTTTATGTAAACATGTCTTCGAAATGGATAGTTGGTTTCTCTTCATCGTAACACAAGGTTTTTTACTTATGTAGGCATGATAATGTACCTTATTTATTAATTTTCTCATTCTGCTAGTTTGAAATGAGTTAATTTAATTACAACGTGAATTTACAAACTACTATTATATTTCTGCTCTATTAATGCCATCATTTACGCTAAAAAAGTTTTCTCGAATACCTCGAGACTAGTCAGAATACTTACAAAAATCAAAAAAATTAATTCTTCCAAAAAAACTCGTCTTTCTGGAAAACTTCCAAAACTTCTTTATTCAATGTTTTTTTTTACAAATGTCGTAAAAAAGCTATTTAGTTATACTTGCAAAATATAATAAGTATTAGACTATTGCTAACGTTTATACGGTATGTTATATGGTAATAAGCCGTTTTCACTTGCGCTTCCGGTTTATAAATATTTAACAGAGATGTTCACGCCCGGTCGAAAGAATCATTATGTAGTCAACAAAAACACAATTTATTATTCGTGTGTAAACAAATATATTTTTTATAATGTAAATGTAAGCAAAGAAATATCTTGCTTTGTCTTGCCGGAAGAGCGTCGGCATTTATTACGCTCGTGGTATATTACCTTCAAAACTGTCCATTTATCTAATTAATGCATGCTTGGATTTAATGATTTAGTTTCCAGCAAGAAACATACTTTTCCCCAGAATTCAAGAAAGAGTGTTAGCTAACATATTATTTTATGTCTTTATTTAAAACAAGTGAAATCGGAATACATTGTTACGGTAGCGTGAACATGCCTTAATTCGACGGCCTGCCTGAACACGCCATCACTCACGAGCGGTAATCAGGACAGCCAGTNTAGCGTGAACATGCCTTAATTCGACGGCCTGCCTGAACACGCCATCACTCACGAGCGGTAATCAGGACAGCCAGTTACCGCAATTGGGACTCGCATTGCCTAGACCCCGGTAAGCAGGAATCCCCTCTACCAGCCAGGGAATCAGGCCATGTTGCGTTATGCCACGCCAATATGAGGGCAATGCAGAGAGGCGGCAGAAGAAGTGTTTCTCTATGTGAAGCCGGCCGAGATGGAAGTCACATAAGGCTTCTGTGCCGACCGCCGTAACTCGTCATACTTCATCAGCCTTTGTATACTTCTCAATTACAATATGCTAACGTGGTTCTCAGTACGGTAGTGGATGTAGTTAAAGTAACAATGCTCCCCCGACATTATAGTATTTTATGTACTCTCCAGATGTTTGATAAAACAACCTTACAGTAACCTATAGCTTCTTATATTTATTTACCCCACATGCTCTGCTATCATGAGATTCCCCCAACCTTAACCACACGTTCGGTTTGACCACAATATAAACAAACAAAAACAACATGCATTAATTTAGTTTTCCTTCATTTCCATTGATTACTGTTCTCGACTTGTGATTCACTGTTGTAGGTATTTCAGGTACATCACAAAGGAAAGGGAAACTTAAAATTTCCTTCCTGTAAGTTCAATCGCTTTCCTGTGAATCCAACAAGTTTACAAGAGCGTATTGTTTCTGTGTTCTCTATACTTTTCAGCTTTATTACTTCTCCAGAAAAACAAGCTTTCTAGACTATCTCGTCAGCAAATTATTACACATAGAAGAACCTGCAACTACAGTTTTCCAAAACACTCTATTACAGGAGAATATTTATCTGCTAACAGTTGGGAGTCCAATTTATCGACACTTCATTTACATATAAGTTGATTTCCACACGACTGGAAATCGGTTTCAGTTTGCGAGTATCTTTCAGTGTCTACATGTTGAGAAGATTTGAACATATATCCCGGCTTGAATGATANTCGGTTTCAGTTTGCGAGTATCTTTCAGTGTCTACATGTTGAGAAGATTTGAACATATATCCCGGCTTGAATGATAGAATAATGTATTGATGTCTAAGATAACACCTTAGCATATGAAGTGAAGTTAATATTTAGTTGCATACATTTAAGCTACTGTGATTTTCCACTTATTTTATATTTTTAATTTACGGAAAAAACTATACGTAGAAAACTGCTGAGAAATATACTGAATAATAAAATTGATGTTGATGAAGTGTATGCGATTCATTGAGACACTGTTTTGTTTATTGTTAACAAGCAATTTGCCTGTTATGCTTTAGTTACTTATACACCAGAGTTTCCTATTTTAAAAACGCGGCGGGAAAGTTTTTTAAGGATTTAAATTGAGTGATTCTCGAAAATAGCTATTTTTGCAAACTAGCTTTCCATCCACGGCTTCACCCGCATATACTACACGAAATAAGTAGCAATCTTTCATCGAAAGATCTATTCGTAAATCACATTAGTGGTTCTGTCCCTCTGACCCTAGGATTGCCTCCCTCCCGCACTCACAAGACCAGAGTGCAGGACCCAATGAGGGATTCCCAAGCACAACAAGATTCCTTGGCAGTCGAAGTAGCACAGAATGATTATAATGAATAGAAGATTAATAATCAAAAACCTCGGATAGCCTTAGGCTAAGAGACGTGAGGTGGAAATTAATTAATTTTTTTTGACCCTAGGATTAACAATTTCAGAAAATTTAAATTATGTTTTAGAGTTATCAATGGCAAACTTTTTGTCAACGCACATGATACGTTTCCTCACACTGACGATGGAATTTTAAAAATCCTTAATTTTATTTCAGCATCCAATTCCTGCATTTTAAAAATGAACATGGATTTGTTACATATAATCTTACGCAATAAAAAGGTTGTTTTGATACTAAATATACATAAATGCATATAATATACAATCGCATATATGCATTATATATATACACTAGGGAGAATAGTGTACAAAAGTAAAAATATCATAATTTCTTAATATCAGTCGTGGACACTATATCCACAAACAAGCTTACCAATAATTTTTAAAGGTAAATTTTGAAGCATAGTTCATCGCGGTATATCATCAAATTTAAAAGAAGTTGAAAACGCATTTTTTCCTTTCTTAAACGTAAAATTTTACGTTAGTAGATCAGGCTGTTTGGGATGTGCGTTGATAAGTCAGTAGGTCAGTAAGTAATGAATGAGTGAGTGAGAGGTGAGTGGGTGCGACAATGAGGGAATGAATGAGTGATATAACGCGCAATAGAATTATAAAATGAGGAGTGGGTAAGTGTACGAGTGAAATAATAAACGGGAGAATAAATGAGTGAATGATTGAGAAAATGAATGGTTATATGGTAGAAGTAAGGAGAGAATGAGTGAAGGAAAAAGTGAGTAAATAAGGGAGGAATGATTGAGTGAATGCGTGAGTAAACGCTTGAAGGTATATGTGTAAGCGAATGAGTGCGTGAATGAAGATTATCATTTGGTTTACAGAGATTAGATTAAGGTGGATCACCACTGCAACTGAATAGGTGGCCTGCTGACACGAACTCACACATGGGCTTATTAAAGTCTCAGCTAATAACGATTATTTTGACTCGGAATGTTAAAAAATATTTTATCACAACGAAACTTATCACTTATTTGTAGGGCCACCTGTTTTTCGCGAAAAATCCCACTACCAGTTGCACTGTAAAACACGTTAGTTCAGAACCTATTTCGTATTTGGATGATTTTAAATATCGCGTTTCTTAGGTGTCTCCCAGCCAATCACAGAAGTTTAGTCCCGAGGTAACTTGATTCTGATTGGCCCTGTCGAGTAGAACATGTCTTCCCACACAAACGCGTGGCCAATAGCCAAAGAAAATTTGCAAGTGCGCACGTACAAAGTCGAATTAAAGCTTGCGTATAAATCTTTTCGCGGGGAAAAAAAGTGGTCCTACTAATTTGACAGCGCATGCACGGAAAGGAAAGTTTGTATTTTACGTATAGTCTATTCACGGAAAAGTGAGCACTTTTGAAAGCACTCTCATTTGGAATAATAGTGAATAAAATATATTTTGTTTTGGTCTTTGGTGTTAACTTTCGAGTGCGGTGGAAATTACACACTGTGTTTATTACTTACATAATAATATTTATTTTAAAATTGTGGTTAAATAATTAAAAATAGCTGAAAGGAAAAGGTAGTTAGGGCTTCAAAAGTGCTCACTTCACAGTGAACAGTCTATATCACGTTTATGTACATTAATGGCAAAGACGACATACCTCCTGTATGGATTCAGTACTCAGAAATTTTGAATCACGCCGGAGGTTAGGACATTAATCATCCTGTACGCGTCCGAGTCGGTGCCATTAATATAGAGCAGCAAAATTCGAGTTGCTTTGCTGCAGCAGACTAAACTCAAAGATGCTCTGTACTCGTTTGACGTCTGCCATTGGTCGACAACTTGTGTGTGGCATGTCCCAAGGTCGTTTTCAGCCTATAGCGAAAGCTCAACAGTTGAGTAACCAATCTCCAGCAAAGCAGTCACACAGTTTATAGTACATTCGTAGTTTCTTNCGGGACTTCCCGTGGTTATTTCTCAGGGTGTGAATACAGCGCAATTCCTATCCTCTGTACCCGTCACGCGTCAATGCATATAATATACAATCGCATATATGCATTATATATGCACACTAGGGAGAATAGTGTACAAAAGTAAAAATATCATAATTTCTTAATATCAGTCGTGGACACTATATTCACAAACAAGCTTACCAATAATTTTTAAAGGTAAATTTTGAATCATAGTTCATTGCGGTATATCATCAAATTTAAAAGAAGTTGAAAAAGCATTTTTCCTTTCTTAACCGTAAAATTTTACGTTAGTAGATGAGGCTGTTTGGGATGTGCGTCTATAAGTCAGTAGGTCAGTAAGTAAGGAATGAGTGAGTGAAGGGTGAGTAGGTGCGACAATGAGGGAATGAATGAGTGATAGAATACGTAATAGAATGAGAAAATGAGGAGTGGGTGAGTGTGCGAGTGAAATAATAAAAGGCAGAATAAATGAGTGAATGATTGGGAGAATGAATGGTTATATGGTTGAAGTAAGGAGAGAATGAGTGAAGGGAAAAGTGAGTAAATAATGGAGGAATGATTGAGTGAAAGGTGTGAGTAAACGCTTGAAGGTATGTGTAAGTGAATGAGTGCGTGAATGAAGATTATCATTTGGTTTACAGAGATTAGATTAAGGTGGATCATCACTGCAACTGAATAGGTAGCCAGCTGACACGAACTCACGCATGGGCTTATTCAAGTCTCTGCTAATAACGATTATTTTTACTCAGAATGTTAAAAAATATTTTATCACAACGAAACTTATCACTTATTTGTAGGGCCACCTGTTTTTCGCGAAAAGATCCCACTACCAGTTGCACTGTAAAACACGTTAGTTCAGAACCTATTTCGTATTTGGATGATTTTAAATATCGCGTTTCTTAGGTGTCTCCCAGCCAATCACAGACGTTCAGTCCCGAGGTAACTTTATTCTGATTGGCCCCGTCGAGTAGAACATGTCTTCCCACAAAAACGCGTGGCCAATAGCCAAAGAAAATTTGCAAGTGCGCACGTACAAAGTCGAATTAAAGCTTGCGTATAAATCTTTTCGCGGGGAAAAAAAGTGGTCCTACTAATTTGACAGCGCATGCACGGAAAGGAAAGTTTGTATTTTACGTATAGTCTATTCACGGAAAAGTGAGCACTTTTGAAAGCCCTCTCATTTGGAATAATAGTGAATAAATATATTTTGTTTTGGTCTTTGGTGTTAACTTTCGAGTGCGGTGGAAATTACACACTGTGTTTATTACTTACATAACAATATTTATTTTAAAATTGTGGTTAAATAATTAAAAATGGCTGAAAGGAAAAGGTAGTTAGGGCCTCAAAAGTGCTCACTTCACAGTGAACAGCCTATATCACGTTTATGTACATTAATGGCAAAGACGACATACCTCCTGTATGGATTCAGTACTCAGAAATTTTGAATCACGCCGGAGGTTAGGACATTAATCATCCTGTACGCGTCCGAGTCGGTGCCATTAATATAGAGCAGCAAAATTCAAGTTGCTTTGCTGCAGCAGACTAAACTCAAAGATGCTCTGTACTCGTTTGACGTCTGCCATTGGTCGACAACTTGTGTGTGGCATGTCCCAAGGTCGTTTTGCAGCCTAAAGCGAAAGCTCAACAGTTGAGTAACCAATCTCCAGCAAAGCAGTCACACAGTTTATAGTACATTCGTAGTTTCTTAACACTTTTTAAATAAGCCTTTAAAAAATCACGGCATATATGACGAGNTAACACTTTTTAAATAAGCCTTTAAAAAATCACGGCATATATGACGAGTTTGGCTGTTTCCTAGATATGTCATGTATCACAAGCGTTTTATACCTGTGTAAATATAAATGTCCCTTATTTCTAGTTAAATTAAACTTTTATTTTATCTACACATTACAATATTTCATTTATAAATAACATGAATAAAAACAGACGGATGTTGGCAATGCCTAGCTAGAAAAAGTCCTTATGCAAAATATTATTACACTGAGTGCCCACGAATGCGGTGCGTTGTCCATTTGGTGTTATTTTTCAGACTAGATTAAGCTTTGTTCACATGAGGTGGAGGAATATCCTGAAAATAGAACTTAACTAAGGCTTCAGAAAAGTTTGATGTAACCGTGAATGAACTATAATGATGCATTAGACTTGCCAATAGCCAATTAAGTCAGGAATTGCGCTCAAGTAGGCACGGAAAAGTTAAGCTTAGCAGATTATTAAATAATAGAGCGAAATTTGCAAGTGTCTAGCCATTGGTTTATTGGATCCTGTAGCGGTGACGACAGTTTTCCTTTCTGACGTGGTTGAACGTGGTTGGGCCATTCTTTTGTCAGTCGAATCCAGCAGTTGGTTCGAAGCCATTCAAGTGTTGGTCAAAGAAACTGTAGCCCAATGAACAGGGAAAGGATAAATCGGCGAGTTTGATAACCTGCAGGACCAGACTTCACAATCGCTTGTCTACGCAAGTAGATATCGACTCCTCTTTGGCTGCCTGCTGCCACAGTGGTCGGGCNCCAGACTTCACAATCGCTTGTCTACGCAAGTAGATATCGACTCCTCTTTGGCTGCCTGCTGCCACAGTGGTCGGGCCTCAGTTTTGTCACGTATGCATTAATGGTTCAGGGTACTCTTGGAGGTGTAAAATGAGTCGCGGCTAGATTGCAAACGTAAAACGAATTGCAAGAGTTTGAATTCCAGCTTGTCCACAAATGAATCCGTGAATTTTTTCACCATTCCGATGACAGTAACAATACAAATACGAATGCGTCTTCAAATTATAACACGACATTTGCAAGTGTCTATACATGAGCGTGATGCCTGAACACATTAGAACACTATGTACGAGTGTGATTACGGTCGCACTCAAAAGGAAAATTTCTGTTCCACCGAAAATAAAATTCGTATGGATGTAGTTTCATTGTTTCGTTAATGCTTGTCAGGATTTCAAAACACATTCATAGCACATCAACACTAATTATCACGAATAAAAGTAATACTATTTTTATAATAATTGAAATGGTCGCGGTAGTGTAGTGCCTAGACTGCGCGCCTCCCGTCTAGGCAAACCGTGTTCGATTCCCGGCGGGGTCGCGCCCGGATTTTCGCATGTGGGAATCGTGCTGTACGATGCCGCTGGTCGACGGGTTTACTCGGGGATCTCCCGTTTCCCCTCGCCCTTGCATTCTGGCGCTGCTCCATACTGACAACACGCTATACAAGGTATACAGAATTCATGTTAAGAGCAGCCCAAATCCCTCCACTCCACTATAAAAATTGAAATGAACAAAGTAAATTCTATTACATGTTATATATGAAAGGATATTTGATAGGGAAGGAATCAACTCGGCACTTCATTTGCTGGCTGTTAGCCAGTAAGTGAAGTAAGCGTGCCAAATTTGGCGCGAATCAATATGTCGGTCGTAAGTGGGAGAAATGTCGTTCCTATAGTGTCTAATGGTGGATACAAGTAGCACAATTCTAGCTCGCCTTGAATCCTAGGAAATGTGTTCAGAGTGCAAAGTGTTAGCGATACTCCAAGGTGCATCGGCGGTGTGTAAGTGCACGCCGTTTATTGCAAAACGTATGTTGCGCTCTGTCGTCCTTAATTTACGAAGCTGCTTGACGGAAAATTAATGCCAAATACACATTCGCTTTAAATCCACAGACTTAATATAGTTGTCAAGGAATGAGTTACATGACTTGGACTAGCAGCTTCGTTTGCCTTATTACTCTCAACCTACTTGAGAACACGTTTTCTAAACAAAGGTTCGTGGAAGTACATGCAATTTTTACAATCGAGATGCAAAACGATTTTTAAATAATTTATATGACTTCACATTTAATGTTTTTGATTTAAATGCAATCATAAACAGTGATTCTTCTTTTCTTTAAACTTTTTTTTGGGTACAGCATGTTTACGGTTTAACAAGTAAATAATTTCAGATAGTTCTGTAAAATAGTTTCATACCTATATTTTAGGATTCCTTTATTAAGGCCTACTAGTCATAAAGACAGAACCCTCAAATGTGATCTCATTGTGGTCTCAAAGTGAAGTGTACAATAAATATAACAGAAATTCTAATGGATATATCACGCTTATTTTTCATTTAACAGCGTTAAATTCTAAGGTAAAACGTAGGTATTTTGTGGATGTTAAGTTAACTTACATTGCAATGCAGTAATACAATAATTTCTAAATTTTTTTTTCTAAAGAAAAGAAAAGCTGTCGAGATCTTCCCGCACTGCTAGTTGTTTTGGGGAAATGTTAAATTGTTAAAATATAAATAAGTTAGTATTGAGTAATGTTTACTCATATATACCAATATATGTATACTGTATATATTATAATAATTCTATCAAAACGCTTTTAATAAAATCCTTAAGGCATTGGTCTACTTTCCCTAATTAACAGTTGACTTTACTGCATGTGTGTCAATTAGTGTTTCCATTGAGATAAACGCTTTCAGCAGCGTAATATTTTTTTACAAAGTTTTTAAAAGTATTATATTAACTTTGAATCATCATGCTTTTCATGACGATACTGCCCAGTAAATATGCGTGCGCACTGTCCGATTGCCGTAGCTTTGAAACAAATTGACAAGTGTTCGTGAACGTCTCAGACTACGGAAATATTCTAGACCTACGTAGCAAAAAAAATATTTGCAAATATGCGAAAAATTTATGTGATAGCATAGATATTTGTTAATACTCAAGAATATTTAATGTTCGCTACAGAAAAGAACTAGCAGTAATAATGAACTGCAGTAAGTTTCTTATAGCGTTTTAGAAGTCAAGGGAAATTTATATTATTTGAAATCATCTCACTTTTGACAAATTATCGTCATACGTAAATTTAAAAATTTGAAGCGTATTTTTGTTACTGATCAGGTCAAATTGTAAAAATTATTTTTAAACTATGGTCCTTCTGTTATAAGGGGTGATATCTATTATGATGTACAGAATTGTAGCAAGTAGTTTTTAGAAAGAATAAATTAAATCTGTAAAAATATTTTTCAACTGCGTACGTGAATTTCCTTGCGAAACGAATATATATATAATCAGATGCTTATTTAAGTATTTTACAAACTATGTATGAAATATGGTGCAACTATCAAAACGTGATCGCATCGGCCAGGATCACGCCCCTGCTTACTTTTAAATAACAGGATATCTTCAGAAAACGTGAACATCATCTCGCAAACAGTTGACGTCATAGCCCATGCGGGCGTTGGCCATGAACTGGGTTCAGACAACTATTGTTCCCGGATTGCTTTATATTACGCCTCAATTCTTCACTTACCCGCTTTCCGTTTCAGGACGCAGAGCAAACGTACGCGGACTGAAAAAAAAAAAAATTATGTTTTCACGCGAACAATAGCAGAAAAAAAATTAAGTTGTTTCAGGGGCGTTGTCTCTTAAATGGGCCTGATTTATACATGAGGTAGACGTGTTCTAAGCGGTTACGAACAGTTTTATAAATTTAATTTTCAGGCAAATTCGTTGAAGATGACAACTGGGACACCAACTGAAGCGGCCGGGAACGAGTAGTTCATGGAACAGTTGCAATATGTTTGACAGTGTCTCGTACAACTTACGAATTTTTGATATTTTCGGTAGTCTCATTTGACAGGCCGGTGTGTTGTGTTGGGTACTTGGGCGGCATCTGCTTACTACTCTTGAAGCTGCTGCGATCATTAGGAATAAAAAGGAGACAAAATGAAAGTAGTAACCGTACTCCAGTCGGCAATACGTGTACTCAGTAACAGGGACATATCACTTTAAAATGTTGCTGTATGTTAAACAAAACACGTATTTCAATGTACGTGTCTGCGACTGTTTTTGGTACGCCTCTCTAGAATACAAGTTAAATTTTTATTTGCTTATATTACAGGACAATCGCCCAAATTTTTTTTATGTATTCATATTTGTTTTTTTTTCTTTACTAGCCGCGAATAATCGAAATCATATCAACAACTTTAAAATATTATTTTTATATTAGCAATTANCAAATTTTTTTTATGTATTCATATTTGTTTTTTTTCTTTACTAGCCGCGAATAATCGAAATCATATCAACAACTTTAAAATATTATTTTTATATTAGCAATTNTTTTTTTTTCTTTACTAGCCGCGAATAATCGAAATCATATCAACAACTTTAAAATATTATTTTTATATTAGCAATTACAGCAGCTTTGGGCGGTTAGACACATCCAGCATCTCTCGCTTAAAATATACTAGTGGGCACAATTTGATCTTACAGCTGCAGCAAAGATTTTGTTTGCATCACTGCAAGTACAGGATAAGTGTTTTTTTTACGGTTTTAAATATAATGGATCGTGTACCTAACGCCGCAGTTGGCCATTTGAAAAGTTGACTGGACAACTTAATAGCTGTAAATCGTGGCGTAAGTTTGGGAGCCTCGTCAAGTATCACAGAAATAAAAACATACGAACTGTTTTTGAGGTAAGAGTCGCCGGGGACAGCGTTGGAGGTGAGATAGACTGTTTTTACCGCAGACGTCGGCACCTAATATCTGGCTAGAGGCTCTTGCCTCTCTTATCAGTTGTGTATATTTGTTCGCGCATCTCCACGGCAACACTCACCTTGATATAACACGTACCAATATAACAGCCACAAGGTCCACCTCCCCACCAGCTCGGCGACGTAAACTGAGCCTTATTGTCTCCGGCACGTACACATCACATGGCGGCCATATACGCGAGCAAACTTCGAACAGCTTTTCAGCGCGGTTATTATTTTACAGAGCTGTGGTTCTTTCCNCGTCGGAGTTGTTGTGCGCAGACGAGAAAGACAGAGTGAGAGAGAAAGAGACTGGGGTTTTTTTTTACGCGGTCGCAGAAAGAAGATGGAGCGCGTGACGGGGCCCCAGCGTTTCAAAATGGCCGCCGCCGTTAGGTGTGATTCGAGTGCTGTGACTCACCGCGGCTTGTTCTAGTCTATCTCGTCCGTCGTAACCACGGTGTTAAAATTTTTTTTCCCTCTCTCTCTCATTCGGGCGGCAGTCGATCATCGCAACCCAGGCCGACAACCTCGCATCGAAGTACACGCGCTTCAAAACCTTCACGGATACACGCTTATATTTTCTTACACGTCGAGCCACCCTTTTCAGGGCCTCGCGACAGGAGTTTGGACCAGGGTGAGTTTCTTTTCAGCTACATTATTCTGGCCACTAAGGAAATCCAGTCTACCTTACACGTCGCGGAACACACAAGAAAAATAACGCTTCACCATGCTGTCTGAACTTACAATATGTTAGTTGTACGTCTGATATTTTTCTTGCAGTATATGCGCGCAGTTCCTGCAGATATGTTTCGACGTGTATTTACTTACAGTGCGGGGGAAGTGGTCCTAAACAGCCGAGGTGTTATGCGTCTGGAAGTCGCGTGCTTCACCCGTGGATCACTCAACACACGCACTCACGCACTCGTCGAGTGGCGGTCTCCGCACCACGCTAGGGAAAAAAGAATCCTCGCAGCCACGAATGGTCCAGCGAGCTCCGTCGCTGGATGTTCGCTTCACTCGGCGCTGCCCCGAGGCGCACTGATCCGAACTTGAGCGTTATAAAACAGAGATATTGTCGCACCGGGAGATATTTCAGCCACCTTATCTTTGCCTCCTCCATATTTTTTCCCACCTTCTCCCCCGAGGGGGCCTATCTGTAGATTGTCTCTGCTGGTAACACCGCAGTATCTCAGATGAGCTGCCGCTGCCCCGCCGTGGTGCGGGGCGAAGGGGAGGAGGCGAATCGCTTCCCACTTATTTTAATAATGATAGCAGCGTTTAACAACGATAATACTGTTTGTCTAGGTACGACTCGGGTCGCCGCGCAAACACACACACACCATTTTACTATAAGGTCGCGCTGCGCGCACGAGCTTGCACGAGAAGCGCCGTAGAAGCCGCGACATTCCGGCAGATGCTGTGTGGTTATTAGTCATGATAAGGACTGATTACACCCCCCTCCCCACCATTCCTGGCTTGTCGACTGTTACAACAACGCCGGGTGCAGTGTCAATAGCCGAATACGATATGTATGCAACAGCTCGCCTGATAAAAATGTTTCTGTAGCGCACGGTAGCTGCGCCAGATAAGTTTGTGTCAAAACATCCTCTGTAGTTTGTGGAGGTATTCGTGGTAAAGCATCGTCCCGAACAGAGTTCGTGCGTTTCATCTGTTATTTTATTTTTATCCCAACGAGTCAATACGTTCAGCAGGCGATAAAATAATCGAGATCAGTTCCTTAAGATGTCATTTTTTTTAAATATGTTTTGAAAACTTTGGCATTAATTAATGCGTTGGTTAATGTAGGCAATTAGAATTAATTTCAATTATTCGAGGGATTTGTTATAGATATAAATAAGTAGATAATCATTCAATAATTTTTTTACAGCAGACATTACTGGAATATTATTACTGGCCTTAAAAAAACTCCACGTATATTTAGTGGGGTTTCATTGAAATCACAAACTATAAGCTAATTGAACGCGTATCTTCACCAAGAAACATCACTACATTTAATTATAATTAACTTTGTTAAAGACGCGTATATCTCATTTCGTCAACACCTATAAAGGTATGTTTTTTTTTTCATTTCATTAGAATAAAATCTGTTTTCCGTTACCCATCTTCAGAGAATAAAATATTATAAGATCGGGATTAGCTTCGTACCAAATACTCAATAAACATTATTTAAGTCGTAGATCAAAACGTATGTTATATTACTCCATAATAGTAATTATTTTTAGGTCTGAAACGAATTTGAAATGTTAAAATATTTATTTGCTGCAGTATATGTTTATTTCTGTATCGGCTACGTAAGTTAAACCAAAAAATTTCTTTGTAGTAGCTACCAAATTTTTTTGAAATCCATCCTATAGAATGGTTCTGTAATGAGCACAAAATTATTAAGTAGTAACTTCTAAACGGTTTGTCAATAATTACACAAAGAAATGATTGTTTTTTAATTACTGACATACTCTGTGGTTTATACAAAATAAATTTTGTACTCATAACAGAGAAAATTAACACGTTGGATACCACAAATTTTTTTAACTTGTATAATCTGCAGAGTTTCAGAAACACAGCCGTCAAACAGCTCAAAAGTAACTGATATTTTGGCCTACGTATCGGCTCATCCTGATACCAAATAATTATATAAAAACACAATACAGTGTAATGCATAACGAATACTAAATTACATTAAAACATAGCATACTGACAGATCTCGGGGGCATGTTCGTAATCTCGATCAAATGTTATTGTGTCATGTACTTCAATTACAAATAAGAACTGTTTTTAAAATAAAGTTTTATCTGCATTTAATTAATTGCGACGTAGCTAGATTTTGTAAGTGGTTCACCTGTGGTAAAAAATATTGATTAAATCTCACTTGAGACATTTTTTTATCTACATTACTCTTGTTGGTTAAGAATATGATTGATTTCATCCAGAGCTAGAAACGTCAGCAAATATTTATTTGCAGCTATTCCCGTTGCATGGCTTCATTTTACAGCTTTTAATTTTATCGTGAAATTTACCAACTAGGTAAAACTTTACACCAATTACTTTTCTGGTAATGTTGCACTCTTAGAGTTACATATTGATAGCAGTGCGTGTGACGTTTGCATACTATAGTATTTGAGAATAATAAGATTCGGTTAAGAATTAGGAATTTTTCTTTAGTATGTAATTTTCAGGCACTTCTGTGAACCATTATTGTCTACACTAAAAATAAAATCATTCGAAGTACTACGTCTTTATATCGCAATAATGTTTGGAAGACTGATATTCACTGACTATTTATATAAACAAAAATTTTTTTCAGTGTATTTTCTTTCGATATCATGCAAAATCTACTGGGAGAATTTTGACGTAATTATCACTCTAGGGTAGGTCTTAAATAATCTTAAATACTGGAGTACATATCATCACGTCATATCAACAAGGAATTAAGCAGTAGAGATTTAAACATATATTTTTTTAAATTTTTTGTGCTCTTGATGGATTTTTTATGCGAACATCAATGGTGAATCATTATATAGGCTGTTCACGGTAAACAGAGCCCTTTCGAAAGCCCTGCTTCGATATACTTGTATGCATGTTGTGTATCCTTCCGCCTTATGTAAAATTAACACTGCCGTGGGACTCATCACTTTATTCACGTGTCGGTCAAGTGAAACTATGGAATTATTATAAAAATTAAATATTTTACTAATCTGATCATTCTTACACTTAGATGCATTAAAAAAAACATAAAGCGAAAGAAACAATTTAAATAATCACAAATGTTTGCCTAACACTTTGAATTCGACGTTAAGACATGGAACTACTTCCCCTCCATAGTTACCAACTTTACTGGGCGCATGCCACTCAGTGCGCCAATTAAAATATATGCAGGTAGGAGCAGTGACTTTTTCCTAAGGTCAATTTTCAAAAGTGCTCACTTTATCGTGAACAGCCTTTACAATGTTATTTTTCTGGAACTTCACATTTTTGGATTACAGTCGATGTTTGTATCGCGTTATGTTAACAGACAGGCAAGCTTATTTTACAGTGTTACTATAAGCATTTTGAAAATGTATTCATGGTCAAATACTTTATTTCCTTAAAATCGTCGTTTATTACGCTTTGTAGTATACTATCTAACCAATCATATACTAATATGATTGGTTAGATTTTTCGAACACATATTTCATTCGGTAATTAAAATTCCGGGTGTACGTAGCTGTAGGATAAAGTCTTGTGTAATTTCGATCTTCCACAAACAACATTCTGTTTCAAATTCAAATTCCATGCTGACGTACCCGCAGGGAGATATATTATTATTTTTAATTTCAATAATTTAAAAAATTTCAAACTCATTAAATTCTATGACAAATCCCAATTATGTGTGGGCGAAGCAACAGTTATAAAACTTCATTAGCTTTCAATTTTCCAAATTTGAAAGTTCAAATTACAGGAGGGCGAAGCCGCGATATACAGCTAGTTCAAAATTAATCTCTTTATATAAGTAGCAGCAAAGTTTAGTTAATCAAGAAACCATCCGATTCCCTATGAAATATATTATTTAAGAAAAGTTTTTAAAGCTCTTTGCTAAGTTAATGGTTATCAAGAATTGTTTCTGAGCTTAAGGCTCACAGGCTGTGTAATTAATTTATACGTTATGAGTACAAACATAATGGGCGTTACACATTAGCACTGGAACTCTGAAACTGAAATTTAAATCACCTTATTCGCGGTACCCCCAGTTTAAACAATTCTTCATGTGACGCTGAATGATTGAAACCAGGTTTCATATAAGAACATGGTTTTCAACATGTAAGACATATTATATTGGTGCAACTAACCATTTTAGTAAGTAAACTCCCCAACCACTTCCAGCTAAAACGGCGATAAATACACACATAAATGTTTAAGCAAAATTATTTCCTCATTTCATTCTATTTGTCGGAAATGCATCTGAATNTTATTTCCTCATTTCATTCTATTTGTCGGAAATGCATCTGAATTAAAGTGCTTTTATTCTGAATTTTGGTGTCAAAATTTAAACAGTGCAATCTCAAGAATAACAATGCAATTCAAACCTTATTTTTTAATACATCCAATTACAATTACCTGTCTTAATATAGAAATTTTCGTGGGTTTCCGTATGCGAAGTAACGTAATACATAACAAACATTTTGCCAGGTTTATTGTTTCTATTCAAATGTTTCTGATTTTCCTCTAGTCATAAAGATTTTTTGTATACTTCTTATTAGTACAAAATATGAAATATATTTTAAGGATTATCTTGCAGAGAAAATAACATAGGATATCAGTATTTTTTATACAAGTGGAGTTATGCAAAATAACCACATTTATGTACTGCTATGTTGAATTTCATTCCTTAATGCTGTAGCTGTCAATTGATATATGACAAGCAAATGGAATTGGCTTGTTGAAATATTTTATCTTAAAGAAGAAAAAATGTTGTTTTAAAAATTAATTTTTTTTACATTTAAAAAAAATACAAAGTACCAAATGTTTGTGATGAACATAATATTATTTTGAAGTGAATTACAAAATAATTCAGTGTTCACGACAAGAAACAAAATTTGTGGGGTGAATATTACCATATCTCTTTAGTGAACGTTTACCAATGTTTTAAATGAAGACTGTAAATATTGAAAATAGAAAGTAAGCTTACTCAAAATGTTTATTGGCCTGTCGGGAGATGTATAAACATGGTTATACAAACGCACAAACTTATAGTAAAACATAATTTTTTGCTTACTCGTTATTTAATATAAACTGAAGACATTTGTTCTTGTGCTAAGAGAATAAATATGTAATATTTTAAGAATCGCAAATTATTGTTCACTGAAGAATTTTTTTAACCATATCGCGTGTCAGTTAACATGCCTTTATTTCAGAATATTTTAATAAAGTAAATAAGTTAAGATTAAATTGTAAACACAACTTGCTCAAAAACAATGGGTATCATTACATTGTTATAAAATTATGATCGGAGAAAAGTAAGTCCACTACATTTTCCTGTAATTAA
This sequence comes from Clitarchus hookeri, assembly GCA_002778355.1. Lineage (NCBI taxonomy): Eukaryota > Metazoa > Arthropoda > Insecta > Phasmatodea > Phasmatidae > Clitarchus > Clitarchus hookeri. The sequence goes on along the minus strand of NQII01003653.1, from coordinate 50,285 downwards.
TCACTTGTAATTAATAAAATAATAATGGTTTAATTGTTACTATACTTTTAAATTTTAAGCCTCCATCCATNAATTAATCACTTGTAATTAATAAAATAATAATGGTTTAATTGTTACTATACTTTTAAATTTTAAGCCTCCATCCATCTCTTATATGGATAAAGCCTCGAAAAAAAAAATTAATGCACAATCACCTCACTCTCAATTTTTGGAAATCATGAGAAGGGAAGAAAATACACAGTTTACAGGTGACACTTAAGTGTCACAATCCAAATTCGACTATATTTTAGATAACAGTTCTGGTGAACGCACACATTCTCAAAGCAAGAATCACGTTTTTAGTGTTATGAACATAGTCCGCAAAAATGCGGAAGTGTTAATTGTTGATTGCATACGTCTTGCACTAACAGGATGGTGAGACGTACATTAGAGCTATAGTTATAATTACCCGATATAACGCATACACGTAGTCTGGTGTAAACGGAAGCCTCCAACACAGAATAATACAGTTGTTTAATTCAATCATAAGTTAAACCACGATTCTAAGGCGCTATCAACAACATTGTAAATTATCACTTTAGGAAATGTTTAGAGCTAACTGTTTGTTGTAATATTTCTTTACTTCTCCGACAATGGGCAGGAAAATAAATATATTGTATGTAAATCCACTCGGAAAATTAACCTGTGCTATTATTTATGAACTCCTGGAAAGATATTTGAGAAAATAACATCCTTATTCTCTTACAAATGACATGCATCAAACAAAAAAAATTAACTTTTACGAACTAAATAACATACCTGTGCTCATATTTGCCTTTTTTGTAAGTAGAATTAACTATCAAATAAAATAGACGTGAAATGAGAAGCAAACAACAGACGACCTAAGGAAATGTTTGTGGTGTTGGCGAGCTTAGCATTTCCCCAAATCCTGAAGTATTTAAATCTTTTATCCGGTCACGTGGTCGACTCAGGGCCTTGAGTTGACTCATTTAGACAACGTGCTTAAATTATGTTTGCCACGCCAACAAAGTCTACGTATCGTCAATCAGGCAGATTTTTGAGCTATTAATGGAGGTTTGTTTGTTTGTGCAACGAGTGTCAATAAGTTGACTTTCGCATGTGATCTCATTTTTTTCAATCACGAAAAATAATCGTAACATTCTAATATAGGTGTTTTCCCACTTCTTGGGCGTTTCCCTTCAATCACAATACATACTTCTGACATTTTGTTCATGGCAAGGCAGGAATGACNTTCCCACTTCTTGGGCGTTTCCCTTCAATCACAATACATACTTCTGACATTTTGTTCATGGCAAGGCAGGAATGACATTTTGTTCATGGCAAGGCAGGAATGACCTAGATTATACCCAGGTTAGGAATAAAGCGATATTTCTTTTGGNATGACATTTTGTTCATGGCAAGGCAGGAATGACCTAGATTATACCCAGGTTAGGAATAAAGCGATATTTCTTTTGGAAGCGTTTGGCATAAGAGAAGTTTCATTCGCAAGTTGCGCTCACTCTAAGAAATTATTCGTAAAATTACCATATCAATGTGTACGAAATGTCATAAAGTGCGAATGGTTAACTATTTTCCCATATATCCATGGTACCGTTGATAAACTCACTCACGAACAGTCAAATTCGTAGGGAAGTCCCCAACCTTGTATAGTAACGACGCAGAACATCCCTATATTTGCAGTCTAGCATGTGCTATTATTTCCATACAATGTATAGGTTAAAAACTTCCATTTCAGTTTAGGAAGTTTACTAGAAAAAAAATTTATGGTGGCGGTGTTCCAAAGATGTATCTTTAAAGCTGGCGGTAAACTGATAAATTCTACATATTTGCGTGTAAATGTTCTTGCTTGGCCCGAATTGTGATATATACTTGCCCGTTTCAAAATATGAAGTATTATATTTATCTTGTATATTTAAATGATGCCCTCCGTTTAAAAGAATGAACAGTAAAAGTAAAATTGTGTTTGACACTGAGCATTCGTAAATACGTATTGAAAAAAAAAAAAAATTAATAACGAAATAAATATGTATGTCTCCAAAAGGAAGTTTTAGATTCTATTGCATATTTAATTATAGTTGTTGTGTTATAAGTTCTGTTAAAATCAACTATATCACCGATTATACTATATAAACTATTTCATGGACATATTCCGTTAATTTCCCAATATACTGCGAAGAATTAAGTTTGTTTATTATTTAAGTAGGATTCTAACACAACACAAATAGGAAGATTTTATATGTAAAGAGACATTACAACTATCCCATTGGTTTACGCGTAAAAGTAACGAAGAAAATTCGGTACACGTTCAACAGCAGTTTTACCTGGCGGCGAAAATCTTAAATTTGCCGAACTATTGCCATCGAGCTTCCCAGCCTGAGAAGAATAAACCTTACCTGATATTAAAAGTATCGAAAAACCACGAGTTTATTTTCGAACGTGACGCCGAACGGCAGATACTTACTCTGCAGTTGCGTAATTTCTCTTCTCTCCGCGTCCAAAAAAAAAAAAATTACGCGGTGGAGCTCCGTCGCAGCCATCTTGCCGCTGATAAGCCTTTTTCCTTTCACCTGTCAATCGTCGATCTCCCGGGATGCCATGGCGGCTGGCCATTGTTTGCTCAGAGTCGCCAAAGGTGGAAGGGGTTGCGTAGGGGAAGGAAGGGGGCAGGATTGAAGAGCGAGAGAGAGAGAGAGAGAGAGAGAGATACGGAAAGACAGCGTGTCACTCGGCGCGAAAGCCAATCACGCGCCACCTGAAGCCTTTCCTTCATTTCTTTCCACTTTTGTCGTTTTTTTGCGCCGCACACGGGGTTCCCGAAGACGGACGTGCGACTTGTTACCGCGGACGCCCACGGGACAGCGTCGGACGTCTGCACAAAGAGCGACCGTAGGCTCGCGCGCGCCAGTGTTAGTCCGAAGACGGCGGTACTCGTCCGAACACGCCCCGTCCTCGTCGTCGTCGCCGCACCAGAAGCTCTGCAGACACCGGGCCCGCTGCGTCTCCGCGGAACGACAGACCGCACCAGGTGAGTCGCTGCTCGTGATAAAGCCCTGCCCCGAAACATTATCGCCGCTCGGCCGGAGGTTATCATCGTCGTCGGTATCGCCAACAGTAAATCTCGCCGAGATTATAAATTTCATCGATATTTTCACTCGAAATTATCAAAAGATATACGTTCCGATCGGCGGAGATCTTTCCCCCCTTCCTCGCTGCTGCGTGAGTCCTTCAAACATATGATTCTACATTCCTTNGTTCCGATCGGCGGAGATCTTTCCCCCCTTCCTCGCTGCTGCGTGAGTCCTTCAAACATATGATTCTACATTCCTTCGAGGGAAAGAATTTCACGCCATCTCGAATTAAACATTTTTTTCTCCATTAATTATGTTTGAGATTAATGTTTTTAAATGTGAATTTTTAGGGCGTAGAACATTACTTTATTATATTTTCGAGGCGATTACACTTTGACATCTTGTACTAGTCATTCGCAGAAAGTAGACCTAGCCAGTTATTAATTACCATTTATTCTACATGGTAAACAAATAGGTGTACACCATTTATACTACAGTTATTCAATTATTTGAGTTATACGCTGTACCTTGTCAAAAAAGAAATTTCAATAATGAATGCTGAGTACATATGGTTCAAGAACTGGTAACGCCACTAAGAAAATGTTCGTCGGATTAATTATACTGAAGAGAAAAAGCTTTAACGAATTACAAAACTTCTACATCATTTAATTATATTACCTTAATCCAAAATTTGTCAACAAAATTCTTGAAATTTTTGGAAATATTGCCGAAGGAAATGATATGAATACTAACCCTTACTGGTCGTGAATTAATGGTTAAATTTTTTCACTAACATATTTTTTTGTTTACACCCTCTCCCTCCCTTCTCGAACCAACGAAATACTCATAGAAATTAATTGTACAATCCTTTGTCCAATATGAAGTAGCTCTTCTAACTTTATTTTGTAAATTATTACGTGGCCGAAACAGAATGTAAGCTTCATGAAATCTCATTAGAAGTGAATTTTTGAACACAATAGTGCACAACAAAACAAATTGCGATTTACTCTGTTAACAGTGAACGTTGCGCTTCATTTTGAAAAATTTAATTTAAAAAATAGTTTTACTTTCAAAACTAACAATACAGGTGTAGAATTATATGACGGTAATATAATGTGTGACAATATTTTAAGCGTGCATTCACAAATTCTTGTAGTTATTTTCAGAGCCTTCAGTGTTGAAATGAGGGTTTTACTATGAGGCTCAAAGCCTCTTTTGTGAAGTGAGGTTATTTCTCCAGTCCTCCTGTACATTAACTTGCGCATTCGCATATGCCAAGCAAACAATAAACACAATAACTTGTGTATTGTGTATTACGTGTGCTACGTTAAGTAACAAATGCATTAGAGTTATGGATTGTGCACTAAGTAAAAGATATACTTAGCAACAGTGCTAACTTGGAGGGAAACTAAATGACAGTTGTTTGTAAATATCGAAATGAAAAATGTTGTAAATATTTTAAAATTGATTCAACCACCCTCCCTTTTTTTTTTATTGTACGTAAAAGTACGAATTAACAGTTTAAACAGTTACAATATTTGTGTAGTTACATCTTTAATTACATATTTGCGCACTGTATTCTGTATGCAAGACTTGCTAACTAAACAATTATAAAACAAGGATTGGATTTCCAAAGTAAGGAAGCATATTGACATAACCAAAATTACAAATACATATTTGCTTGGAGCATAAGTTGAGAGATATGCAGATTTGCTTAACGATCATTGCCGCGCATACACTCACTGTAAATTTCTCTGGAATGTAGTAAATAAGGGTTTTTATAATCAAATAAATTGGTACATTTTTGAAGACATTTATGTATAACTGTCTAATATTTTAGAAAACTCTTTGAGAATATAAAAAAATTAATGTTGANAATTTTTGAAGACATTTATGTATAACTGTCTAATATTTTAGAAAACTCTTTGAGAATATAAAAAAATTTATGTTGATTAGTTCAATATGCGTGTGAAAACTAGCACAAACCAACTTACCATCTGTAAGAGATGTGAAATTTTTTTTGTAGTAATGGGGATAAAAAACATAGTTTAGAGACTTAAACTGACATCTGAAATATGGCATGTTGCATGTTTTTTTTCCTGTGGGAGGGGGTTCGGCATCTGAAGAAATACATATACGCGTTTCGACTTCGTAAGTGTGGAAATCAAACTAATATTCTACAAATGAGAAACTGTCAAGCAAATGCCCGCTACAATTACATACAGACAGGTCAACACTCTGCATTTATTAAAGTTAATTTTTTTTTTAAATATATGAAAAGCAAAGTCGTGCTACTAAATTACATAATCGTTTCCAGTAAAGTTAACGTTAATTTTTTTTATTTTTAGTTTTGTAAAAGTTGCCAATCAAGTGTTTATTTTCTTTATTAGAATTATATTATATCCATGTTAGTGTCGCTTTGCGTGCAAATACGTTTGTATTATTCATGTATATTACTAATGACTTTATTATTATACAAAATACTTTTTTAATTACTTCTTGTTTCTTTGTGCAACTCTGACGCCTAGCCAACTTACTTTTCTAAGTATTTCCGTTTTAAGCATGCTTTCTTTGATAGTGGCTAATGCGTTTGTAGGTCTTTCTTTCATGGACGTATGGATGTTAGTACGTGTGAGTCACCTGCTTAGAACTACTAAATGGTTTTACTGNTAGGTCTTTCTTTCATGGACGTATGGATGTTAGTACGTGTGAGTCACCTGCTTAGAACTACTAAATGGTTTTACTGGATCACGAAAAAATTTGTACATTTAAAATGCTTAGTAAGAATGCCATTTTTTTTATTTCCAACCATATTTTATAAATGGCGGCCTCATAAAATCTCAAGAGACAATCATATCTCAGATACCGTATAATANTAGGTCTTTCTTTCATGGACGTATGGATGTTAGTACGTGTGAGTCACCTGCTTAGAACTACTAAATGGTTTTACTGAATCACGAAAAAATTTGTACATTTAAAATGCTTAGTAAGAATGCCATTTTTTTAATTTCCAACCATATTTTATAAATGGCGGCCTCATAAAATCTCAAGAGACAATCATATCTCAGATACCGTATAATAAACTGAAACATAACTCGGTATTGGTACTGGCATCGCCTTATGAGTGCGTTACAAATTTTTACATTCGCCAGTGTGGATGTACATATGTAGAAATCAAACTCATATTCTACGACTGAGAAACTGTCAAACAAATTACCGCCACAGTAATATACACTCTAAGAAATTATTTGTAAATTTGCCATATCAGTGTATACGTAGTGACAAAGAGTGAATGGTAAAATATTTTCCCTCGCATACATTGTACGGTTCCTACAGTTGCTCAGTAAACAGTCAAATGCGTAGGGAAGTTCCCGAATTTGTATAGTAGTAATGCTAAACATTTCCATATTTTCAGCATGTTACGTGGTACTTTCACCATACATTGTATAGGTTAAAAACTCCCATTACAGTTTCGGAAGTCTACCAAAATTTCGTTTACAGTGTACAGACAGTTTAACAGAGCACAAATTAANACAGTTTCGGAAGTCTACCAAAATTTCGTTTACAGTGTACAGACAGTTTAACAGAGCACAAATTAACTGTTTTGGCTTTGTTAACTTACCCCATGCTATTTGACAAAATGATTGCCCTTTTCTCTCTAAGCAACTTTCTCTTGTATGAAACAGTTTATATGGCATGAACCAAACTTTTCAAAGTAAAAATATCTGACCGATAAAAATATTTTCCGAAGCTATGAGATTTTTTTATCGCCCTATATTTGGGCGGCAGTGTCACCAGGATAGAATAAAGCATGAAGTTAGTTTATCAGACTTTTTAATCCGTTAAAACCAAATTTTCTCACAATACTAGTACGGAAGATCTAGTTATAGACTTGTCACTACTCTACATTCCTTCATGCATATAGTATTTAGTATTTAGTTAAGATTTAAAATTCGTTGTACAGACATGCTCTAAGATACATGAGCACCTGTACTTGTNTAGTATTTAGTATTTAGTTAAGATTTAAAATTCGTTGTACAGACATGCTCTAAGATACATGAGCACCTGTACTTGTGGCCGAGGAAAGTAGGCTCCGCAGTGAAAACTGTTTGTATGTTACCAACGTCTTTGTAAACGTAAGTAAATACGCGNGGCCGAGGAAAGTAGGCTCCGCAGTGAAAACTGTTTGTATGTTACCAACGTCTTTGTAAACGTAAGTAAATACGCGAATGTTTATACACGTTTGAAAAGCGACGGTTTCTCGGACTGCTATATATGGAGGGTGGCCATAAAGTCTTATGGGGCTAAATGAAGGAAAGATGAATGGCAATTCCGTAATGCGAAATGTGCTCCGCGTATCCGTTAGTTTCTCACTGGGTAGATCATGTTTCACTGAATTATTTCAATGATGGGAGAATCTGGAGCAGCAACTCTGGCAGTTATCCTTCCCCGCAAATGTTCCAGATCCAGTATTTTACAGTACGCACTTCCGATAACACAACTGCTATTGCAAACAAGGTTATTTACACAGAGTTCCGACTCGCAATCCAGCATTTGGGCAACACATAATGCAACCAAAGGTGTACCAGGGCGGTTGCTGATCACATCAAAGTCACATGCCATTTCGTCACTCAATAAATAGCAGCAATTTTCTCCACGAATGTTCGATTCGAATGAACTGTTCACAATTCATGAACTACAACCAACCATCACTTTTGGAGAGACTTGCATGCTGTTGTTGGCGAATCAGCAGGGGCCATCTCCGTGTACACTTGTACAGAGGCGAGAGAGAAATTACACATGCCACCAACAAAATTTACTAGTTGGACAATCTTTTGAATAAAAAATGTTCAACCGAAAAGAAAGTATTTTGAGCCTGTCCCATCCGTAAATGTCCCCTTCGTGGAATTCAGCAAGAAGTTATCCATGTAGTGGAACAATTTCCATCTTGAACTAATATCATGGCCTAGTTAGAAAGAATTTACTATTATTTTATAATAGAACATAGGCTTCTCTGAAACCTTAAGAATGAGTTCAAGGAAGTAAATAGTGACTGCAAAATACAGTACAAGACTTATTAAATACCAGTTNGAATAAAAAATGTTCAACCGAAAAGAAAGTATTTTGAGCCTGTCCCATCCGTAAATGTCCCCTTCGTGGAATTCAGAAAGAAGTTATCCATGTAGTGGAACAATTTCCATCTTGAACTAATATCATGGCCTAGTTAGAAAGAATTTACTATTATTTTATAATAGAACATAGGCTTCTTTGAAACCTTAAGAATGAGTTCAAGGAAGTAAATAGTGACTGCAAAATACAGTACAAGACTTATTAAATACCAGTTGCCCACGATAGGATTGAAGTGGGAGAAGGATATTCATAAATAATACTGGATTTCTGATAGTAATGATTTACACTTCCTGCATTAACTGTTAACCTATTTCTCCGCAACACCCTCCCTTCCCTTTTCCCAGTTCTTATTCATAGAGTGTACAGCATTTGTTTACAATTTTCGCTCAAACACACGTTTATTTTGTTTTCAGGCATACTTTTCTAGGCTATTCTGCTTCTTGAGTAGAGATGTGGTACAAAAACGACTTTATATCCTACTGATCACTGTAACATTCGAAAGGAACAAAAAATATAAGAATGAAAAAGCCAAAACTGCAGCAAATCATGATCCTCATAAATAAAATGCGAAACAACAGCAGATACGTTATAGGAAAAATCTGTATCAGATGAGAGTGAAAGTAATCAAAGGGTAGTCAGGAAAGAATGAACTGACTTACGAAAATATTACAAGTATCCTCTCTTCTTCCTTTCTAAAACAGTACTACAAAGTCAAAAATATCATTTTGAAATAAAGGCACGCTATTTTTAAATACGCGGGCTCTCATTAGCTAACCACAGTCAGAGACGTAAAATAATATCTTCTCGAAGATTCGTTATGTGTAATTTTTAGGGATTTCTTTTTGTTCATTCTGGGGAAGAAGATTTAGGGAATAAGTAACGGGTACACCCCCTGGAACATACAAATGAAAGTCTGTTTCCTTGCAGAAAAGTTTAGTATGTCTGCATAACTCAACCAGTCAGGTGCCACAAATGAGCTTGTTGTTTCCCACAACATAATACGATCGCGTAAACGCGAAATACTCCATTTGTAATTTTTTGAATGAAGGAGCTCGATANTGTTTCCCACAACATAATACGATCGCGTAAACGCGAAATACTCCATTTGTAATTTTTTGAATGAAGGAGCTCGATAAGGGTTATCGATACATTTGTAATCAGTAAATCTAATTTATACACTGAAGAGCAAAAAAAACTGGTACACCTGTATAATATCGTGTAGGGCCCCCCGAGCACGCAGAAGTGCCGCAAGACGACGTGGCATGGACTCGACTAATGTCTGAAGGTATGCAGGAGGCAATTCGCACCATCAATCCTGCAGGGCAGTCCACAAATCCAATCTGCTCCGATTTGAGAAAGGGTTGCATGTATGTCACGTTTAATGATTCTCGTCAGTCGTCTTTTGTTCTGTTCTTTCAAGATCTTTTTCCGGCCGCAGCGATGTTGAAGATGTGATGTTTTACCAGATTACCCATATTCACGGTACACTCGTGAAATGGTCGTACGCGAACATCAAAATGTTATCGCTATCTCGGAGATGATATGTCCCATCTCTCGTGCGCCGACTATAACACCAAGTTCAAACTCACTTAAATCTTGAAAACCTGCCATTGTAGCAGCAGTAACCAATCTAGCTGCCGACCGCATCGCGTTACTCTGATTGGTTCCATACCTCTGTTATTTGCATACGCACGCCTATACCAGTTTGTTTGGCTCTTCAGTGTACATTATTTCGACAGTATTTTAACACACCAGTTATTTGACTCTGAGCTTAAGGGCTGAATTTGGCACAATGCTTAGCATTCCTTTGTTCAAAGTTTAGGAGGTAATTACACAACGAAAATGAGGTAAAATGAGAAATATACGAGTTTTGACATGAAGCCAATATACAGTCTCGAAAATGGAAACATAGAATACTTTTACTATAAAGTATTGGAAAATTCAAAGGATCAACAAAACAATGTGTTCAATTATCATTAAAAGGAGATAATACTTGCTTCTGGAAAGTAAATATAATCATAAACCGGCATTAACTAAAGAAACAATGCCAAACTCTTACTTATTTATCCATTTTTCAAGGAAAAATACAAATCCGTGTAAAAAAATATGCATTTTATGAAAATAAATATTGTTAGCGTAAATAATTTTTGTGTTAATTTTTTTTTGGGAAAAAATATTATTTTCATAAATAAATACTTAAGAACCAAATTTTTTTCAAAAGAGACTTTTTAGATAAATTGTATTCTTTTTGAAAAAGAGTTTTGTGGTTTAAAGTTTTTTTCTTAAAAATATATGGTTCACATACACACTCATAGATATATACAATACATATACATGCATATAGGTATAATTGTGATGCTCATTATCACACAATTTTATTCAGTCATTGAGGAGACCAATAAATATTTATAAAAAAAGATGGAATTTTCATTTCCCATTGTAGATATGAAGCCTGCGATTAGTACGTTAGTAATAACCGGAAACATTCGAGCATTAGTCACCTAAAAAGTTGGCTTATTCTTTGAACTGACACATGACAGCAAACTTTAAAACGTTACTCGAATTACATAAACAGCAAAACTAAGTATCATACAAGGGACTGAATAAGTGATGTCCCATCTCATTCAGACCCAGGGACGCTATCTGCAAGGCAACTCGATTAATTAGACAAATTTGATTGTTTTGTGATGGGTGGTAAAAGCCACAGACTATACTATACACTTCCGTATTTGTACTATGAACGTGTGTTATTTGCATTATATTAGCTACTATAAAATAATTTATCAACTAAAATAATTTTTCGCAACTTCTTTGTCTATAGTACATCTGATGGACGCAAAACACTTATTAAACAAAATCTGTAAATAGGACATTTAAGGTTCCTAAGTTATAAGCCAATTACTTAATAGTAGAAAGCAAAAGTTCCTTTGGCGACAAGTGACATCTGGCACTCGAGTCGAAGCCGCTCGACCACCATGTTGCAACGTCAGTTGGCGTCAATTTTTGACATTACGACTGATAAAATACCCTGTTTTTACCCCACAACCACTTCATAAATCTATGATTACACCTTAAAATCACATTTACCTCCCAAAAGTTTCTATAAAAGAGTGGAAATTTACTACACGAGTCCTCAAATCAGCAAGGGGGATGTGAAGCTCTTCGATGTATGAGCCAAAAAGTCCCCAAATCAGCTAGGCGGACCCACGGCTCTGAGTCAATCACAGCAGATCATGGAGGGGGGAAGGGGGGCAGCAGTAATGCTTTTTTAAGCTATGGTTTCAACCACCATATTTGTTTACATTATGGTGCCCACCGCCATGTTTGTTTTCATTATGAACCCCAACTACCATATTGCATTTATGTGACCGTGACCTTGACCTTGATCACAGGTTACCTTAACCTGTAAAATCGAGAAAAATCACAAAAAAGTAACTAATAAGGAAAAGTTACGTTATTGACCCCCATGTGAACTTAAAAAATTGACGAAAATCGCAAAAAATCGTAAAAAAAAAAATTAAGAATTTTAAAAATTATATTTTTTGGGGTTTTTTATATTTACAGGTAAAAATTTTGGGGTTTGATTTTTACGATTTTTAGTGATTTTTCTTGATTTTACAGATTTAATGACACCCAGGATCAAGGTCATGGTCATGTCAATTCAGTATGGCAGTCGGGATCCATACTGTAAACAAACATGGTGGTCGGGGTCCATAATGTAAAGAAATACAGTGGTCAGGACCATAGTATAAAAAGGACCACTGTCCCCATCATCTGCTAGGTTTGACTTGGAGGCTTCAGTCCACCTAGCTGATTTGGGTACTCCTGGGTTACACATCAAAGAGCATAGAATTAACCTCGCTGATTTAAAAACTTGTGCAAAAATTTATATGTTTTTTGGAAATTGTTTAGAGGGGAGGGGCGATTTTGGTAGAAAATAATTTCTATCTGAAAAGATTATGGGGTAAAAACAGAATATTTGGTTGATTGTGACGTCACAAAATGGTCGCCGGATGACGTCACAACATGGCGGCCGGGTAGCTCCATATCCAGTGCCAGAAGCCACTTGTACTCAAGGAACTTAAAAGCTCTCTGCTCTTAATGTTATTAAATAAAATAAAAAAAGCTTTCCACTCCTGGTATTTGTTCCTTTCATACGATGTAACTAAGTAATATGAAAATAAACATGGAAAAGGACAGTGTTAAATGTTTTTAATAAACTGTCAATATATTAATTTTTCTTGACATATGAAATAAAAAAAAACACTAAAGGCTCTACATTCGCTTGTATTAACATCTTGCACGTGTATTGACAAAAAGTTTTGGAAGTCCTGTAAACATGTTGCTTTACAACACAGAGCATTATAACGTTCTGGAATTCATCTCTGTTTATTTTCATACCGTCTGTACCCACTGCTCTGCTTGCTCGCAATTTGAATTATTGTGTATAGCATATTACAAGTAAACAAAATTTTGCCCCATAGCTCGCATGCGCTTTACATTTATGTGTTCATAAGAATAAAAAATAAATAAACAAAAATGTTTACTAGATTTTGCGCTATCGGAATTTGAATGTGTTATCTAATTTTGTGTTTGGCCGACAGGAAGAAAAAAAAAGAGTTCTCTTGCAGCTACACCCTCCCGGAATTTGAATTTTTCATTCAATTCTGTATGCAACCAATGGAAATAAAATAATTTTCCACCGCGTTTTCATCCTCTTGGAATATGAATTTATTTGTGTTTAGAAGATCAAATTAACTGTATTTACTGTACTTCGGAGCTTAGTAAATTACAGTTAAGGAAATCAAATATATGACTATGAATTTCACTTAAAATACCATCAGGAACAGGATCTCATAGAAAATATAATGGTCTAATTTCTACTGTTTACCTCATTATTAACATCTTATAAATACAAACATATTGGTTGTAACACAACAATATGATATAACAACATCGTAACTGTGGTAACGTGCGGTAGTCCAATAACAATTGCATAAAAATACACCAAGAAATTTAAAAAAAATCAAAGAAAAATACTTATTTAAATGAACCGCTAGTGTGTACATACGGCATATATCTAACATTTATTTCCATTTATTTCTGTCAGACAATCAATCTGTATAAGTTCTGCGCATATTAAAAGATGTTTTAACATATGAAAGTGACAAACATAGTGCATATATGTACATAAATGGTTTACGAATTAATACTCTGTACCGAGGCGAATAAAAAATCAGCTGGGGAATGAAAATGCGTGTTACAACACCTCGGCAAAGGTTTTAGTGTTTGGTATTGTGGGGCAAGAGTTCGCATAATCGTTTTTGCGGACTCTTGCCCCAGGAAACTTGTCCCAACAAAACGGAAAAATGTAATTCGCCAACGACGTTTCCCAGTTGCATAATTAAAATTACACCCTCATATGAATAAAAGAAAAAAACAAACATGTTACGTAAATACACATATTCTTCGACAACATCAATTCTATGCAGTTCTGCAGGCACTTCCATAACACAAAAAAATTACATCAACGACACTCCAAACAGATAGTTCAGACTGCACTCCCATTAATGGCGGAAACTGGCAACTAGCCGTGTCCAGTGTGTGGCAAGCATTTCCAAAATTCTCTATATGAACGTTGATGCTATCTAACGGCGACTACGAGAACTACGACGTTGTAGGACTCTTGTCCGATGCGGACTCTTACCCCACATTACCATTAGGTGATTATGGAGACAATAATCAGCAACGATTTTTCCCAAACTTTATGTGACGTACAGACGTCGAACGTTGAACGATTTTATTTATTATAGATTTCTCATGCAATGAGTTCTGAATATCTGAGAGGTGATCACGTGTTTCTTTATGGCAGTTGCGGTTTACCAACGGATTAATCGGTTTTGTCACAAAATTTCACGTGTCCACAAAATTTAACAATATTTCATTTTTGAACTTTTCGAATTATAGTTTAGCGTATTTAAAGCAGTAGAGATGTTACCGAGGAACATTTGCGGGAGGAAAATTGTGAATTTGTTAATAATTTAAAAGTTGTAAAAGGACTGTGACATTGGTATTTCCCCCCAGCAGTTCAGAATGACAGACGTTTTCTTATACATAAAATATTTCTTCTTACTTCCATTGCTGGTATATTTCTTTACATTCCAATGGCGAGAATGATTTTTTCCCTTCGTTGCGAAGAAGTCCATCAGCTTCGAAGTTTTAGAGGGAGGTAAGACTAGTCAGTCATATACGAGAGATGCACTGACCAATCAACTTCGCGAATAAAGTGGTTCTATCAGAGGCTCTAGTATAAAATACATTTGGCCATAATATTAGTAATTATATGTTGACTATATGTGAGAGTAATTGGGAATCTTGACCTTGTTGTTCCGATACTAATAGTAGAAGAAAAGGGGACTATATAAAGGGTCGATTAAAGGAGAGGTTGCGTACATTTTGTAATTTGCTTTCATTATAATAATCATCCCATCTCCTATTGGTTCTTCATATAAACGTCAGACTTGTGAGGCTTTTTTTTAAAATCAAATGTCATGTATATTTTTAGATTATTTAAAGTCCTTGCATTGTAGATGTTTTTGGCTAGAGTGATCCCTATCAAATCCCTATGACTTTATACGAATTGACTTCCTCTTTTTTTGTTTATATGTGTTAGGAACGAAGTGTGAAGAGGATGGTGGGGAATAATAGAGTAGTGGGAAGAGAGTTTTTTACTTGGAAGGAATATTGGAAAATGATTATTAAGAATAGCTACCAGCCAAGTTAAATCAGATATAATCTACTCACGGTTTCTTCACACTTTTTTAATCAAACCTTTGAAAAATCACCCCATGTATGATGACCTGGTTTTTTTCCTAAATATTGCAAGTATAACAAGCGTTTTGTACTTGTGGTAACATAAAAATAACTTATTTTCGGTTACATTGAACTTTCAATTATATTTTATCTATAAATTTTAATATTTCGTTAAAAATTAATATGAATAAAAACAGATAGAAAATCAGAGCGTGGGTAATGCCTAGAAACAAATAGTTCTTATGCAAAATATTATTGCACTGAGTGCGCATGAATGCGTTGCGCTGTCCCCTTGGTGTAATTTTATACACTTAGTTGGGCTTTGTTTGCATGTGGTGGAGGAATATTCTGGAAGTAAAACTTTAGCAGGGCTTCAGAAAAGTTGGAAGTAACCNTATCTCTGAAAAGATTATGGGGTAAAAACATAATATGTTATCGATTGTGACGTCATAAAATGGTCGCCGAATGACGTCACAGCATGGCAGCCGGGTAGCTCCAGATCTGGTGCCAGATGCCACTTGTGCCCAAGGAACTAAAGCTCTCTACCCTTAATGTTATTTAATGAAAAAAAGAGCTTTCCGCTCCTGGTATTAGTTCCTTTCATACGATGTAACTAAGTAATATGAAAATAAACATGGAAAAGGACAGTGTTTGATGTTTTTAATAAACTGTCAATATATTAAATTTTTTAGACATATGAAATAAAAAAACACTAAAGGCCCTATATTCGCTTGTATTAACATAGTGCACGTGTATTGACAAAAAGTTTTGGAAGTCCTGTAAACATGTTGCTTTCAACACAGAACATTATAACGGTCTGGAATTTATCTCTGTTTAATTGTATACCGTCTGTACCCACTGCTTCGCTTGCTCGCAATTTGAATTATTGTGTATAGCATATTAAAAGTAAACAAAATGTTGCCCCATAGCTCGCATGCGCTTTACATTTTTGTGTTCAGAAGAATAAAAAATAAATAAACAAAAAGGTTTACTAGATTTTGCGCTATCGATTTTGCGCTATCGTAACTGTTATAAAGTGCGGTAGTCCAATAACAATTGCATAAAATACACCAAGGAATTAAAAAAAATTCAAAGAAAAATACTTATTTAAATGAACCACTAGTGTGTACATACGAAATTCTAACATTTATTTCTGTCTGACAATCAATCTGTATAAGTTCTGCGCATATTAAAATACGTTTTAAAAGGTGTTAGTGTTTGGTATTGTGGGGCAAGAGTCCGCATAATCGTTTTTGCGGACTCTTGCCCCAGGAAACTTGCCCCAACATACAGGAAAAATGTAATTCGCCAACGACATTTCACAGTTGCATAATTAAAATTACTCTCTCATATGAATAAAAGCAAAAAACAAACATGTTACGTTAATACACATATTCTTCGACAACATTAATTCGTTGCAGTTCTGTAGGCACGTCTATAACACCAAAAAATTACATCAAACGACACTCCAAACAGATAGTTCAGACTGCGGAAACTGGCGGAAACTGGCAACTAGCCGTGTCCAGTGTGTGGTAAGCATTTCCAAAATGTCCTATATGAACGTTGATGCTATCTAACGGCGACTGCGAGAACTACGACGTCGTAGGACTCTTGTCCCATGCGGACTCTTACCCCACATTACCACGTGGGGTGATGATGGAGACAATAATCAGCAACGATTTTTCCCAAACATTATGTGACGTACAAACATCGAACGTTGAACGATATCGGAGGGATGATCACATGTTTCTTTATAAAAGTTGCTGTTTACCAACGAATTAATCGCGTTCGCCACAAAATTTCACGTGTCCAAAAAATTTAAAAATATTTCATTATTTAAGTTTTCGAATTATAGTTTAGTGTATCTGTAGTAGAGATGTTACCGAAGGACATTTTCGGGAGGAAAATTGTGAATTTGTTAATAATTTAAAAGTTGTAAAAGGACTGTGACATGGGTATTTCCCCGCAGCAGTTCAGAATGACAGACGTTTTCTTATACATAAAATATTTCTTCTTACTTCCATTACTGGCATATTTCTTTACATTCCAATGGCGAGAATGATTTTTTCCCTTCGTTGCGAAGAAGTCCATCAGCTTCGAAGTTTTAGAGGGAGGTAAGACTAGTCAGTCATATAAGAGAGATGCACCGACCAATCAACTTCGTGAATAAAGTGGTTCTATCAGAGGCTCTAGTATAAAATACATTTGGCCATAATATTAGTAATTATACGTTGACTATATGTGAGAGTAATTGGGAATCTTGACCTTGTTGTTCCGATACTAATAGTAGAAGAAAAGGGGACTATATAAAGGGTCGATTAAAGGAGAGGTTGCGTACATTTTGTAATTTGCTTTCATTATAATAATCATCCCATCTCCTATTGGTTCTTCATATAAACGTCAGACTTGTGAGGCTTTTTTTTAAATCAAATGTCATGTATATTTTTAGATTATTTAAAGTCCTTGCATTGTAGATGTTTTTGGCTAGAGTGATCCCTATCAAATCCCTATGACTTTATACGAATTGACTTCCTCTTTTTTTGTTTATATGTGTTAGGAATGAAGTGTGAAGAGGATGGTGAGGAAAAATAGAGTAGTGAGAGAAGAGTTTTTTACTTGGAAGGAATAGTGGAAAATGGTTATTAAGAATAGCTACCAGCCAAGTTAAATTAGATATAATCTACTCACGGTTTCTTCACACTTTTTGAATCAAACCTTTGAAAAATTACCCCCTGTATGATGACCTGGGTTTTTTCCTAAATATTGCAAGTATAACAAGCGTTTTGTACTTGTGTTAACATAAAAATAACTTATTTTTGGTTACATTAAACTTTAAATTATATTTTATCTTTAAATTTTAATATTTCGTTTATAATTAATACGAATAAAACCAGATTGAAAATAAGAGTGTGGGTAATGCCTAGAAATAAATAGTTCTTATTCAAAATATTATTGCAGTGAGCGCGCATGAATGCGTTGCGCGGTCCCCTTGGTGTAATTTTATATACTTAGTTGAGCTTTGTTTGCATGTGGTGGAGGAATATTCTGGAAGTAAAACTTTAGCAGGGCTTCAGAAAAGTTGGAAGTAACCGTGAATGGACCATAGCAAACGTCTCAGGTCACTCCGAATACTTCTGTGTTTAGTTGAACCTGAATATTATGTGTTATGATTTTCGAACGCAATTAATTTTCGAGAAAATAAAACAAAAAATTATATTCTGCTTTGTTCATAAATAACGCTATTATTTTCCAAAACCAAGTATCAAAACTTTGCGTTACTGCGTATCCAATGGCGTGTGTGTCCCTAACTTTTGTTTTGATGCACCAATCTGAACTAAACTTTGCACCTATGTAATTCATCTGCCTCCTCCTATCTAACTGTAATATACAGTTACTATTTTTTTTTAGCGTTTTATAGCATTTCCTGTAACTATGTTTTCCGAAATATCCTGAGAACAAATCCAAGTTGAAGAAGTCAAAGCTACGACCCCTCAATAAATACCTCCTTTGGAAATATTTAGTCGCAATAAGTAGCAACATAATCCCGATGTCACGTATGTGATACTTCAAAACGTTCATTTAATTATGTAAAAGGATCTGAAGGCCAGAAATATGTCAATAAATAAGTATGTACTCCCTTTGCATTCTGTTCCTTTTTTTACTGCAGCTGTAGACTTTTCGGTTTCCACATTTCACCTTAGGAACTCAATTGAAAATTGCTAGTAAATGTTTTCTGTTTTAATAGTTGTACAACATAGTGTAATATCTGTAAACTTCTTAACTGAAGTGAAATATGATAAACCGAAGAAGTCAAATTCCATCATAAATATGGCAATAAAACAATCATTTACTTACTGTGACACGTTCAAGTCACATAAATGTTTTAATTAGAACAAAAATACCAATTTATACGGTACTGTACAGTAAAACATAAAGGCCATGTCTTTACGATTGGTTTTTTCCCCAAATTTTTTACGTATTTTTCTTGGCTTTCGTGTCAACTTCCATATTTTTTAGCAATCTTAACAGCATATCTCACGGGTTGAATTATTAAACACTGAAAAATCCTGATACGGTTCTCATCAATTAAGCATGTTGTGGCTGCCTTATTTTGAAACACTGATTCTGCTATACCGCAATTCTGCAGTGTGCGGAAATATTTGAAGACATTTAACACTGAGTTTTAAACGCGTCATTATTCCTATACAATCAATTATGATTTCATACTTTCATTTAAAGTTTCACACTACCTAAAGTAAAGTTTTCTAGTTGGCGAATGTGACATGATACTAGTGTAATTATTTTCTTACTTGTTGCAACTTCAATCTTTCATATAGGGAGTACTTTTGTCAAACTGTTATATTATAATGTGTATGGTATTTAGTACTCTTTATTTATCTTCAACTAGGTAGCAGTTTAGTAAACAATTCAATTTTCTGAGAGATTTGTTTCCATATGAAAATCTTAGAAATTTTTTAAAATAAAATCTTCTTGTATTTACACTCATGCGTACAAATTCATTATAAGAGTGATATGAGATGCAAAGGCAGACTACACAGTTCATACCGGCATTATAACAGTACCGTGTTATGTTTGCGAACTGCTTCTACATTTAGAGTAAACTGTTACGAATTAGCTTTCAAGTAAATTGTATAATAACTATTTATGTAACTATTGATCGGGGGAGTATAAATGGAACACCAAGATGCTAATCAATTGTATTAAGTATTATTACCTCACGCCATTACTATTACAATCTAATTGGAAAGTCCCCACCTTGTTCATGTTGCCGGAGGCTGATTCAAGGAGGCCGTTAACGACGGCCGGACACACCCATCTCCCCGTCTTCTTTGTCCGCTGCCCCGAAGACAAAAGACAACCCCTCCCAGTGTTACGCTGGCCTACATCGGGCGCGTTGCGTAATAATTTCGGCCCCGTTTACTGGCCGGTGGAGGGGGTTCTGCAACTGCCTTTCGCAAGGCATTACTGCAATCACGCTCGTGCCCTGGTTCAATGTGTGAAGGTGTGATCAGGCAGTATGTCCAGCTAAGGAATGATCACTTCATAACACTACTCCTACTGCAATACGGCTCTGTAAACACTGCTGCAGGCTGTTCGCGGTGAAGTGAACACTTCTGAAAGCCCTGCTTGAGATCTACTTGTATGCACGTTGTGTATAATTTCGCCTTATGTAAAATTTACTTATACATGGGCCTGATCACTTTATTCGTGCGTTGGCCAAGTGAAACCGTGAAAATATTAGTAAAGTAAATATTTTTTAAATCTGCTCATTTTTGCGCTTCTATGTATTAAAAAAAACAGAAAGCGAAATAAGTAATTTAAGTTAACACAAATGGTTACCTAACATTTTTCATTCAACGTTAAGATGTTGAACTACTTTCCCTCCATCGTTACCAACTTTACTGGGCGCATGTCACTCAGTGCGCCCGTTAAATTATATGCAGGTAGGAGAAGTTACTTTTTTCTAAGGTTGATTTCAGAAGTGTTCACTTTATCGCGAACAGCCATCGGAGGCAAATAGTGAGCAGCGCTGCAAGAGACAAAACAGAACGCAGCTTGTTGTATGCGTGTTCCTGACGTGAAATTGGCGTGCACTTGACCGTAATGGCTCAGAAAGGCAATTGCGACGATGTTAAGGGGTTACCCTCGCAAATAAATGTATACGTCTCAAGGTCACGTCTTGCTGCAAGGTAGCATTGTGACGGCAAAATAGCATAAACAAGATGCGCGTGTGTTCTATTTCTTCAAAATCTTAAGCGGCAATCTTTTCATAAAAGATACAGCATTGTCGCTATAATTGAAAACATTTTTTTAGAGAAGAAGAAATATCGTAAACCAAGGGCTGCTGACGGCGATTTTTACTGATTTTGGCGCTTTTAACGACCATATTTATGTTTCAATAACCAAATTTATAGATCAGCAACAAAATATCACTTTAATTTCTGTCCGGAGAAAAGATTTACATTGAAACAGTAAACCGTTTTTTAAAATTAGAATAGACAAAACTGATTACAATGATAGCCATATGACAACTGGGGTGGGACTTTAAGCGAAGAGAATCATCAGGCGACTGGGCGTATAGTTTATTCACACTTTTTGAATCGAATCTTTGAAAAATCACCCTATGCATGACGTGTTTAGTTATTTCCTAAATATATCATGTACCAGGAGCGTTTTATAATTGTCTTAACTCAAAAGTGCCTTATTTTTGGTTAACTTAAACTTTAACTTATAATTAATATTGACATTATAATATTTCATTTATAATTAATATAGTTGGCATCAGAGAGAAAATAGGCGTGTTGGCAACGCCTAGTAAGAAATAGTTCTTATGTAAAAGATTATTACACTGAGTGCGCACGTATGCGGAGCGTAGTCCCTTCGGTGTAATTTTCTGTTCTCGGTTAAGCTTTGTTTGCATGAGGCGGAGGAATACCCTGGAAGTATAACTTGAGCAAGGCTTCAGGAAAGTTGGAAGTAACCGTGAATGGACTATAGTCAAAACTCACATGATAATATCCCTAACCCTGCATGTCCTACAAAGAGTCATTCCCAAGGTATGGCGGAGATTTCGACAAGGTGAAAATGTTGGTCGATCCTTCAGAAGTTTAATTTTAAGGAGAACAATCCAACGAGATGATCGTCATTTGGCTTAAGGTCGTTCACGAGTCTAAAATAATTTTCTACATTTTTAACATGTTACATTCTTTGTCGTTGTGTCCAGACGATAAATCTCTACCTTACTATTTAAAAAATGTGCTTCCAGCAAAACTTTTACCACCAGCTTAAAACTGTTCTGGATTTACATCCAGGTTATATTTGATGGATACCTTCCTCGCTATCTTTTGATGATACTTTCACAAGTTCAAAAGTGCTTCCTCCCACACATCAGATCCTTTGCAAAGATCAACAAACCCAAACAAAAGGACTGAAGGAAGGCTCTAAATTTTAGTTAAATGATGATAAATAGTTCGCCCTAAAACTGAATGAAAGTGTACGTTTGGTCACTAGTGACGTTGTTAAAAGTTAATGAATCTGATACACAAGCTCATCCCAATCGGGGTGAGATCCAGTCTGAAAGGTTCGCAGGGCTGCTTTTAAATTTCTATTGTACCTGTCAACCAAGCTGGCTTCGGGGTAATAAACAAAATGCCTGTATCAACCTCGATCCTTACATAAAAGGTAAAATTTTCATCTCAGTGGACACAAAGTAAATGGCATTGTCTGTGACAAGACTAACAGAAGACCGAAAAATGGGAAACGAATGATGTCTCAGAACACCACAAATTTATGCGGACAATCTTCTATGTTCTGCTGGTTGAAGTTCTTCGGAGGCTTCCTATAAGAGTCCATTCCACAAAGGGCAGAGAGCGTGACAGTGTTTTGAAAGAATAGTCTTAAAAAAGTATGATAATGAAGGAAAATGATTTTTAAAAAAATAAACTAAACAAACTGCACTAATTTTAATTTACAACTTTTTTCGTACATTTATTTAAACTGAACAAAATTAATTGGTTAGGATACAGCTCAAAATGATTGTTCATGTTAGTATGTCATGAAACACATTTCTTTCAAAATTGGTTATAAGGTTCGCCGTATTTCGATTGTAACTTTTCGGTAGAAATTTGAAGTGAAAGTAGTCAAAAGTTGACCTGTTACAGTAGGTTAACCAAGTGTCGGATTTTAAAGAAGTTGTATTGAGGAGCGTCTAGTATTTCAGCGGACCGAACTTCGGATGGATTTTGTACAGCAATGCGTCTCCGTACCTCGAGAACTGCACTCAAAGAAATCATTGGAAAATTTACCGCACCGTTGTATACGTAGAAAACGCGAATGGGAAATAATTTTCCCCATTCATATATTGTAGCGTTCCTACATTTCCTTAGAAAAGAGCGAAATGCGCAGGAGATTTCCCACCTTTGTAGAGTACCCACGTTAAATATTCTGACTGTTAGCGCCACAACTGCTGGAATTGGAATCTACAGGGGGAGCGAGGTTCGGCCGGCGAGGGGAGAGGTAGCTGCGCGCAGCCTGATGCCGTGCTAAAAACATCAGTCTCCGTATAATCACCTTCGCGTTTGCCGATCCGCGGCCTAATATTTTTGTAACAGTTCGTACACACCCGGACCGTCACTAACATCAGCCGCCGCCAGCCGGGCCGTGCCGGCGGCCCAAGAGCCACACTTGTAGCGCCTTTGCACCCTGGTATCTGTTATTCTTTTCATACTGTGCATTGACTATACTTTGCCTAAGTTATAAAGGCAACCTTTTGACAGTTAAAAGCCAGTGCCAATGGTGCTGTTTTGACATGTAGCATTTCAACTAAGCTGTTCTGACACATGAAATCCGTGCTGCTTGTGATTGTTTCGTGTAGTGAAGAGTGGAAATATTTGGGCGGCTCTTAACATCGAGATCTTAAGAGCCGATGAGGGTGATGCTAGGTGAGTACGGAGCAGCGCATGAACGCAAGGGCGGGAGAAACGGGAAATATTCGAGAAAACCCGCCGACCTGTGGCATCGTCTGGCACGATTACCACATGCGAAAATACGGGAGAGACCCCGTCGGGTGATCAAACCCGGTTCGCCTAGGTGGGAGGCGAGTAGTTCGACCACCACACCACCGCGACCCCTTTGTTTCGCGTAGTTCGACACAAAATGCTCTTGACGACCACTGTCCTATTCAGAGAATATTATTTTCTGCCTGCCACGCAAATGTCAAAAAAACGGCTTTCGTAGCTAAGGCAGAGTATAAAACTTCAATTACAGTTTAGGAAGTTCAATTAAAAATTATTTATAGCGAGCTTGGCAGCCTTTTTTTTTTTTTTTTTTAGCACTGGGAGCCTTTTTCACTGCGCATGTTGCTGTCTAATATCAACTCTTTACCACACACCCTCATGTAGGTGGTTGTGTCATGGACCATGTTGGACGTCATTATTATAAGCAGGATTTTCAAGCGCGCGGTGGGCGAAAATCTGTTATGGCTGTCTTCGAATACGCTGCTGAATCATACTGACGCAGTTTGTCGATCCTCATGATATGGCCACGCACTTACATTTTACTTCCTAATTTTTGCTCACCACATAATACGACACGATATTTACGTTAACTTGCGGGACGCACATGGGGTTTAAGATACTCCCACGGGACAGCAGTTCAGTGGTTGTTTGTTGACATATGATACGCTAAACGGTTTTTACCGATAAGATATTCGGGGAGTGTGTGAAGTACTTACCTTTTGCAAGACACGCCACATAATGCGGATGTCAGTATGAACTGAGATAATTTTGCTCAGATTGTGGCTAGTTCTTGCGCTTTTATCTATTGCGAAATGCCGTTTTTGTGATTTTCAGTAGTTTGATATATTATTTTTCCAATTTTATTTTACGGAAACTATTAAATTAGTTTTACAGGAACGTGACTGTTGGCATTTGTTCGAGGAAGTTTAGTTACTGTATAAAATCAAAGTTAGGCTCAAGTTAATTTTCAAACTTTTGACAAAATAATTGACACGAGAAATTTTGTTACGGCACATAAAACTGAAATATCTCAAATAAATTACACTTGTATGTACTATTTAGACATATATAACCTCTCGAGCATATATTTAACATACGGTTTACCTAAAATGTTTGCTTGATAACTGAAATATTTATATTTGAATATTAACTGATATGCCGAGTAACCAATGTTATTTATCAGTGTTAATAATCGACGCGTAAGCCACATAATATTTATAAGCCGTATAATAACCGGTCTCTATGGTTATATATATATATATATATACAGATACACACACAAAATTATTTATCAAAGTAATTTACGTAAAACATAGAAAGTGACTGCTAGACTTTTGATCGAACATTTGGTATTTTTGTTGGCCACTGACTAGTAGTGTGATGTTGGACCAACGCAAGGCTGAATGTTTGAGGTTAACATTGTGTCTTCAACCTTGGTACATCTTGAAACGAAACGTTGTATATACCTTTCGTAAGACAAAAAAATGGTCTGTGCTATTGTACTCACACTAGCATCTCATCATTCCGCACTTTATCTTTCCATTTAATTTTCTACTTTTCTCTTCTACCTGTACAAATGCAAAAATTAGAATCTGGTCATGCTGTTTTCTTATCGTTCTTGAGTGTGGTCCGTGTACAACGATGCACCATAGACACAAGTTTTAAGAAGTACGTTTAGTAAATTCAAGTTCATTTACTAGTAAAAAAATGTTCTTATTAGTGATGACTGATTTCTTCGCCATTGCATATACTTATTCTAATTTATTTCTCATACGTTTACAGCCGTCTCTCTACTTTCTAAACAGGCGATGCTCCGGTTCTCCACATTTTCTGCGTTCACTTCATATTCTCTTGTTATGTTAACTATGGCGCTAGTTTTAATTCCATAGTCACCGCTTGATTATTTTCCATTTGAATTAATTCCTTAATATGGTTCGCTAGAACCATCATCACAGCCATGTCACACAATGTTTGTCGAAACTACCAGTTACCCGCCGTGCATATTAAAAAGTGTTGGTAACAAACCGGTTGTTTGCTTTCCTTACATTTCCTTGTAATGTTCCTAAACTGTCACCGGTATTTTTATTCCACCATTTTACTAATTCAGTATATAATTATTTAATCGTTAACAATACTTCAGCTACGTTTTTTGTGTCGAGTCCTCTTTCAATAAAAACAAAATCGTAGTTCCATTGTAATTTTTGTTAATCTCCTTAGATATAATTTTTGCTATATGTGTTACCAAAGTAATTATCCTTTGCATTTTCATTTCCCGTTTCTTTAAAAGTGCTATTACAAAGATGCAAACAAAATTTTCCTGCCAATATTCACCACCGTACTTTCAGTGCACTTTTCTCTCGTCTTGTCATTCGCAAATGAAATATGTTAGTACCCCAATCTGTCCCTTAAAATTTACTGAAATTTATATATTTCAAAGCCATCCTCTAATTATTCATCACTGTTTACCTAGTTTAATAATTTGCATATTTGTTTGTATTCTTGATTATTTACAGATTTATTTTTGTCATGCATCTACACGAATGTCCGGATTCTGTGTTATTCTGATGGGCAGGTATTTCCAAGTTTACATAAAAGAAAATATTCTAGATTCTGTCCGCGCTAGTGCGTGGAGGAAATCAGCGGTGATAATAACATTTTCGAGTTACAAATTGATGCTTACAACCTGGTTGAAAATAAATCTCATATAAAAAGAGTGTAAATGACAATGATTTCAATTTGTTAATTTGTTCATGCATATTTATACCTCAGTTTGAATACTCAGACTGCGTATTTTATATCCATACAGCTTAATTTTTAGACTTAACAGCGTAGATACTTTCAATTATTGCAGGGGCGTTTGTTTTGCTACCTTAAAAAGAAACTCGCAGCCAATAGGTACTTATTTTGAAACTATCAAAAATTATTCAAATTTTAGTGAAGTGAAATACCGTTAGTGGTGGAGAAGGCTAACAGAACGTAATTAGTTTGGTTTTAATTCGGACAAGACATTATAAACACTTGCGCGAGAACTTTTTAAGACAAACTATCTTGTAAATTAGTTTTACAGTTATAATATAAACTACCTTCTTCGTGACAGATTTCGCGGATTTAGGTTTAGGATATTTATATACTGGAGAAAAATAATCAAAATTCTTATTGAAACCTGTGTTGGGGAATACGAGATAATTTAAAAGACCTGCAGAAATTGAAAGTTTACAGAAAGAGGACAACGAAACACGGTGAATACATGATTGCCGTATTTTCAGTTAGGTTTCATCGACGTCGGTAAAGAGCCTAGCTGTAGGAAATCGTATAAATTTCTTCATACTTCTCAAACACTAAAATCACCACTGCAAAAAGAAATATTATTTTGAGATTATATATTTTTATCCAGTTGCTTTGCTTTGGGAAGACACGTAAAAACACGAAATTTCAAGGCAATTGCTTAACTACAGTTGCAAGATAATTTGCAAACTTGGGTAGAACACTCAAGGGAATGATTCACGGCCATTTACCCATACCTGTGGCTTCAGTGTTTTACGGGGTTAAATACCTTTCCCCAAGGAACATGGCGCATTATTCAGAGAGCACAAGATCATATGTTCAAGGCAGCTCTTGCCATGCGAATTTTCTCAAAGACACACGAAATAGCAGAAGAGAAATTTCACGATTTCTACGTGAAAATAATTTACACTTTTACGGACACTATTTTTATAGCATTAAATACAGAGCTATCTCAATATGTTTAATGCACTGAAAAATTTTACAGGGCGCTTTGTAAATATAAAAGGTCCTTACACATTATGAACGTCTGTCGGACGAATGTGTTTAACTCCGATGTATAGATGTTTGCGTGTAATGGTTTTTCAGTCCTCAGTTTCTGACCTTAAATTCGTAACAACCAACTTCCCATCCTTTACTCCTCTAAAGAATGCAGCTCTCTCACTTACCACGTTTTCTATCTTAACACAAGAAAAATCATTTTTGTAGAGAGGTTTTTCTGCAAAATCTGGCAACTGTGCCAATATTGCATTTTATAACTTAGAAGTCTCTGCAATTCGGAGAGTAGCGTATCCAAGTGGCTTACGGGAATACATATGAATACATCCATCGTCATTTCGTTACGGCTTGCTGGTAAACCTATGCGCCTTACCTGAGCTTCGGTAACGTCATATACATGACTTTTTCCACGTAATTGCAGAAAATCTTGGAAAATACTTCTCGATATTTTTGGTTACACAGTATTGTGTGTTTGCTCCGTCAATCCAATGGAACCATAGACTTGGTATGAACTGCATAGTATGAAAACGTGCTCAATAATGTTAACAGTTAGAAATAGCATGAAGTTGTCAAACAACACATTTAATTGCAAATAATTTATATTGCTGGAAAGGAAACCAAATTGCTTGTGTCGTTTCCTTTGCTTGTTCGTACTTATGTAAATAATAAAACTAATTTTGTGCCTCCTAAAACATTTAACTCTCATTAGTATGCACAAAAATATTCATTGCAAAAGTGACATAGAGAAAGAAAATTTGGGATTTTAAGTAGAATATTTCATACATACATACGGAAACAAGCTGCGGAAAATGCATAGTTTAAAACGAAAGAATAAACTACTTATACGGCTATGTATATTTATAATTATCTGCTTATACTGTCNCGGAAACAAGCTGCGAAAAATGCATAGTTTAAAACGAAAGAATAAACTACTTATACGGCTATGTATATTTATAATTATCTGCTTATACTGTCGTTCTTATGAAAACAGATTCGCTCATTTAACTATATTGTACAGAGTTGCCACATTAGATACGAACTTCAAGCACATTATTCTGTATTATAACTGAAGAACGCTATAATGATATATTTGACAATGTTTATCATTTTTACAAGATAAAAACTTCACATTGCGTGCTTAGATTTTTGTAGCTGAGTCGATTTTCCAACTCGGATAAAGGAAATCAGGTTTGATTGTTTCTACAAGAAAATCCGAGCATTCTTGAGAAACTGGTTACATATCGTATGAATGACGGTAAGCGCTATTTTCAATTACGGCGAAAGAAACAAATTCTCACTTGAAAATTTAATATGTAATTCTACAGTTAAGGAGATATAGCATGCCATTTTGGAATTTCAAACGGTCACTATTTTTAGAGCTACGCTAATTTTGCAAAAAAAAAAACCAAATAATCTTAAATATTATCCGCAACACTACTAATGTAGTGAAGTATTCTTGATTTGCAGGAACAATATTATACGTATACTGATAACGATTGGTGATTTATTACTTTCCATTAGAACACAATAACAAATTGGATTTATGGACACATGTAGGAAATAACTTCAATTATTATTAAAAGGTATTAAGATTTTCTTTAGGAGGTCAGACAAGAATACAACAAGAAAAACAATACATGCTATAAATCATTGTTTTAGAAAAATAGTCTTTACAACTTTTATATAAGTAAAAATTAAAAACCTGTGATTGTTTCTTTGTCAACGGAGACATTATTTGAAATATCTGTTACCTTTTCTCGTAAGTAACAGCTGCCGCTTCCATTAAATACTGCGTGTTAAATGCATAGAAGCAAGAAGATCGGTAAGAACGAGATAGCATGCATATAAATTGAAACATCGATTTTCATAGCTGTGTATCGAAATGTCTCGCAGATTTTCAGTCACTCAGTATGCAAATTAAAACGATTCTCGTATAAATGTGCATCACAATATTAAAAAAAAAATCTACGTAATCCATATTTGCAAAATATTTAAATCTATTTTTTTTATAAATAAGTACAAAAAATCAGTTAAAAAAAACAGTTTCCAGTCATTGGGACAATCCACAAATATGCGTCAGAGATAAAACGAGGTGTTAAAATCATTTAAGCTATGTAAAACGATTCTTAAATGCTGAGATTGTAAGCCGGTTCTACCGAAACAATTTTAAAATATTTGCTGTGCCACTGAAGTTTATCGTACCATTTGATGACCAGGCCTTCAAGGCGTCCATCTAAATGGCACGTGAATAGTATAGCACCGTGTTCCAAATTATTGTTTTAAAAATAAATAATAAAACTATAGTAATATTTTTTCTCACGAAACACACACTCGGTTTATAATGTTTATATGTTATACACTGAAGAACCAAA
>NQII01003653.1:0-20271 GCA_002778355.1 Clitarchus hookeri | reverse complement strand
TTCACGATCTTTTTCCGGCCGCAGCGATGTCGAAGATGTGATGTTTTACCGTATTCCCGATATTTACGGTACACTCGTGAAATGGTCGTACGCGAACATCCAAATGTTATCGCTACCTCGGAGATGCTATGTCCCATCTCTCGTGCGCCGACTATAACACCGCGTTCAAACTCACTTAAATATTGATAACCTGCCATTGTAGCAGCAGTAACCGATATAGCTGCCGACCGCATCGCGTTACTCTGATTGGTTATATACCTCTGTTATTTGCATACGCAGACCTATACCAGTTTTTTTTCTTCTTTTTTTTGCTCTTCAGTGTATATTAACACATATAATACATTTTAATGTTATATATGTTTCGTAAGTCGAATATCTTGCCGGAGCAGTTCAAAAGGTTAAAAACAGTTAAGTACTGGTGGAACGTATGATAAATATATAAAAAAGTCTGCAGACGCATTTGTTGCAAATTCCAAAAAAAGAGAGAAGATATGTGTGTTGGTAACGCCTAGAAATAAATAGTTTTCATGCAAAATATTATTAAAATACGTGTGCACAAATGCTGTGCATTGTCCCTTTGGTGTAATTTTCTAGACTTAGTTAAGCTATGTTTGCATGAGACGGAGGAATAGGTTGAAAGTAGATATCAAGCAGGGCTTCAGAAAAGTTGGAGGTAACCATGAATGGACCATGGTAAATCGGGGGTGAATTTCGACACGTTGCCTGAAGACAGAGCGCTGTGCAGCTGACGGCACATGAGCAGAGGGCGTTAATAAACACAGGATAAAAATCTGCCGACGGACGGATGAGCTGCGGAAGCAGCGGAGCGTGTTTACGAAGGACACGATAGCAAGGAACTCTGATCAGAACAGGGAGCAAGGAGGCAGCTAGGCTCGCCCGACGAAGCTCACAGTTACAAGAGATCCTGCAGTTGCGTGAAGGCGGCGTGACCCAGTTGTGGGCCGAACCTTCAACTGTTGCCCGTGTAGATAAGAAAGCACGGCTGTAAGGCGAGCCACCCACTATGTGGGTCACACCACCTCGGTGTTGGTACGGCATGCTGGAGGAAATACCCGAATATCAAGCTCCCTTACATGCTTTTCACTGTCAACTGAGCATTTTTTAAATCCCTGCTTCTTATATACTTGTATGGCCATTGTGTATTCTCTCACCATTTGTAAAATTAATATTGCTGTGGGAATGATCACTTTGTTCATTCGCTGGTCAAATGAAATAGTAAAACTATTATATAAATAAATATTCTATAAATGTTCTCAACTTAACACGCACATGAATTAAAAAAATATACAAAATAAATCAATTATTTCAGTATTCACGAATATTTCCCTAAAACTTTTAATTCAACGTTAAGACATGGAACTACTCTTCCTCTGTCGTTACCAACAATTCTGGGTGCTTGCCAGTCAGTGTGCCCTTTAAAATAAATGCAGGTAGAAGCAGTGACATTTTTCATAGGTTGATTTCAGAAGTGCAATATTTAAACAAAATAACCAATTAACGCGTTTTGCAATGCGAGATATTCGCTGTCAAAATATCCTCTTACTTTAACTATCCGTACATACTACCTTAACATTTTTAACTGGTTTTTACACATACCTAAAATTAAAATTTTAACAGCCTAAAATTGGTTTGTAATGACGAACGAATCCACTCGGACCTTACTTGCAAAATGGTCTACCAGCAAAACATGCCCTAAACAATATTTTGGCAACTACCTGAAACACCTACTCCCCATGCTCTCAACAAATTATGATTTCGCTTTGCTGCCGTATGTCTCAGTGTAGATTTAGTGGTAAAACTGTGCAATATATAATCAAAAGGTGTACAAAAACATTCGTTACACTTAGGTGGAGACTATGTCTATGCTGTACCCTAATGGATTTTGATGTATACCACAGAGGACTAACTTGTCATTATACATTTATGAAAATATTGCTTGAGCACACATAAATAATGACACCAACCATCCGCCATTAAATCGCGTAACTGCAGTTTACCACCACTCGCAGCACTAGTGTTACAGTCACATACAGCGTGCAAAATTGTCTCAAGTAACACAAATTAAAGAATGTTACTGGCGCCAACGTTCCGCCCACCGAAGATAAGTATTTTCTATTTGTAAGAAGACCACCAATGAAAAAATACACATATACAACACAAAACAAAAATGTTCTTTATCACTTGGGTTCTTCAGCTGCTGCTCTACTCCACTGGCAAAGGACAAATCTTGATGACAGGTTGAGTAAGCTCCCCTTAAGGTGTCCGAAGTGAAACCACTTGAATCACACCATCAGGGTCTGGATGTACTGCAGACACTCGTTCCATTTTCCACTTCAGTGGGGGCAGTGTTGGATCATTCAAAAGGACCAGCTGATCCACACTGACATTTGGACTGCGTTTGGTTTATTTTGCTCTGTGCTGAAGTATGCGAAGATACTCCAGACTCCATCGTTTCCGAATTCTCTGAAGAAGCTGAGTGACCATTTGCCACCTATTTAGTCTATTAAGAGGCAACTCCAGTAGATCGTGATCTGCTGCAGCAGTAATGGGTTCTCCAACAAGGAAATGTCCTGCGGTGAGCACATCAAACTCGTCTGGACTTGCTGACAATGGGCACAGAGGTCGTGAGTTGAGTACTGCAGATATCTGATCCAGAAGTGTTTCTAAATCTTCGTAGGTAAATTTCTGGTTGCCTACAACTCGCTTCATGTGATGCTGTAGCAGCCTCCCAGATACAGCAAAGCGAAGGCTGGCAGGGAGGTTGAAATGCCATTTGATTCCTTGTTCAATCGCACTGTCTGCCATCTTCTGCTTGTTAGCACACAGAAACAGTTCTTGGTGAACCTCTTTCAAATAATTTCTTGCCCCCTTGGTGCCATTGCCCGAGTATATGTCTGATGGCAAGCCTCTGATAGAAACAAAACTCTTCAGAGCTGCTAGAAATGCTGCCGCTGACAGATCTGTTACCATTTCAATGTGCACTGCCTTGGTGAACAAGCAGACAAACACACATAGATACACCTTTTCTGCAGTCCCCTTGCGACTCACGGCTGGCATATCACAGAACAGGCCACCAACATCAGTCCCAACTGAACGGATGGCTCTCACCTGACTCAACCTAACCTTTGGCAGCACAGACATCACAGGGTTGATTGACTGAGGTTTGACTCTAAAGCAGTCAACACAGTTATGTACCAACTTGCGAATGAGTGATCGTGCAGATATGATTCAATAATATCGACGAGTGAGATACAACATTGTTTGTGGTCCAGCATGTAGGTGGCAAACATGATAGTGAAGCAAAATTATCTCTGAAAGTTTACTCTGATGTGGTAACAGGATGGGACGTTTATCCGTTTTAGGTATCACTGCATTCTGCAATCTGCCGCCCACCCAGACAATTCATTGCAAATCAATAAACGGTGCCAGTGCCTGGATATTCTTGCTGCATATTTCATCCTGTTTGATAGCAGTAAAGTCACTCTTGAAGTAGAACAACTGAGCAATTTTAACCCACACAACCAAGGCAGTTATCTGCTCTTCCAATGTCAAACCTGACTCACATTAAAGTGCCTGTCTCTGAAAGACTGTCTTTGCCCGCAGAACCCATGCTGTAACACACTGCAGTTTCTGTTGAGATGAGCAATTCTAGAGGAGGCCCAGGTGGTCTTCTGAGGGGTGGGTTTCCTGCCGTGCAACCACCACTACAGCTGATGAGTGCTTCAGCTCTGAAACTTCACCTGGGTCTTGAACATGGAGTGATGGCCAGTGTTCCGCTTGCTGCAGCAGCAAGTCAGGACCCGAGAACCAATTATACTGGCCCAGCAACTGGTCAGGCAGACATACACGTGAAGCTGCATCAGCCGGGTTGCATTTCGAGGGAACATGACTCCATGCACTTGGAGACACTACTGACTGAATTTCTGCGACTCTGTTGGCCACAAAAGTTTGCAACCTGTGTGGTGACATTCTTAACCATGTTAACACGACTGTCGAATCTGTCAAAGCATGCAATACTGTAACCTTGATCATAGGTTGTAAGAGTTTCAAGACATGTTGCCAGGGCTTGCTTAACAAGTGTGCTGCACAGAGCTCAAGTTTTGTAATTGACACAGTATTTAAAGGAGCTACATTGGATTTTGCAATCACCAAGTGAACAGTGACTTCTCCATTCACTCTCTCACATCGAGCAAACATAAGTGCTTCATAGGCCTTTTCACTTGCATCACAAACCCCGTGTAACTGAACGTGGGCTTCTCGTACTGGAATGAGTCTTTGTACTCTCACCAGAGATAACGAGGGTAATGCTACCTTGAAGGCCTCTCAATCATTTAACACATCCCCTCTTACCTGCTCATCCCAACCGAGGCCTCTGGTTCACAGCCCCTGGAGCATTATTTTACTTGCAGCCACCACAGGGGTTAGCCAGCCACATGGATCGTACACCCAGGGATGGGATACCATGTTTGGTAGTTGATACCACTTACATTTTTACCTTGAAACAGAACTAATCATTTACCGGGTCCCAGTGTATTCCTAACACCTTAACTGAGCTCTTGCTTTCAAAATGTATAGCACCTTCACTTGGGTCAGTGCTGTTTACTGCACTGCTATGATTAGAACACCACTTGTGTAGCTGGGAACCACCTGCTCCCAGCAGTGCCACTTACTGAGCCTTCAGTTCAAGTGCTTCAGAAACAGTCTCTGCCCCAGTCACAATGTCATCCACAAGCACATCATCTAATAAGGTGGTGCGAGCAGCCAAGGGATACTTGGCACCTTCATCAATTGCCAGTTGCTGCATTGTTCGGAGCGCCTGGAATGATGAAGATGCCAGGCCATATGTCACTGTATTGAGTTCAAAAATACTCATTGGGTCACCAGTAGAGTTTCGCCAAAGGAGCACACAGTTCAGACAAGTTCCATGACATGTCTTCGAGGAGCCATCAAACTCAACTCGCACCTTAGTTGACACTCCTTGATAACCGCATGATGAGGGATGATGTGTACTGGCTGATTGTGCAACTCTGATGTTAAGGCTGCATCAGCCTTCCTATTGGTACCAACTGTCAACGTTCCAATCTGCGACATGAGCCTTAAGCTCTCGTACTCGTCCATGAACTGCCTGTATTGTTGAAGCAACTCTGGTGATCTACATAACCTATTATCTAGTCCCTGCAGTCGCTTAAGTGCACTACCATAAGAATCACCAAGTCTCTGTGCTGCAACTGTTGTCAACTGCATTTGCTCTGCTGCTCTTGCCTTGTAGTTAAGAAACTTCATTAGTTGGTGGTAGGAGGGGAGGTCCTCTTCATATGACATTTAAAATGCCTGCTTCAAAGGTATGTCCGTCTTCTCTAACAAGATATTTAAGAGTAAGAAATCCCACTTTCCAACTGGAAATTCCTGTGCCTTCAGAGCATTCACGTCCTCTTCCACGCATGCTACAAATTTGCTAATAGGACCCTTACTGTGGCTGTCCAACGATAATAAGTGGAGAATTTTTTGCACATGGAGAGTTGCTGTAATGCGTACACTCAAAAACCTTTTCTCCAGCAGACCCCATATAACGTCATAATTCTTTTCTGTGACCAGTGCATTGTTCACTATGTCCCGTGCCTCACCTTTACCACCAAAAACAGGCAGTGGCAATGCTGCCAACATTGACACCTGCGGCAAAAAACCCACTTGCGCCTCATGAGTAGTGCCCTCAGGAAACCTAACCTCACTTAATTTTAAGCAGTTTATTGCACACTTTACGTAGTTGGCGAAACACATTCTCGTAGGCCGCAAACTGTTCCTTAACCTCATTTATGCCAATTTTGTGGTATGCTGGTGGGCTGGCACACAATGCACAAAAATTTGCCAATAACTCGTTTCGTTTGTCAATAACCCCCTGGAAGATTATTTCAAAGTCCTCTAACTTAGACTCATCTTGAAGCGACTCTTCGTACATTTCACGCGCTTCGTCTGCTTTGCTCATTAGAAAGCAGAAAATTGTGTGTTGCAACTCGGACGTTTGTGCCACCGCCATTTTGTCTTGCCAGTAGTGAACTGTTTCTGCTCCTTTACGTGAAATTTTGTGCACTTCTTGCGTCACAAAAACAATCACCCGATACCATAAACAGCAATACAATTTATGATCCACTAGAAATCTTAATTTAACGTCCCGAGCTCTTGAGTCAATATACTTGGCGCCACTAAGTCATGTATTTCTACGACTCAAACAGTATGTTGCTGTATATAGCATTACTTTGAGTATACGGCATCACTTATCACTCACCGATAATATTCATTTTCAGTTACAATCCGACCCCGGAGGACCAAAATGTTTGAGCACACAAAAGTAATGACACGAACCGTCCGCCATTACTTCGCGTAACTGCCGTTTACCACCACTCACAGCGCTAGCGTGACAGTCACCTACAGCGTGCAAAACGGTGTCAAGTAACACAAATTAAAAAATGTTACTATCGCCAACAAATATTATGTTTAGAATTTCAGATTTAAAAATAATTTTCACGTGTAATTGTATGTGAGAAGGTTTGTTTTGTTCCCTGCAGAACGATATATCGACAAAGAAGTGAGGTGCACTACCACTCCTGATAATCCCTCTGGTTGTTGCATATCGATAGAGAGTGGGGAATTTTTTGTATTCAGCGTGGAACGTTGCAAACGTATCTACAGGAATAACTAGTCAAACAGTGTAAAATTAATGCTGCCCTTTTTTTTTTTTTTTTTTTTCACTTCAAGTGATTTAACATTTACTAATACCAGAGGCAACGATTTTGTTACTGATGGTTTAAGAGACTAATACAAAGACGCCATTAAGCATTTTATTTGTAATCGGGCCACGTTATTCTCCCTACCGTAAAAATTTAAATAATATTATGAATGAACCACATAATGCATTTCCATGACATTTATTCGTTGTTGTAGTTTAGGGATTTCAATGATTATTTTGAACGGTTGCCAAAAATTTAACTATGCCAGTCTTGAAATTTATACGAATAACTATGTGAATTTAAAATCTTTATATAATTCCTTTAATAATTTTTTGCAAAATACTTTTCCATTTTCGCAGTTTATCAGGTTACTTTTTGCTGTCATATCACAATAATATAAAATACGCTGAGATTGTACAAAATCTTTTTGGTACTTAAAAAAAAAGGTCTGTGCAATCAAAGCATATGTTTTTGAGCATTGTTTTTGGTAATCTTAATACACCAGTGATAAGACATGGATGATTATGCCATACTAAAATACAAAAACAGCTAGATAACTAAAAATAAGTTTCATGTGGGATAGGCTGTTTCTCCTGAACTAATTTATTTTTTTAAGAAAGTGTTATTTTGTTTTTCTAACCACGAATAAGTGGAACATCATTCTGCACTCTGCATCCCCATCCACTTTATCGCACCCTACACACAACTATGAAAATAAATAAGAATAAAACATTCAGTACTTGAGCTGTAAACCTTTTCTGGGAAATAATTTTGTGCTGAAAAGCGCTGGATTATCTCCGTAGTAACTCGTCATCATTTTCGCTGAATCACTGTTAATTGTCGTTCTCCTCTGCAAAGATCAACATCTTTCCTTAGGATTTCATATTACTCATTAACTCCTTGCCAAATCATCTTCTAAGTCCAGCAATATTAGGGCGAGTTATCACGAGCGATTACGTTATTTTCCTCTTTCGGGTTATAAAGTTGGTTTCATAATATTTCTTATGGATTTCTTTTTATAAACATTTCCATTTAAACAGTCGCTTCAACCTGTGATCACAACATTTTTATTGCACATTATTTGCCAATTTTAAAGAAAAAAATTGCTTATAAATTTAATTTGTTTGCATGTCAAAAGTGTCGTCATAATTACACATAAACGGCGTATAGTAATGAATAATAATAAAAAGTACGAAAATTCCACGAAGATACAACCCAATCACAAATGATTTGTTGTTCCAAATAAAATGAGTCGATAAGTTTAAGAAGATTTCTAGTTAATTTTCCTTTATATGGAAAGTTGTTTAGCAGTGCAACTGTCTTATTTTGCCTTGTAATATTAATTGTTCGAGACAGGCATCATTGCAACTATCTTCGGAGCTCCTAAAGTTGAGTTGAGAGAGTTGAGAGATTTAGGCGGCTCTTAACAACGAGGTTTTGAGAGCTGATGAAGGTGAAATGTGGTGAGAATGTAGCAGCGCCGGAATGCAAGGACGTGGGAAACGGGAGATCCCCAAGAAAACCCAGTGGCATCGTCCGGCACGATTCGCACTTGTGAAAATCCGGAATGACTTGGCCAAGGATTGAACGTGGTTCGCCTTGGTGGGAGGCGAGCAGGCTAACCGCTCAGCCACCGCGGCCCCGAGCTCTTAAAGTGCCATAATTACCTGCACGAGCCGTTATATTTTGTTTCATTCCCTTCTTTAATATTTTGTAAAGTAAACATTTTGAAAACATTGTTTATTTAAATTAAATTCTTATGGTAAGTTATTTTCGTCACTTA
This sequence comes from Clitarchus hookeri, assembly GCA_002778355.1. Taxonomy (NCBI): domain Eukaryota; kingdom Metazoa; phylum Arthropoda; class Insecta; order Phasmatodea; family Phasmatidae; genus Clitarchus; species Clitarchus hookeri. Next base: position 11,742 of record NQII01003653.1, on the reverse strand, counting down.
GCACATAACATATAGGGACTTATTAAATTATTATAACAGAAGTGGCAATACTTGTTGAATATAGAGTGATTATAAGAAAAAATTCAATGCAGTCAGAGAAACAAGCAGATGCTGTATAACTTGAATCGCAGAGAACTTGAATAGCAGAAACCGCTTTACCAAATTGGCCTATCCACCTAAGAGAGACGCCGTGGCAATTAAACCTATTTCTTTGTCGTGAATCCGAGTGAGGCAGCGCGCTAAGTCAATTCCATTATGTGCCATTGTCAAACACATTTCGTCCATTGGGAAGGACGATTCATTCGTGACAAAAGGTCTCAGGTGTGGTTGTTACCTCGTCATAATCGTTTTTATCGGGAAGACATGTGGGTGGCTAACGGATTATCTCCACGTGTAAAACTGAGCTCATCGGACAAAAATTAGTCACCTGTATCTGAAACGTAACTATTATGGCGTAATACCTCCACGAGCATGATTAATAACTGCTATTTTCCATTTGGTATGGACTAGACAAGTGTCCGGTTGTATGCGACATCAAAGTTCTGCAACATGCGCACCAAAGAATTACGCAGTTCGGCCAAATTCCATGGATGCCTTCCATGACGTTCTACTCTTTCCAGGTAGTCACACACATTTTCAAGAAAGTTTTAAATTTGGTAAATCTGTGGGCCATTCCAGATGCGGGAATACTGCTGAATGTTTTTCATGCCAGTCAGTTGCATTTACAGCACAGTGAATGCGAGAATTATTATCTAGATATACAGGGATAAGAATGCTATGTTCCTCTATAAGATNAGTGAATGCGAGAATTATTATCTAGATATACAGGGATAAGAATGCTATGTTCCTCTATAAGATAATGAGCAAAAACTAAAGAAAAGTAATACCTGGTTGTCCTGTAGCTTAATGCAACCACTATGGTTTTCATGTACTGTTACCACAAGCAAAGAACCCATTTCCGCGTAATTATACCACCTCCAGAGATTCGAGAACCCCCTGCAGTTTCAACCACACCTTGCACACATTCCTCACTGAAGGATTCCTGAAGTCTGCGTTGAACAGTGAACACGACGTCTAGCAGCACTACCAGACAGGCAGAAACGACATTAATCTGACCAAACGAAACGTTTCTGATCATAGACAGTGCAACTTTTGTCTCTATTTGCCCATTGTAACAGGGCAACGTCGTGAGCAGAAGTGAACAGAGGCATCTTCACTGGAAAAAATATTTTGTGGTTTCTACAAAACGTTTTGTTGGTATACACTCGGTCAGATTATTTTGTGGTGAACACAACATTTTTTAGTTGTCACTACTGAACATGTGTGGCCATAGAAATTTATTTTCTGGTAGGTACAAAATATTTCGTGCTCACCACGAAGTTATTTGTCTGTGTGTATACCAACAAAACATTTTGTAGCAGCCACAGAGTATTTTTTTTCAGTGTTGCATACCACACTGCGCCATATGTTCATAGCACGGGAAGAGATCTTCCAGCGATTATTTGTTAAGGATCTGCTTGACTTCTAGTTGTAATTATTGCCTGGAAGTGGAGAGATTTTTATTCGAAATCCACGAAACACGCCGACGGCCCCTCTCCGACAGTGTCTTATTTCGGCCGCAATTTCGAAGATAAGTTCCTTTAAACTGGATCTTTCGCTGCTTTTGGTAAACACGCATGACCGAAAAATTCTATACACCCACACATTATGCTATTTTAGCCACAAGTTGACCTTTGGCACTCTCATATACAATCGCTCTTTTTCGCCAGTCATTAACATCTGTTTTGTGCTCCATTTTCCATGCCTCTAACGATACAATCGCTGCGCAATACCACCTCTTCACTGTCTATGAATCCCACAGCACATCACGCAGGTATATATAGCCCAATCATCCTCGTGCAACACCACCTGGAGGAGCCTGAGGTTACTACCACGTTAAATATACAAGTCGACTAAATTTTTGTATGGAAATCTTTAAAAGATGTGGAAAGGTGTGGATTGGACATTCTAAATTGACTGAATCACATTATATCAGTGACTCGAGGACACCCATAAAATTACTTCACAATATCCATTATTTGAATAAAACTCGTCCAAATAATCTCTTCATTTTCNCCCATAAAATTACTTCACAATATCCATTATTTGAATAAAACTCGTCCAAATAATCTCTTCATTTTCTCGGGTCCTCAGTGACTGTTGTCACTTAGTTATCACGCCGGTGATGCGAGAAGGCCAAACAGATTATCTTTTAGCCCAGCCGAGCATTAACTCAGAATTAGTGTAATTAGGGACAAGACTTGTATTCTGGACTCTACAGCAGTCAGTATAATATTCATCCAATGGCTGCTGCAGTATTACGTTATTTTACTCCAAAACATGTAGCACTAATTTCGGTGCTTTTTTTTTTGTAATCATGCTATTGACATACAGTCATGNCTGATTTCGGTGAGTTTTTTTTGTAATCATGCTATTGACATACAGTCATGAAAGGTGTGGATAATATTGTAATAACTGTGATCCAGTTGCACAAGTTACTCAAATTTGCAATAATTTGAGGTCCAGTTTGCCCTATAATTAGGGGCAGTGATATTTCGCGAAAATATTTCGAGATAAGGTACAGTACAAAGCACTGTAGGGCCGACCAGGTTCTTTGACTAGCTAAAAAAATTTCTAGCCCGTGTTAACCGTTTGCGCACGAATCACGAAGGTTCAGTGTCGGAGTTACTTAGTCCTAAGTGGCTTGGTCAAAGACGGGCACGGCACCAGCAGGCAATGGAGGTATAACAACAGCTGAGGTGTGTATATAGTATTGAAGTCTACTTCGTATCTGATAATTATTACTTTAATCCTATTTTTGTTTGCATATAGTATAATCAGAATATCAACTTACTGGGCGATAAGCTGGAAAAGTTAATAAAATTGAATTTAAATTTTACCCACTTCAATGAAACCATTAGCAGTAAAGTTGGCCGGTATCGAACCTATACTATCCCAAATGTGATTCAGACGAACTATTACATGACCAAACACCATCGGGCACAACTTGTAAGATGTGTTTCATTGTGGTTTGGAGACCACAGAAATGAGATACATTTGCTTGTTCAACATTTATAATCATTCCACAGAGCCCCTGAAGAATATTTCTGACTTCAGTCGCCATCACTTCTCTCGAAGTACCTGCAGCTTCCTTAACAGAGTGTTCCGTGGTTTTCCGAAATAACCACAGGAGCATGGTTTTGGAGCTTTTTCCTTCACTGAACCTGAATGTCTTAGAAGTTGGCCCTGTTTTAATTACTTCACTGTCGACAGTATGCCAACCCACAATCCTCCTCCACACTCTTCCGCTACTGTAAATGTAATCTGTGGATCTGCTCTACACGCCCGAGACCAACCACCCACTTTCCGCTGTGACACATAAAAACATTAACCCCTTGACGTACACCTTTATATTTCCATTCATGGCGTATAACAACTGACACTTTGAAACCTATGGAAACTGTTTCAGTATATCCATGGTAGAAGAAGGAACCAAATATAAAATAGCTGGTGTGTCAACAGCAACCATTAGCATTGCCCAGGTAAAGACAGTGTCTGTATTGGTGCTAGCTTCTCGACTTGTACAGCACCAACCATGATTTCTCCTAATTTGCAACATGTCAGACGTGAACGAGTGTACTCGGGATAATAAGTTAAGGGGTTACGCCTTTCCAAGGTCTGCATCAGCATTCACTTTAGTTTCTACAAACACCTAGATATTTTACTTAAATCTTTATTTGCTCATCATTTTTATCATAACGTTTACAATATATATAAGTATATAAGTAACACCCTACAAGGTAAAACTCAAGTTTTAGCTTCCTTAAGCCCTCTATGATGTTGGTTATTAGTCGTATTGCCAAAATCGTCATTTGAATTAGTATGGGCGTAACTCACGAACGTGTAACTTGAACGTCACAGCCGAGATGAAACAGTCTTCCAAGGTGCGGTGATCTAAGGCCCAAAGCTCGCGGGAGAGAGTTGTACTGTTTGCGTAGGGTATGAGCTAATCGTGTCACCTAGATCCTTTTCCCCCCACCCTCCAGCCAGACTGCTTGGTTCGGCCCGAGACCCGCCTTCTATCCACACAGGCACACACACGCTCGCTTCCAGCAACACGGATCTCGAGGAAGGATGAAACAATAATGACCTTCTTCCTCCATCGAGGCGCAATAAGACTCGGAGGGAGACGGGAATGGCATCAGAGCTCGGTAAACAGTCAACAAGTCTTTTGAGACCTCACCTCCACCGACACCCGATGATCCCCTCCCTCAACCTGCAACGGCTCTTCCAGAGAAAAAAAAAACCTGCTGTGGGAGGAAAACGACGACTGTTTGGCGTGCCCAAACAACCCGCCCGTGACTCAGCTCGCGCGAATGACGAGCCGGACTCGCCGAAAAAGAAGTGTTTCGTGTCACGTGCCGCGGAACATCGCGCCGTCGTGTTTGCCGTGCTTTATGGAGTTGGCGCACGCGCCTTTTAACCCTAAGTGTACTCTGCAAACGAGACCCCGCGAGTCGCGCAGCTCACGCAACGACTTACGCAATTCGCGAGAGGAGAGCTCTCGTCAAACGCCCGACACCACCACGGACCTTGAGACGAGATCCTGCATTTGTCTCTGAATTCACGAGCTCGACGATGCGCAGATATCGTGTAATCCCGTCCGTGCCAAGAAGCGTTCTTTTCCTCGCACTTATTCAGATGGCGCTCGTTAACCGGTCTCATTTTAATCTTGAGTTGAGTTGCGAGATTTGGACGGCTCTTAACAATGAGGTCTTGAGAGCCGACGAGTGAGAAATTAGGTGAGAGTGGAGCAGCGCCGGAATGCAAGGACGGGGAAAACGGGAGATCCCCGAGAAAACCCGCTTACCAGCGGCAAAAATCCGGGGGTGGCCCTGCAGGGGATTGAACCAGGTTCGCCTTGGTGGTAGGCAAGCAGTATAACCGCTCAGCCTATTTTAATTTTATTTAATTAATTAATATTACATTTTAAGTCCGGGGACGACTAACATACTGAGATAATTTAAAGTAGGGATTCATATAATAAGATAAAGTATATTATTGTCTCAGTTTTATTTGAATTCAAACTTAATGACCCGAAAACTCCATAAGAAACTTAGACAATACAGTCATGGGTTTTTTTAAATTAAAAATGTACTATTCGGGCAACACAATAAACTTGGCGTAAACGTTCAAGTGAACATTGCCAAAATGTCTTTCTCGGGACTCGAACCAGGAATCTTACAATGCGAACGTAACCTCTTAACGACTTCACGCACAGAGAAAGCTAGAAACTTAGTGCCTACTCTACAATCTACCTCGCTTTAACAGCTATACTGCGAGATTGTTTCATTTATCTGCGGCAAATATAACAAAGCGAATTTGCTTCCAATGGCAANGAATTCAAACTTAATGACCCGAAAACTCCATAAGAAACTTAGACAATACAGTCATGGGTTTTTTTAAATTAAAAATTTACTATTCGGGCAACACAATAAACTTGGCGTAAACGTTCAAGTGAACATTGCCAAAATGTCTTTCTCGGGACTCGAACCAGGAATCTTACAATGCGAACGTAACTTCTTAACGACTTCACGCACAGAGAAAGCTAGAAACTTAGTGCCTACTCTACAATCTACCTCGTTTTAACAGCTATACTGCGAGATTGTTTCATTTATCTGCGGCAAATATAACAAAGCGAATTTGCTTCCAATGGCAAGGGCACATAACACACTTTTTTTGACCCAGTAGATATCTCGCTTCCTCTGGCCCCATTCACAATTCTCGCCAGTGTAGAAAGGCCGAGAAGTGATAAGGATGATTTATGTCACTTCTCATAGTTGTATTGTGGGCACATAACGCTTGAACGCATATCAGTAAAAACCAACAGATATTCTGGCAGGTAGCAAGTGCACTTATCAAAGTTTGGGTCTTAACGTCGCATAGTTATGCACAAAAGGATTAATACATCGTTGACTCTTGATACAGTGAGCTACGAACCACTTGCAAAATTTCGTGCTCAGAAGTTTTGATTTATGGCCGGCGTTAAGACTCGAAAAATCTTGGGTCCGNGTACGGTTGCATATTTCTACCATTTATTTTTTTTTTTTTTTTTTTTTTTTTTTTACCATTGCCATCGTAGATTTCATGTGACATAGTGTTGTCTCTGTCTGCGTTTCACCGTTTCTTCTTTATCTCCGTAGAGAGCCCCGGGCACTGCCGATTTTTAATACGCCCCTTCTAAAATACACTAGTGGTAGGTACCTCAGAGTGTACCACAAAACACAAAGAAAGGAAGGACACGAACAGGGTGAGAAAACATGTTTATTTTCTTAGTACAGCAAAAATGCTGGGACGTCTTTGGCTGGTGTGCGCGATAGATGTCGCTACGCAAACCGAAGCAACAGATGGCCCTGTTCGTGTCCTTCCTTTCTTGTGTTTTGTGTCGTCACAACCGCGCCAGGAAAGCGTTTCCGACCATGCATTGCTACGTGATTTCCGATCGTCTAGGTGTACTCTATCTCTCCTGAAAGTTTGTAACCGCTTTACCGTTACACCCTGTATACAGTTAAAAGTATTCTCACTCTGGTTAAAGCAGTCCGTTTCTACGGCGCCCTCTGCTGCGTGATGTTCACTGCATGAGTCACGTATACGGTGACGTTGCACCTGAAGTCAGTTTTTCGCCTGAAGTCAGCTGTATAAGTACAGAGTTCCTGGATAGATAACGACGGTGTGATGTTATCGGGCCTGGTGAAGCTGGTCGATTAGGAAACCGTCAGCTAAACTTTAACTTATATCTATAAATGGCACATACATTTTACAGTGCACCCGTAGGAAAAACTTAAGCGATGTCCCCCAAGGAGATCGCCATTACGTAGAGGGAGGAAAGGGGCGAGGAAATAACAATGTGGTGTTTCCAATAGGCAGCGGGTATCGTACAGAACACAATCCCACGATATTTTCACAAATTAACGACAACGTGAGTCAAGTATCTTTATCAATGACGCAGGTATGTTCGAAAAAAATATAAGATAAACTCATGATAGACGTTTCCAAAGTAAAGGCGATTACGCTAGGGTGACCAGATTTATAAACTTACAAAACAGGAGATTTTACAAAATTTGCCTTATAAACAGGACAAAGCAGGACACTTGAATATCAAAGAACGTAAGCGTTCCTTCTAAGTCTTACAGTTCCAGTTCAATATTAGGCAGTTTATTTCTATAATGAGACATTTGAAGAAAGAGAAAGCAGCGGAAGAAGGAAGAGAAAGCGGAAACAGGGTGTCGGGTGCTGTCTGGTGGTAACCAAGTAAATTATTGTGAAAACATTGGGAAAAAAAAACTCAGCTTCACTTTCCGAATCTGCATGCGTTCTCTCGTCTTGAGAAACCTATTTATGATCAAAAACTGTTAAAAATAATAATCTGCCATTTGTTGCAAGTTTGAAAAAAAAAAACAGGACATTTGGTGTCCCGTTAAAAATTTGTCGGGACACTGGGACAGATGACGGAAAAAAAAGGACAGTTCTGTTAAAAACGAGACGTCTGGTTACCCTAGATTACGCTACTTAAATAACAATAGTAAATAAGAAATTTGANCATAGAATGCCCCCGAGGTGGGAGGGGGTTAATTATCTTACCACGGGAAAATTCTTACAACTCCAAATGATGCGTTTTTAGCCATTTTCTTATGGCATAAGTATCGCCCATTGAGTGAAATATTTCCATACGTGACAATGTAATTTTCTCCCGCCTGTAGTCACCAGCTGAATACGCTTTCTGACTCTGACCTTTTGGGGGGTGATTACAGTAGTTACACCACTGCATGTTTTTCACCCCAGGCTCGGTGTTTGCAAGCCTGAATTGAGAAGAGGGAGGGAGGAGTTGCTTGGGCCAACGCTGTTGACTGACGCGCCTTCTGCTGGTTAGTGAGTACGCAAGGAAACCCTGACGAGAAGGACTATCGTACTTCCGTCCGAGAAACATACGCACGTCACCTCCTTCCCCCCTTCACCAACCATTTTTTGTGATGGAAGTGTGGAAAATTCTCAGGCTAACATACAGGCAAGGTATTTAAACCTGCGCCACCCAGGCGAGTTCAGTTTTATTGGAATCGTGAAGTCATCTTACTCTTTTTACAACATTTGTTATAGCTGTTTGTAAAATTTTTATTTTAGTATCTCGTTAAAAAAAACAAGAATATAATAACTTGTGCTAAAAATATATATAAATAGGTATACATGTATTTTTTAGAATTATTTAAATTAACGGTGGGAAGTGGTATTTACCTTGCACTGCAGTGAAACATGACTTATAAAAGCTGTAGGAAGTATGCTTTTCTTGGTCTGAGAAGGCGTTGTATTTGTGTTGTGAAAGAGGCTTAAAGAGCTCTTAGACCGGTTGCGTGGTAGTTCTGGAAACTTGAAGTTGAGTTAAGAAAAGTGTCAAATGACAGGCAGGCATCAAAGTAGCACACTATGTGTGTGAAGGGAGAAGTCAGTTATTTTTGCGAATATTGTTTCTTTAGTGTTTTGGCGAAGAATTTAAACAGAAAATTCTCTACTGTAGAGTTAGCCATCCTGTTTATACAATTTCAGATATTTTTTTTAAAAGCTAGGTATTACAACTTTTACTATGTGTCAAATGTACCTGATAGAAAATAGAAGGAAAAAAAATGGCTGTTTCATGGAAACATTAGATTTCTTTGAATACATGTGTCAAGGAAATGATACATATGTACTAGTGGCTAGAGGATGTTGGATAATTAGGTTTGTATACAAAACACTGTATTCAATTACATACACTGTAAAAAAATTGTAATTTTTACTAAATAATTGTTTTTAATTTTACAAATGTTTGTAACAGTTCAAAGATTTATCTTGTAAACTACTCGTTTGTAAAACTACAAGGACCGTGTTTGTAAGAGACCTCAAGAAATGTTTGTACCATACTGACCCGTGTCCACGAGCTTCAGCAGAACGGCGGACACTCAACAACGTAAAACCACATGTAGCTGTTTGTGCAAAAAACTATGGTTGATGTAAAGTGTAGTTGTGTGCAAAAATTAATGTGTGTATGTATTAGAAACGTATCGCAAGTTTCATGAACGTAAAACTATTAAAACATCTCAAATAAAACGTGTCCGTATAACTCAGTAACTGTTAATGTCTCCTAGCTACACATAACTCTTAAAATGAAATAAATTTAGACCTTTTCTACTTAATCAATAATCAAGTAACTTCCTTAATATTATTTACGTACCTGCAAATATATTTACTATAAAAATAAGTATTAAGTTAGTAAATCAATTTAGTATTGTGGTTAAGGTTGCGAGCTAATAATACAATGGGTATTATGAGGCCTAGTCCCCGTGCAGGTAAAGTATTTTTAAATATTTTTTTATTTATTCTCTGTTATTAATTCTTTACATTTGTTTTGNTAGTCCCCGTGCAGGTAAAGTATTTTTAAATATTTTTTTATTTATTCTCTGTTATTAATTCTTTACATTTGTTTTGCAGAAAAAAAAATAATTTTATGTACATTTCTCAATAATGTTAGTTGCAAAACAAGGCTATCGCTTGTAATATTACAAATATGTGTTTTGCAATTTTACAAGGAAACTGTTTGTAGTTTTACAAAGGATTTTCTTGGCAACTGGATTTCCAAGGATTTGTCTTGTAAAACTACAAAAATATTTTAGAGTGTAAGTTTTACCTGCTTTGACATTTGAATTTAATACGCATGACTTATTGTTTGTAATAAGAGGAACTCCTGATTTAGGGAAATCTCGGATCCCTTCATTTTCTGAAACCGTTAGCTGTCGCAATATATTATTTCTGTTCTTCCTTCAAGACGGATGAAGTTACAAAGTTACATCATTAATTTTAACTTCAATATTAAACCAGGGGTCGTAACAGCGAAATTACGCGGGATTATTCTGCACGGATGAATTAGGCAATGCGTGCATGAATGAAGAGATTTGGGCTGCTCTTAACAGCGAAATCTTGAGAAGTCTTGAGAGCCAATGAGTGTGATTGAGGTGGGTACGGAGCGGAGCCGGAATGCTAGGGCGGGGGAAGCGGGACATCCCCGATAAAAAAAACCGTTGACCAGCGGCATCGTCCGGCACGATTTCCACATGCGNGGTTCGCCTTGGTGAGAGGCGAGCAGGCTAACCGCTCAGCCACCGCGGCCACCGCAGGTGACTCAAGGATGAAGTTAAGAAAACTGAGCGTCAACAGAGAAATTCTTACACGCCATTCGAGAACGGATGAGAAAAGAACCACAAAAGAAGTTTAGAGGAGCAAAGAAAAATTTCAAAAAATGCCACCCCTGGTATTTGAAAATATGAAAAATGGTTCAATGTGCCTGCCTCCGTAACGACCTAAAGACGTCGAGCTTCTGAGCATACCAATACCGAGTCACGTTGCTATAGCTAAAACCTTTTACGAGATATAGCAGTTTGAAATTCGAGCCACTTACTTTTTTAAATCGTACAGTTAAGGTGAGGTTAACAAATCACCATGAGGCAATGGTAAGGCGACAGGGTTAAGGAGCGCAAGAAATTGGAATGCAATAGGTCAAATCGTTACGGAATTACTGGAAATAAAAAATTGTCTCCCTTCAAAAACGCACAATTTTGGAAAATCGTTAGTCTGTGACTTATCCCCCCTCAAAAGTTTCTTTGGTGCCAAATTTCCAAGTTTCTAGGCCGAAACGCGAGGAAACAGGGAGGGATCAAATGTAGGAAGTAGAAAAACATCCCCCCACACCTTGATACTATTTACCCTTATAGTTTCGGGCTGGGGCTTCAGGTGATGGGAGGTTTGAAAGGAGGAAGGGTTTTAAAAAAAAACTGGCATTACACGCAAGTTTTTAAGGATAAGGTAGGAACATGCATCGAAAGTAGCGATTTTATGAAGCAGAATATTCGCTACCCAAGGGATACAAAAATGTAAACATCTTAAAGTAAGGAGCAAAATAGTAGGAAAAATTAGCGTAAACTAGGAAATTTTTTACACAGCACTCCAAAATGGATGGGGAAGAACCCACGAAAGAAGAAGGAACACATGTGAACAACTCCCCTCCCCCCTTCCATAACTCGGCATCAAATTTAAAAAAATGAAAATGGCCAGAGGTACCCGCTGTCCTAACGGTTGAAAGATTTTGGGCCCCTGAGTTTGCACACCGAGTCCCGTCGCTGTAGATCAAACTGTTTAGAACGAATAGTAATTTAAAATTCGACCCCTCTTAAAATCGAGATTAACGATCCACCGTAAGACAGTGGAAAGTGATACGCTCAAGAAACCTGCAAAATTGGAAGGCTGTAGGTTGAACTGTTTAGGTAATACCGGGAATAGAAAAATCGAAAGCCCTTAAAAACTCAACATTTTCAATATTCCTTAATGTGGGCAAGACTCCGTCATGCGTTGATGTCAAATTGTTAGTCCCTAGCAAGAACAAGCTTAAACGAGGCGCGAGCGAAAATCGTAAGCGGCAAAACGTACCCCCGGCGACAAACGATCTCCTCCGAGAGGAAGGAGGAGTGGGGGATGGGAGGGATTGTGATGGAAAGAGTATGGATGGGAATAGGCACTGAGGGGGTGATGTGCACCCAATCCATTAGGATTGACAACTCCCAGAGCTGTGGTTTTGGAGAAAGGTGATTGACACTGTTGTCTAAAGGACCAATTTACTACTGA
>NQII01003652.1:153003-248074 GCA_002778355.1 Clitarchus hookeri | reverse complement strand
AATCTTGTTTTTATTTAAATCTCACTTAGAATATTACAATATACTGGTTATATGCACAATGATTGGATAAATACCTTTAATTTGATACCGCATTGTAGGCGGTGACGTATATGGTTTCGCCAAAAACCTCAAAAATAGATTAACCTTAGATTAAATGGGGTTAATACGTGTTGCATACTTACGCCTGCAGATTTAAAGATGACTCTTAAGGGACTTGATCAAATCACTTACTTTCTTTAGGCAAATCACCCCACAGAGTTGTCATTTTAACACCTTCCGTGAATTGATCATCTACCTTAGGGATTTGATCAAATCTCCGGTTTTACCATCTCCCTGCGACATATACATTATGCCATCACACGGAAAAGTTCGCCAAATTGTTTCTAAGTTCACGTTAAAAANTCATCTCCCTGCGACATATACATTATGCCATCACACGGAAAAGTTCGCCAAATTGTTTCTAAGTTCACGTTAAAAATTGATATTTTTTTACGATTTCAGGCTTTGAACTCTGGGCCCTACGGCATGAATTACCTTTGTAAATTGCCTTAAACTTTGTATCAGATGTGCACGAATATTTTACACCGGAAAGCTAATGTGCGAACAATGCTAAAAAGTTTTCAAAAAATCTCAGGTCGTTAATAGAATTGGGAACCACTTTTCTTACCCTGATCTCCATATCCGATAGCTAAAACCATCGTTTAACCTTTATTATATGAGTTCCTAAAACAGTCTCTAAAATTTTTACTGAGTCCAAAANGATAGCTAAAACCATCGTTTAACCTTTATTATATGAGTTCCTAAAACAGTCTCTAAAATTTTTACTGAGTCCAAAAAAAAAAATATATATATATGTATATTTTTTTTTTTATAATTTCGGGTCTTAAACTCCAGTACTTGCACCATACCTCACGTATACAGATGGCCTCAATCCTCNGATAGCTAAAACCATCGTTTAACCTTTATTATATGAGTTCCTAAAACAGTCTCTAAAATTTTTACTGAGTCCAAAATATATATATATATATATATATTTTTTTTTATAATTTCGGGTCTTAAACTCCAGTACTTGCACCATACCTCACGTATACAGATGGCCTCAATCCTCATATCAGGTGCACATAAATACTAAATAGTAAGAAATTAATGTTCGAACATCGCCGAAATGGCTTCAAATCGCGGGTCATCAATCGATTTGCAATCCTGTTATCTCACTCTGATTCCTATATCCGATGGCTAAAACTTCCGTTTCGCCTTTAATATAAATTCCTCTTTATCTCAGCCGCCCAGCCACACAGCTCCCATTAAAAATACATTGGCTGACTCATCATAACCCCACTACAACGATCCAAAAAATATTTACCAACGTAAAAGGAATTACTGGGGGGGGGAGGGGGTTATGCCTTTTGTGGTATGTTGCTGTAATTTAAGCTTTCTTAAATAATCATGACACGAGCACTGGTAAAAATTAATGTAACAACCGTTCGTATATGCTACACACCGTGTTGATGCTTATCCCGCGAGAATAATGGCAGACTGCCAGTTATCTCAATATGGCTTTCTGAGTTTCCGTTGTTGATATTCAGTCAGGAGTTTAATATCATACCAATTTTCAAAATCCGACTATGTAATTTACTCGAATTTCACCGACAGAATCATTTTCAGACCCTGTAAACAGGTTCATGTATAAGTCAGCCTTTCTAAGATCTCGAAAGTCGGGTTACAATTCCCCGTCACCGAAGTCTGATGATAGCTTACAGTCGCAGGCCGAAAAAATTCAAAGTTGTAAGTTATAGGTTTTCATTTACCATTACGGTCCACTTATAATTTTTTTTTTCTTTCTTTAGAAGGTCGCCCAGTTGTTCAGAACAAGGGACCAAACTCTGTCAACTCGAGTCAGCTGATACGTCAATTATAGACGGGTCGTCCGCAAATCCTGTCGTCGTTTATTAAGGCGGTGAGTTGCCACAAAGTCTCAACGAGAAGCAGCAGTCCGGAGAACCTTTAATCAGCAGTCTTGCGCCGAAAAAAGCGCCTGAATACGAAACGGGATACCACTATTTTTCGTTACGTTGCACTAAGGGTATCATTTTTGAAAGGCGGAAAACAGGGCAGTTTTTGCATAAATAAGCAACAAACATTTTTCCTCCTATATATTTTTTCTTCCCGCGGAGGGGAGCGAAAATCTGGTTCATTTGCTGCGGAGCGAAGGAAACAATCCTCACATAAATTAGAGATTGCCGCCAAGGTGGGCATCGTTAGGTCTTTTACTGTCGATGGAAATAAGGACCCTTGCGGTGGTTCTGCTTTGCTGGGAAGGACCGTGGGGAGGGACAAGTCAGAACCTTTCGTAACAATCTGTACGGGTCGTGAATGATTGAGGAGAAAGCGATAAGTAGCCATGACAAGGCAGGGCCCCGGACAACGCCAGATGCGAAATTTTCGGCGGCCAGGTTTGTAATAACGCACGTGACGGGGCATAATTTATGATCCGTCAGGAGCCGAAGGGACGAGCGTGCAGGGTCCTCAGTCGATGGCCATCCATAATGCAGTTCTCCCGTCCCACGATGGGGAAAAATAAATTACCTACCTCCCGCGTCTCTTTGCCACTTCACTTGTCCCACCCCCACCCCCTCATACATTTTTTTTNAAAAATAAATTACCTACCTCCCGCGTCTCTTTGCCACTTCACTTGTCCCACCCCCACCCCCTCATACATTTTTTTTTATCTTCTTTCCCAGGTGAGTAGGGAATGGTCCTATGATTTTACAAAAATACTGAAGCTAGGAAAAGCNATTTTTTTTATCTTCTTTCCCAGGTGAGTAGGGAATGGTCCTATGATTTTACAAAAATACTGAAGCTAGGAAAAGCGCTTCACAAACTTAAACTGCCGCTTGAGCTTTGGCTTCCAAGAAAAATGAGTTCATTACGTTCTGCTTCAGTTCAAAAGAACGCAACAATTCGTGGGGCACTTCGTAGGTTTTCAAGAGCCAATGCAATGACAACTGCGGTCTTATATTTGTTTCAATGGACGACGATACTTTATAGTGGTATCGAAGTCTAACAATAGGAACACGATCACGTACATATTAATGCATTTGAAATGAGACTATGGGAAGACATATTGGGCAAATGGAGTTCATTCATCGTCACTTGCAACTTTTTTCGGGCCTTGTTTAAGCGTATCTATTTTGACATTACTTACTGCATATCCTTCCACCACGAGTATACAAAAAAGTACACAAGACTTAAAAAAAGACACGAAAGGAAAATATCTCACCGTAACTAACCTGTGCACATGCGATTAAAATAAATATTTTTGTAAATAATCATGGAATGAATTTTTATAATTTTTATGTGAAAACGTAAATATTCTTCCTAAGAAATGTTTACTTTAGAAATAAGGCACCAAAACTGAACTTGTTTACACTATGCGTAAAAACTAGTCGTTCCTGCGGATTATCAAAACACTTTTTTTCTCAGTTTTCAGTACTTATAAAATATTTAAAATTACAGAAAAAATGTAACGAAAATTAGATTCAACAGAAAAATAAGGTACTTCAATGTCAGCGGAAGCATACAGTGCTTGTGATTTACGATTGATTCACGAAACAATCAACATTCTTAACACGGGTTAATTTTTCATAGGAGAGGTTCAAAAAGTGTTAAGATACACAAATCAGTAGCGATCAAAAAAGCTTACGGGTNGGGTTAATTTTTCATAGGAGAGGTTCAAAAAGTGTTAAGATACACAAATCAGTAGCGATCAAAAAAGCTTACGGGTGCAACATACGAACGTAAGAAGAAATAAATACTGATAATGTATTTTCAAGACTATAACAAATGATGTTTGAAACAATCCTCCTTTTTTTGTAGGATTTGATAACAGAAACATGTAATCGGTACCAGAAACATATAAAATGCATAGTTTATATCTTCTGCATCTCTGTAGTTGTTATTTTAATTCTATTAATAACTAGATGCTGCTATTTAAAAAAAAATATACCTAATTTTGAACTGTAAACTCCTTATCGGTGGTGAATGAAGCAACAAACCACAATAAACTATTAAATTATTATAAGAAAATTTCTACATTTACAATAAAGTCTGTGTCTATTGAGCTAAAAAAACTTGTGAGTCCAATAACGTTCAGGCTAGATTCACAGTTTTATGTACGATACATGTTTGATATAGTATATTCGCAACATCTTCACGCTTTTTAAACCAAACCTTCGAAAATTCACCTAATGAATGACGTGCACGGTTATTTCCCAAAATATACCATGCCCGTATTACTAGCAGTTTATAATTATGTTAACGTAAAAGTGTCTTATTTTTGGAGAAATTTAACATTTACTTATATATTATCTGAAGTTACAACATTATATTTTTATTTTAATACTAAAGTAAAAACAGAGAGTGAATAGGTGTGTTGGTAATGCCTAGTGAGAAACTATTCTCATGCAAAATATCATTAAACCGAGTGCGCACACATGCTGCGCGTTGTCTCTTTGGTACAATTTTCGAGACTAAATCACTGTTCGCACGAGGCGGAAGAATAGCCTGTAAATATAACTTTGACAGGGATTCTGAACAGTTGGAAGAAATCATGCATGCAGTATATTAACTTCTCATTGGTGACTTTGATGTCACTGATGACGATAATGTTCGGGGTCTGCATTTTTCTGCACTCGTATTATTAACTCGTTGTTTCAAAGGAAATGTCAAAACTTACACCAGCCGCAAAGGTAACGCAAGGGTAGGTACATTTGTTTGAATTCTAGATTGCGCCAAAATTTAACTCAGAAGTTTTTCAGACATCTAGTAAAACTGCCTCTCCCGCCACACAATGGCACAACGAGCTTACGGAAACAATTTATAGATATACTTTTTTGTGGCAACAGTAAAATGTCTTAAAAAACGCGGATAAATGTTCTAATGACTTCGTTTATTATATAGGATGTATCTAAATTTCTATTACACTCGATGAGGGCTTGTAGAAACGACCGAGTAGAGAACACTTAGCATGGAAACTCACTCACGTCCGGAAACGTACTGCTTCCCCCATAACAAGGCAAACACCACCACACGTGTCCATGCCCCGCGCATGCGCACTGAGAGAAAGGTTTGTTTGAACCAACAAAATATTTGTTTGTATATGGCCAAACAAATAAGCAGTCCCTCTGAAAAAATATTTGTTGGCTAAACCATGTTTGAAATACAACAAAACAGATTTTGTTCACCTAAAAAAAATACGCTTTCGAACTAACCAAACCGTTCAGTTGGGAAAATAAAATTTGCCCGACAACCAAACATTTGTTTGAATCAAATACATACATTTGTTTGGCCTTTGGCCATATACAAACAAATGTATTGTTGAATCAAACAAACGTTCCTCTCAGTGTGGCGTCAATGAGCGGAGCGGAGTGCGTCATTCGATGAAAATCACCTGATTTCGTGCATTAAGAGTTAATATAAAGTAAAAGAATTCGTGTTATATTCTGTACGTTTCAGTTTCCATCAATTTATTTCAAAGTAAAACAGAGTATCCATACTTAGGCCTAGATCTAAATAAACTATACACTGTAAAATTTTTCCTAGCAAAACTTCCTAAAAAGTAATTGAAGTTTTTAACCTACACATTGTACAGAAATAATACCACATATCAGACTGCAAATATAAGAGTGTTTTGCGTCGTTAGTTTACAAGGTTGGTCACTTCCCTACGGAATTTACTCTTTCCTGAGCGAATGTAGGTATGGTTATATGGATGTATGGGAAAATAATTTATTATTCGCACTTTTTCACTATTTTAAACATTGATATGGTAATTTTACAAATTATTTGTTAGGTTGTACTATACCCATAACATTGCAACACTACAGAAATGATTTTCTGAAAAGTTTATAATTAAACCTTATACATTAAATATGTTTATACAATATGATTTGTGAGGGTGATTCGCTGTTTTAAATTGTCTATGTTATGCGTTATTTAGCTATAGATCAAAGTTTGAACACTGCTCTGTACTTTGGAATTTTATTATGGAAAAGCTCGCAGGAATATAGTGCCATTAATTCTTTAGTGTTTACCAGAATCTTGCAGAAATACTGCAGCAACCAAGCAATTATTCTCGTAAATAAAACACAATTTTCGTGTTACTACAATAACATACACAATGGACCGAACAGTCTGCTTCGTTCGAAGATATAATTGATTGGGATACAATCAACTGGGCATTCTTGGCTGACAGTGGGCAAGTAATGAACGTAGTACAGTACAGCCCTGTGTGTTGTGGACAGGACGCGCAGTGGTTAGCGAATACAGAAACTGTGACGACTGGTATTCTTGAAGTGAAGGATATAGGCGACTTCAGTAGCTGAAGTGCCAATGGGATGAAATGAGGCAGGGACAGCGGTGCGACGAAACGCAATAGTGGCAAACCGGGGTAACCCGAGAAAACCAACCGGCCAAAGATAGCATTTGCCACGTTTCACGCATGTAAAACTTGTAGAGTTTGCCTGAGACGAGGCTTAGAGTACACTTATACATACTTGAAATATTTTCTTGTAAAAAATCTCAGCATAATTCCGACAGTAAGAAAATAACTGTCATACCAGTGAGCGGAAAAACTTATAAAAAGTAAAATAAAGTCGAGGCTTGAATTCACCTTAGAATGACAGAAACGGACTCCGATCAAACGCCTTTGGCACTGAAGACAAGATACTCTTTCTTTGAAGACGCATGTCTGTACCATGTGCAGAAAGTCGATTCGCACTACGACTTAAGTATATATATATCTAATTATAGTGTAAAAACTCAAATTGTAATTAGCAGATGTCTGTAGCTTATTCGGAACCACCCCCGCCGGGAATCAAACCTGGTGGAATACCAATGGTCTGACCCCTTCACATTCGCGGTCAACGTAAGTTACTTGTCGTCAACTCTAGCAAGTGTGTATGGAATGCAAGGTGCTTATCAACTGTGGCAGAGAGTTTGGATAGTTTCGTGCCACTGAACTTCGCACCGGCATTTGCGTACGTAAAATGGAAGTGAAAAAATAAAAAACTACCTGGAAAAGGAAACGCTTCGGAACTTTTCAATCAGCTCGGACGAGCACGAACCCACGAACTTCCGAATGCATGTCTGACACGCAAACGCACGAACGAACACCCTCGTATTGAGGGAGAAGCCAGCAGGAATTTCACGTCGATGAAAAAAAAAATCGCTGTTCTACCTTGCATAGCCCGTGAAAAATTAGCGCCATGTACAGAGATAGCCTTACGACCGTCCGAGTGATTTTCAGTCCCTAAAAANAAGGAGAAGCAAGAAGGAATTTCACGTCGGTGAAAAAAAAAAATCGCTGTTCTACCTCGCATAGCCCGTGAAAAATTAGCGCCATGTACAGAGATAGCCTTACGACCGTCCGAGTGATTTTCAGTCCCTAAAAAGGTTCTGTCGCGAAGTGTTGGGGAATGTTGTTCGTACGACGACCGGTTGAGTCGGCGGTCGGCCCCGAACCTCTGATAGCTCACCGCACCGCAGAAACGACGACGGCGCAGCATCGTCTGCGATTCCGCTCGCGAGCTGTATGCTGATTGGAGGGCGAGATTCTCATTCGCTGATAGGCAGGCGGCCACTACACTTCACGCCATGGCATCTCCTACCTTGCTTGTTGTTTCCATGGCGTTAATCGGTTCCCGATAAGTAAACCATAGTAAATGCTGTTCATTGTGAATTAAGCACTTGTGAAATCAACATTTGAAAAATGTCACTGTCTTACCTGCATATATTTTAACGGGTACTCTGAATGGTATACAAATATACTCAAAGTAAAGTTGGTACCGACGAAGGGAAAATAGTTCCCATGTTTTCTATCATGTTGAATTAAATGTGTTAGTTGAAAATTTGTGAATACCGAAATGGTTTAGTTTTCTAGCTGTGTTTTTATGTATATTAGTAAGTGTGAGATTTAACAAATTTGTAAAATATTCACATTTCTAATAAATGCACAATTTGACTTGACTGACCCGTGAATTAAGCGATCAGGCACATGACAATAGTAATTATAGATTTGGTGAAAGAATACACAAAGTGCCCTGCAAGAAGAAATTAAGCAGGGGTTTTATGTGTGTTCAGCTTACCGTGAACAGCCTATAAGTAAGGACACCCGAATTTCGCGAAAGGATTACAAGACCAGTTGTATTTCATAACACTTTAGCTCAGATCCAATTTCGTGATTTGACGGTTCCCGTATAACGCGTATTTGGTGTCTGGCAGCGAATCACAGATCTGCACTATCCGAGCTATTCAATTGTGATTGGCCATTAAAGTAGGAAAATGTCTTCGCGCAAAGACACGCTGCCGATGAGCTTATCAAAACTACTGACACGCCCGTAGCGTATTGAAATCTAGCATGTGCGGAAATCTTTTCGCAAAATTAGGGTGTCACTATCTTTAAGAATTTTAAGCCCATATGCCGCTATAAAATTTCCCGTACAATCTCGCGCGAAAGCTTCTACGAGACCTGCTACCCGAGCCTGCACGCAGGCAGTTATAGAGGGTTCTTCGGAATAACCTATCCAACGATACTTTCTGCCGCACAAGTAAAGACAAGTGCATGTTTCAAGGTTTTCTTTCTGAAACTGTGGCTCAGGTACAATCATCACTCACGACTTCAGCATTATACGTTTATGTGTAGAGCCTAATCGTTTCGTTGTGTGTAACTGGAGATATTGTTGTAAATAAACAAAATGCTGTTTTAGAATCAGAAAACCTATTTCGTGGTATCTTGTGTACTTTTTATTCATGTTTATCAGTAACATACTATTTTTTAAATCGAAATAAATAAAATGACTCTACCACCCTCCCTATGATTGGCCCAACCAACGAACGTGTCTCGCGGTGTCTGAGGTAATATTATGTACCGGAGAATTCTTCCTTCTCTTACTTGAACGCTGCTTGTGGAAGAAAAGCACACAACTAGGGGGAGGAAAACTTCACGAATTTATCTAAGACTTCAAACACACTTGTACTTATAGTACAAGTACAAGTCGCTGTTCCACTTCTGTATGCTTACGTTTTCTGGGACGTGGGACCATAGAAAGTGTCCTACATGTCACAGAACTCGCGGAAGTTTCGTGTGCTGTTTCAAAAGGTACTACCGGGGCCGCTGTGGCGCATCGGCCAGAGCATTCACCTTCCACCAATGCCAACTGAGTAAGATCCCCCCCCGGGGGGGGGGTTACACCCAGATTTTCGCAAGTGGGAATCGTACCGGGTAGATGCCGCTGGTCGCTTCTCCCACCCCTCGCATTCCGGTGCTGCTTCACTCTCATCTCGCTTCACCCTCATTGGATCTATAGACCTCGTTGTTAAGAGCAGCCTAAATCTTTCCACACCATTCAAAATGCACTATCATTAGCAGTCCGTTTGTGTGACGAACACCTCAGAGCTGTGTACAGTCTGCGTCAATAACTGTTTATCTTGCATCATCATATCCACGCCTCACCACTAAAAGCCAACCCTAGCTTTCCGAAACTCCTTCAAAATTCATAAACCTGTTTGGAACGCGTGTCAGATGCACGAAATCTATAATCGGACGAGGGATAAAGGAAATGACAAGAGACTGCTGGGACGTTGAGGGAGCTATTTTTTCTTCCTGTTTTGTCAATGAATAATAAATCAACTGGTCGGAGTCAAGTGATATTACCCCTTTCGGACAGTAAAACCTAGCACACCAGAGCTCATTTTTAATTCGTCGACTCGCCGGGGAAAAATAACCACACAGCCACCGCCGCATTGACTCAAATACCGATTAATTTTTCACAAAATTTCTTCCCCTTTCAATTTAACGTGTCATTATCTTCGCTAATAAAAGTCTCCTTACTGGTATGGTTAAATGTAGGATTATAAAATAACCACAACCTAAGTGGACACTCGAATAAATAAAACCAAGTATCTATACGAAATAATCTGAACTTTACTGTCGTGCAAGTGGTAATCTTGTAAACTTATCTGGTCAAAGGTACGCATTAAATATCATTACCCTGGCACGTATTCTAATATGGGAGCTGGAAATGTTTTTTATTGTTTTTGTTGGGGGTTTTGAAAATACACTTCACATTAGGAAAGACTACTTACAGATTTTATTCTTGATTCCCATGCAAAAGTAATGATTTTGCCTGAAGACTCATTTAAAATTATAGTGATTTACACATAAACAGAGAAATATACAAAGATAGGGAAGTTGCAAAATACATTTAAATTCAGAGAATAAATTCATTATTGAGTGATTTGTGAAGGAGGGTGAGCGGTAGCTACGAATAAAATATTTGGGATCGTCAACGGAAATTCAATATAGTTGACTAGGCCGGTATACCTAAATATCACGCATTTTTATTCAAGTTCAAAATGCCAAAAAAAAAAAAATAGAGTTGGATCCGTAATTTTAGCCTAATGTTGAAAAAAAAACCCCCAGTAAATCTGCAGCCGTTTTAAATTAATTGAGGCACTTAGGTACATAAATGTTCCCCGTAATTAATTAACACGTAACTGCACTTCGAAGGCGTATTAAAAAAATTTGGGAGCTTTGCTGTCTGTAGCTTCAAATCCAGGGGTAACGCAATGCGTTACTGGTGAAAGATAGTGCGGATCATACGTTTCAGCAGAGACTTCTAAGAACAACTTCAATGATGGACATGATGTGAGTGTTGAAATTTAATGATTCACTGTGTTCGTATTAAAAGCTCCAGCAGTCCATTCACGGTATCTATCACACTTTTTTAAACAAACATTTGAAAAATCACCGCAGGTGGAATATGTTTGCCCATTCTTTAATAAAGTATATACAGCAAACCTTTAATACTGCTATAAATATATAAGCATTCCCATGTTAATTAAATTGCTAATACTTGTACACTGTCTATAAGTTATAACGTTTATTTTGTAATCAAGAGGAATTGAAAACCGTAAAATCAATGCTGTGTTGGCAAAATACACGAAGGTAAAAGTTTACATGTAAAATTTTAATATATCGAGTTTTGGTATGCTCTACGTAGAATAAACGTTAATTTTTTAAAATTTACATTTTCAGGCAGCACTGGTGGAAAAACATATTATTGCTAAATTTTTAATATTTTATGATTTCATAAATTGAAATGCGGCATGTTTTTTTTTTTTTTTTACTTAGAGTAGAAGAAACTGGGGAGGAATGGGTATTTTTGTTTTTTCGTAACCTTATAGTGTTCCGCTTTTGTCACGTTTCTAGACACTTGTAGCAGACGAATGATAGTTACATGTTTCTTAGGTATCGTATTTTACACTTATGAAAAGAAATGTTTTTGAATTTAGTGGATTATATTGTCAAAGGACGTAAATTGTGGATACCAGGCATTATAACGTTATTTTTTTTTAGATTGTGGTAATATATCATATCATTTACTGTTTACATGTAGGATGATGTTTATACTTGCAGTAGTAATTTTGGGGAGCATGCGAACCATCTTCTCTTGGTGCTTATCGCTTCGAGAGAAACATAGTAGAGCAGAACATGATAAATGGGAGCCCGGGTATTGGTACGTCGGAATCGGCTTTTGAGGTTGAGTCTAACTTTTGTCAATCTATGCCTTATGCTAGCACGATAATACTTAGTATAGACAATGTCCACGCAAAGCAGGTAGAGTATTTCTAGTGAAATAACTTTTTGTACATTATTACCTCTACTCTACATCAAGATAAGAAATCAATGGCAAAATTATGAGTTCTCAGTGACTAGAATTTCTCCGTTTTTTTAAACCATAACGGTTTATGTTTTATTTAGTTTCTTCGTTTTTCAGTGTCTCCACTGCCGAAAATTATTTGTTGGCAGATGTTAAATGTGGCGTGTTAGAATGCTTCATACCTACATCTGATTATTATGATTGATTATCATAAAGTAAAATACCAGACGGTAAGTTGTTACCCAACAAGGCACTGCAAAAATTAGGGGATAGGGGTTATATATGTTCATTGTTTTTCGTCCTTAATTATAAAACCATGCTGCAAAATAATGAATAATTAATACAAGCTAAGAGGAGTGATTTGTGAAATGGGCACAGTCCCGACTAATTTGTTTACAGTTATTTATACGAAGGAAAGCTGCCATGCTGGTTTTGATAAGTCAGGCTGTCAGTTAATAAATAATTTACTTTGTGTCTCAATCTCTTGACAAAATTTACAGGCTGGTGCAGGATGGCCTAAATTAAAATGTAAATTTTTTTGGGGCGTTATTTATTGCAAACTTTAAGGGTTGTGTGAACTATGCTTGTCTTGGAGTTTAGTTAATTAGTTAACTAATCATAAACCATCACCTTTGTAAATTACTAAAATCTTTGTATCAGTTGCGCAAGAATATTAAACAATAAATAATTAATATACAAACATAACTAAAAAGACACCCAAAAACTCAGATCATCAATCAATTTCCAATCCTGCTTTCTCACTCTCATTCCTATATCCAATGGCTAAATCTTAAGTTTCGCCTTTAATATAAATTCCTATAGTATTCGCCGAACACTGGAAAAAAATACAACTTTTTTTTCTAAGTCCAATAGAAAATTAATATTTTTCATAATTTAGGGTCCAGAACTCAGGTTCGTAAACAATACCTCAACTTTTTAGATAGCATAAATATTTATATCAAGTACGTATAAACACGTAAACAGTCAAAAAATCATGTACATAGATCGTTAAAAATTATTTAAAACTCGTGTCGTTATTCTAACTGTGCCAGCCGCACAAATTCAATTAAAAATACATTGCGCTAGAATGCCCATAACCCTACGTCTGTAACGCAAAAAAGAATCATTTTATTTTGAGGCTGTTTTATTTGCAGAAACGCACAATAGCTTTAATTCAAGGAGGAGGTTACAGAAACATAGGTTTGCTGTTAAAAGATGTTCATCTTTACACGTTTTTGTTTTATGGCAATATTACCTTTCTTTACAAATGTTTTGTTCATAGCGAAGAAATATTACTTTGTGCCAACGATAACGGTCTAGCGATATTAAACATTTTCTGTCGGTCATTGTTATCCCGACGCAAACATTCTTTAATCAATAAGCATATTCTGCAGTTACGAAATTGCAACTAAGCAAATGTACAGTCCTGCTGCAGATGTTTAAGGTCGTTATGAAGTGGAGTTATCCTCCGAATCACTATCCTCAATCCTTCCCAAGAGGTGTAGGTTATGGCCCACGTAAGCCTGACAATTTTACTGACCTATCCGAAGTTGTCTGAAGGCAATGTTAATGAGTTGTCTTTCGGCGAAGGGGGTCAGTGTAACACCAGAGAGGCGGCGGGATCAAATCTCGGAGCTGCCTTAGTTTTTTTTAAGTGAATAAAATTCTAAGAGATTCGTTACTTCTCTCTTATTTACAAATTATGCTTTTTTTTCAGAGCACATTTTTTTTACATTGTAACTGATATTAGCACAAAGAAGTTTGCTAAACTAACGACAATGCAAGGTTATCATAGTCAATACTTGGGAGCAGTGATTTTTCGCGAAAAGATTTCGAGACAAGATACAGTCCAAAGTACTGTAGGGTCGTCCAGCTTCTTTGATTGGATAAAAAAGTTTTGGTTCGTGTTAACAGTTTGCGCACGAATCACGAAGGTTCAGTGTCAGAATTAATTGGTCCTGAGTGTCTTGGTCAAAGACGGACACGGCACCAGCAGCCAATGGAGGTATAACAACAGCTGAGGTGTGTATATAGTATTGAAGTCTACTGTGTGATCCGATTTTTACGCGAAAAGTCATTGGCCCTATCAATACTTAATAGATCAAACAGAAGTGTCTGTAACAAGCTTACTTTGCTGTGGTTCATTTTTAAACTAATTTTTCTTTTGCGGAAAACAACTAACGTGATGGAATAAAGAAAGTGTTTCCACACTGCAGGAATGCTTGCTACATTTGTAAATTCCCTCGTTTCGCCTGATATATGGCGCAGCACGTTTATATTTGGAAGGCGGAACAAGTCGAGATAATTCACAATATCGAAAAAGATTTAAAAATTTTAGTGGGGGCATATTTTTCACACATCCGAGATATTATTACCGTGCACGACACGTCAAAGAAAGGCCCCGATAGAAGTATCCACGTCGTTACATTTTACTTACAAAATAAATTTCCATCTCATTATGTGATATAGCCAGTGTTTCAATATTTTCTCCTTACAGAAAGGAAGCCATTATTATGGCTAACGTCGGAATATTACTACAAGGGAAGATAGACAGAGTTCATTAATGTTTATTGTTATGTATTCCGCGTGCTGCATGCAGCAAGAATCACTTTCATGAAGTAGGCCTACGAAACACGTTTCACGTAATGTAAGGTCTGAGTTTACATTAGCATATTATTGCTCTTATATCTTTATCGCACCTTCACTTTTGTAATTTAGATTCAATGAGGTTACCAGACACTTTGAAGCAATACATTTTTATTTCTTCGTTAGTGAAATGGAGTGGAGTGGAGATATTTTGGACAGCTCTTAACATAGAGGTTTTGAGAGCCGATGAGGGTGGAACGAAGTTAGTATGGAGCAGTGCCGGAATGCAAGGGCGAGACAAACGGGAGATCCCCGAGAAAACCCGCTGACCAGCGGCACCACTCCACCACAGAGGCTCTCTCTTCCTTGGCAGTGGAAGAATGTTGAAATAAAGTCTATGTAGGTTTCAGGTTAATTTCGGCTCTTTGTTATTTTAGTAAAATATTTAATTTTATTTTTATCTTATTTTAGTAAAATAACTGCTGCTTGTTCGGGCAATCCCACGCTTCGAGTTGTCTCCAATATTGTCAATACAATCAGTTTCCAGGATTGCTTTATTTGCGGTTATCGAATATATGTTCTGAAGCCCAGCATGTGGAAGAAAGTGATTTTGCCAAAGGTTTTAACCAACCGTTTGTCATGGTTAAAATACAATTTCAGGTGAAAAAGATGGTCGCTTGATAAATTGGACAAGGAATATAAGGCGAACCTTTTCGTGATCGAGAAAAAAATTGTTTCTCAGTATGATTCCGGTCCTTTTGGTGTGGCCGACGGTCAGACAGGATTCGTCACGGACGCTATATGAATTGACAGGGGATAATTTCCCATTTAGCGCTTCTCTACCAGCTTGCGCTTAATCTTTTGTGCGCTTTAATAGAATTCTTTTCGCATAAAGTTGAGTAGTACGAGCCCGAGAATTTTCCAAAAATACTCTTTTGATGTTCATCACGTTCCTTTTCGTGACTTCTTTGAAAAGCTCGCCGAAATTTCTATAGACACGAGCCAAACAATTTCCCTGGTTCATTTAGTCAAAGCGAATTCATAACAAAGTTCAGTGTGCAATGCCGTACAAATACTCACTTTTTGGAAAGATATTATTATTAATCGTGTTTAGTTTGAATCATCATAATATCTACACGGAATAACAATTCCAGTAATAAGTAAGGAAGACGTAAGATCTCTATCAGAATTTTTCTGTATTGTAAACGAATAAATATTGAGGATGAAACCCTCTTCTGGGAGACGATGTGGAATCGAAACAGTGACCTGTTGAGTATTCACCAGGCATGTGACTGCGTACAAGAAACAGCTCAGCTCTTACTCAATAATAGTTGCAGCACGAGAACTGGAGTAGCTTTGTACAACAAAATACCGGTCGAAATTGACCATCAAGGAAATAACGCACTCGAATAAACCCCAGTTACTGAGTAACATAATATTCAAGAGTTATTTGGACATACCTCTGAGCAAATAGGACCAACTTTTTCTATGCAAAGAACTCTATGTCGTCTCCAAGTCATTGTAAGAGGACGTGATTTGCTATTACGTATAGCTGCATGCATATTTCGCTGTCGTCTGTTTTCAGACTACGCGTAAAATNAAGAGGACGTGATTTGCTATTACGTATAGCTGCATGCATATTTCGCTGTCGTCTGTTTTCAGACTACGCGTAAAATCTCAGTGACAAACGTGACCAGTTCTCTTTCACAAAGTGTTCTCTAAAAAAAAAAACACTTTACCGGGCATCAATTAAAAATTTTTCCGATTTAAGGGTTTCTCCTGTTCCTCGGAAGTAATTCTAAATAAACATCGATAATAATGAAAACTATTCGCTGTAACACTCTTGCATTCCTTCTTATGCAGTCATCGGAAACCTGCAAGGGATTTAAATAGTAATTTGGAATTTGTTCTCGACAAATAGCACGACAACAACAAAGGTGCAAATTTTTTTTGATTATTTTCGTAGAGATGTACAGATGAGATGGTTTCCTTTTTGTGAGGATAGATAAAAAATATCAGCATAAGTTTTCCTTTACTATTGCGGGTTTTCCAAACAAAATTGTATGTACAAAAACTTGAGCGGATAAAATATTTTCAAAAAATATTTAATATATTGGTAAGAAAGTAATAACATTAGATGAAAATTTAGGTGAAAAAAACATACGTCGTTATAGGTGAATAGGGCAAAGTATTTTATTCATATCGCCTGCACAGACCTCCACACTCTCACCTACATGTTAGCTGAACAAATTTCCTCGTCAAACGGTTAAGGCCCCCGCCTACCTGGAGCTAGAACCGCGTTGAAGTGTGTTTGAAATACACGATTTTCAACGAAACTATTAAACGCGCGTCCAATGTGCTGATCTACGAAAGGAACACACACTTCAGACGAGGGCTGTTGAGTTCTTTCAAGACATCACGCACGTCAGAAACTCTATCTTACAGCACTCCAAAAAGGCTAAANAAGAGGACGTGATTTGCTATTACGTATAGCTGCATGCATATTTCGCTGTCGTCTGTTTTCAGACTACGCGTAAAATTTCAGTGACAAACGTGACCAGTTCTCTTTCACAAAGTGTTCTCTAAAAAAAAAAACACTTTAGCGGGCATCAATTAAAAAATTTTCCGATTTAAGGGTTTCTCCTGTTCCTCGGAAGTAATTCTAAATAAACGTCGATAATAATGAAAACTATTCGCTGTAACACTCTTGCATTCCTTCTTATGCAGTCATTGGAAACCTGCAAGGGATTTAAATAGTAATTTGGAATTTGTTCTCGACAAATAGCACGACAACAACAAAGGTGCAATTTTTTTTTGATTATTTTCGTAGAGATGTACAGATGAGATGGTTTCCTTTTTGTGAGGATAGATAAAAAATATCAGCATAAGTTTTCCTTTACTATTGCGGGTTTTCCAAACAAAATTGTATGTACAAAAACTTGAGCGGATAAAATATTTTCAAAAAATATTTAATATATTGGTAAGAAAGTAATAACATTAGATGAAAATTAAGGTGAAAAATACATACGTCGTTATAGGTGAATAGGGCAAAGTGTTTTATTCATATCGCCTGCACAGACCTCCACATTCTCACCTACATGTTAGCTGAACGAATTTCCTCGTCAAACGGTTAAGGCCCCCGCCTACCTGGAGCTAGAACCGCGTTGAAGTGTGTTTGAAATACACGATTTTCAACGAAACTATTAAACGCGCGTCCAATGTGCTGATCTACGAAAGGAACACACACTTCATACGAGGGCTGTTGAGTTCTTTCAAGACATCACGCACGTCAGAAACTCTATCTTACAGCACTCCAAAAAGGCTAAANTACGAGGGCTGTTGAGTTCTTTCAAGACATCACGCACGTCAGAAACTCTATCTTACAGCACTCCAAAAAGGCTAAAAACGGCTATTTCAAAGCGCTGTATATCAGAATTTAGGCGTCAGATACTTACACAGAGAACAACTCAAGGGCCCTGCATTGAAGCTTCTTGCCGACTTTTCCATAAAGAAAATGATAGGGTCGCCGCTGAAAGTCCCGTAAGTACACGCAGTGCGACGAGAACACTGCGCACCTGTCCACGGCCTTACGCTTAACAGTGATAAGGCACTTGATGCGCGTGGCAGTGTCGCACTTATTGCTTCCGCGCTTCTCAAAAGCGGAAAAAAGCTCTAGGTAGACGGGATCCCTAAGGTGGGCCGCCTGGGTGGGCCGCCAAACGGTGTACAAAGCTCCAGCAGAAAACTTATTATTAATAAATCTTCCAAAGTATCTGAGTGAGTCCTGTTTACGTATAGCATTTAATAAACACTACGTGTCTGTATACATTTTTAAGTTCCCCCATTTCTCTCTAATGCATGTTTTTGTGACCCTGAAAATGGCTCAAACGGGTATTTTCAAGGTCATTTTTAGGTGTGAACATTCCGGTACAAACCATTAGAAAAGAAATAGGAGCGTGCGTCGAACATTTATTTTTATTATTGCGTCATTAAATGGTAGGGTCTCCCCTGAAAGTCTCATAGAAGCTCGTATTCGACGGCAAGACTGCATGCCAGTTCAGTGCTTTGCGCGTAGAGGCGATGAGAGTGTTGATGCGCATGTCACGGTCGCCCCTAGCACTACCACGCTTTAAAACCTCAGACGTGCATAACTCCTTCAACCAGGTGGCCCACCTTAAGCATAAGGCTTTCGGTCAGGTGACTGCATCGGCCGCAAAAGCTCCCGGACTTGTCTCCCCAAGAAAAAAAAAAATATACGAACGGCCCGGCCCACCGTTGACGAAGATAAAAGACTTGCACACCGGCTGCGTATTTCCTACTTTCTTCGCTTTCCCACCATCCCTCTTGCGACCCGACCCGCACACGCACGAAACCTTTGGAATACGTGAAAGGGGAGGAGAGTAATTTTTTTTCCCCTTTCCAAGTCTGCGGGCTAAGTTCCTCGGAGATTTATGGCGGCTAAGTTCTTTCCTGGAGCGCGCAGGACAGAGGTGGCCGGTTTCCTCAGCGATTTTTAAAGGAACACGAGCAAAGATGCTNGTTCTTTCCTGGAGCGCGCAGGACAGAGGTGGCCGGTTTCCTCAGCGATTTTTAAAGGAACACGAGCAAAGATGCTATGAGTGCGACTCTGGTGTTCTCGTTAAATGCTGCTTCTCCTCTGTGCGCCTAGACAATGAACTGAAGTTCAGTTTTTTTTTTCGTCGTGCAGCGAGTAAATATCTGCTACACGCATCGAGAAAAAAATTTGGCTGTAGGAACCATACATATGGTTAAAATNGTTCTTTCCTGGAGCGCGCAGGACAGAGGTGGCCGGTTTCCTCAGCGATTTTTAAAGGAACACGAGCAAAGATGCTGTGAGTGCGACTCTGGTGTTCTCGTTAAATGCTGCTTCTCCCCTGTGCGCCTAGACAATGAACTGAAGTTCAGTTTTTTTTTTCGACGTGCAGCGAGTAAATATCTGCTACACGCATCGAGAAAAAAATTTGGCTGTAGGAACCATACATATGGTTAAAATNTCGTGCAGCGAGTAAATATCTGCTACACGCATCGAGAAAAAAATTTGGCTGTAGGAACCATACATATGGTTAAAATAGGGATGGCCATCTGATGGTTTGTATGCAGGTGCCATTTATTTTTTGTTAACATGGGCTGTTAGCTGTATTCATCTCTGTGATTGTGTTTGCTACTGTGCATATTGTTTCAACAGCAGAGCACTGCATTCCTACTTAAAACATACAACAACTCTAACGGAACAACTTCAACAATATCTGGATTGTTTCCACAACAAAGAGAACTGTAATACCCTAACAGGACGTTCTGTTGCTGGTACTGAACCGTTCTGTAATCGGATTCGAGGGTAGCAGCAAACGAAATATTTTGTTAGTGTTTTACAATCCTAGTAGTTGAGTCACTGTAACATTCGTTCTGCCTATTCAATTGATCTGATATCAGTAGACGCTCGCTAACTATTTCTCTCTCCCAACGAAATTACTACCTAATGACACACAATTTAAACTTTTCACAAGACGTATTTATAAGCCTAAGTGATATTAAATATTTATAAATATTATATATATATATATATGTATATATATCAATAGCTGACATTCATTCAGTCTTCTGAAGGCGGGAGTGTTGTGAGAGGGCAGGAAAAGGGGAGTGACGTGGAGGAGTTTTCGATGGTAAAAATAATCGAATTTATTTAAAAATCGTGGATAAGGGTCGAGAAATATCAACTACCCTCGTGTAGCCAAATATGTAGCTCCTCGCATCTCGTGCTCTCCTGGTTAGAACAGTGCCAATAGCCGTTCTCGGTGGGTGGTTGTTATTTGAAAAATGTTCACGTAAGCAAGTGCTTCGAGATATTTTCTATGATACTTCCTCTATCCAATTTTTAATGCAATTATTCCTGCGGAATATGTTTTCCTATTGGATATCAGTATATTCACAAAACGTTCGTCTCTTACGACCACGTGACATCTGACAGTTCTATTGGCACGTTACATGCGTAGGAAACGATACTCAGTCTACCTCATCTTTATTGTGTGGTTTTTCCCCTGTACCAGTTACTGATAACAGGTATCAAAAATACTCATCCTCTCTATAAGGTATGCTCCTCGGGCGGAAACGTGCGAAGATAGCGCGCAGGAGCAACCGTGTGACGCAATATTTTTTTTTCAGCGTCGACAGGCGGTATGCGGAGGGAAGGTGAAGGAGTGCGGCAGAGGTTATAAAGTAACCGAGGCGACCTCCCGGACGTCGGGGTCTTCCTACCCCTTCAACCTTTTATATTCCAGGACCACCCCCGTCACTATTCGTCTTCAGGCGAGAAAAACGCGGGCGCTATACGTCTCCCGCACCCCTTCTCGGCGTCGACAGAGGAGAAATGGGGACGTCTCAACACGCCGCCCCGGCAAGAGATGCTTTTTTTGTTCGCAACCCCAGCTATATATAGGCTGCTCACGGTAAAGTGAGCACTTTTGAGGCGCTAGTTTTTTTTTTTTCCTTTCAACCATTTTTAACCTTCAACNGGCTGCTCACGGTAAAGTGAGCACTTTTGAGGCGCTAGTTTTTTTTTTTTCCTTTCAACCATTTTTAACCTTCAACGGCCTTTTTAAATAAAAACTGCCATGTAAGTAATAAACAAAGTGTGTTTATTCCACCGCACTTGGAAGTTAACGTCTGAGGCTAAAATAAAGTATGTTTATTGACTATTATTCCAAATGAGTGGGTTTTTAAAAGTGCTCACTTCATCACGAATAGCCTATGGCAACTATTTTTGACGTACGTAATCGAAATCAGACCGTCACAAATGTGGTATATACACTGTGAAAAATTTCTGTAGTTGAGCAAGGAATTCTTCGGAAACTGCTTGCCAAAATATTTTTGTAAAACTACAAAAAACCTAGACTAAATTTCTCAAAATCTTAGCGGGGACCTTGTGAAACTAATATTGTGTTCTAACAAGCAAAAGATGTAGAAATCAGGTTTATTATAGATATTGAGCTGCCTAAACAGTTGTGTATGTTTTCTAAAATAATGTGTTGTAAATATAAGTATAATTCTGTAATGCGCCGACTGTTTCTGCGAACATTGCTCTTGTGCTACCAATGCGAGCATAACTTGTTATAGGCGTGTTTATGACCACAATCACGAATGCTTAACAGAAAAAGGGAATGGGGGAAGGGGACAGTACATAGAATGTTTGTAAAGAAATTGATTCAAATTTCGTGGAATGGGGATTTTTGTGGACAAAACTTCTGTTAGAGAAGTGCAGTTTATAAACAAAAAAATTCTTCGTTAGGAAGCAAGGAAACATTCAACTGTTGTCGATATATTCAGTTATTAGCCAGGAAAATGAGACGAACATAGCCAGCAATTTATCATTTTGTAAGGTGGATATAAATAAGTTTTGTATTACTTACAATCATTAATTTTTTTAAATAATTTACATATGATCATGTTCATTAAAAGTATTATGGCCTAAAAGTAGTAAACTATCGAAAATTATGTGATANGGCTGCTCACGGTAAAGTGAGCACTTTTGAGGCGCTAGTTTTTTTTTTTTCCTTTCAACCATTTTTAACCTTCAACTGCCTTTTAAAATAAAAACTGCCATGTGAGTAATAAACGAAGTGTGTTTATTCCACCACACTTGGAAGTTAACGTCTGAGGCTAAAATAAAGTATTTTTATTGACTATTATTCCAAATGAGAGAGCTTTTAAAAGTGCTCACTTCATCACGAATAGCCTATGGCAACTATTTTTGACGTACGTAATCGAAATCAGACCGTCACAAATGTGGTATATACACTGTGAAAAATTTCTGTAGTTGAGCAAGGAATTCTTCGGAAACTGCTTGCCAAAATATTTTTGTAAAACTACAAAAAACCTAGACTAAATTTCTCAAAATCTTAGCGGGGACCTTGTGAAACTAATATTGTGTTCTAACAAGCAAAATATGTAGAAATCAGGTTTATTATAGATATTGAGCTGCCTAAACAGTTGTGTATGTTTTCTAAAATAATGTGTTGTAAATATAAGTATAATTCTGTAATGCGCCGACTGTTTCTGCGAACATTGCTCTTGTGCTACCAATGCGAGCATAACTTGTTATAGGCGTGTTTATGACCACAATCACGAATGCTTAACAGAAAAAGGGAATGGGGGAAGGGGACAGTACATAGAATGTTTGTAAAGAAATTGATTCAAATTTCGTGGAATGGGGATTTTTGTGGACAAAACTTCTGTTAGAGAAGTGCAGTTTATAAACAAAAAAAATTCTTCGTTAGGAAGCAAGGAAACATTCAACTGTTGTCGATATATTCAGTTATTAGCCAGGAAAATGAGACGAACATAGCCAGCAATTTATCATTTTGTAAGGTGGATATAAATAAGTTTTGTATTACTTACAATCATTAATTTTTTTTAATAATTTACATATGATCATGTTCATTAAAAGTATTATGGCCTAAAAGTAGTAAACTATCGAAAATTATGTGATANAAATAATTTACATATGATCATGTTCATTAAAAGTATTATGGCCTAAAAGTAGTAAACTATCGAAAATTATGTGATACACAAATATTCTCAGTTGTAATACCATAGATAAACCATACTTTGTAGCGTAGAGACATTATGGAATATGTAAAGTGTTCATGAGAGCTGCGCAGTACCACACTCCCCGTGTTTAAACATTGGACTGGTTTTTGTAATTTAGGTTATAACACTAGTTTTGACATACACTAAATACCAGTTAGACCGATTATTCTTCTTCTCCGCTTGCTCCCAACTTTAACCTACCCCAAAGTAACACAACTGTCAAAGTCAAATGGTCAACAGTGACGAACATGTACGCTTACATCTTAATTTTTAAAAAGACCAGCATATCTGTATAAATAAAATACTTTTACCGATTTGAATTTTATCAAACTGCATTACAAATTAATAAGAGGAAGTATACAAACATCTCAGAGCACTTTTTTAGTAATCAGTATTCTAACCTCAAATCCAACTCATGCCGCTTTTGCCAGTCGTGTTGGCATAAAAGAAGTTAAATGCTGGGACAAGGAGACTGGTTGTGCGCAGCCAGTGAAATTTTTCTACCTCATCATTAGTCTAGAATATATGAAAGTTGGCCAAAGAATTTTATTCGTATAAAATGTGGGTCTGCGGAAAATTCAAAAGTACATAGACAAACAGGTTCATCGCTGTTGACCACGTGACGTTGGCAGTTCTATTAGCGATTGGCGAGTCAATGTAGGGGNATAGACAAACAGGTTCATCGCTGTTGACCACGTGACGTTGGCAGTTCTATTAGCGATTGGCGAGTCAATGTAGGGGGCATGCCTCATCTTAAGTCTATGCTCTGTACTTGTGATGTACCTAGTATAAAATAACATATATTTTCAATAGGCGTAACTTCTGAACAGTAACGGATACTGGCGGTCACAACAAAAAGTACTAGTTGCCATCGCNTATATTTTCAATAGGCGTAACTTCTGAACAGTAACGGATACTGGCGGTCACAACAAAAAGTACTAGTTGCCATCGCCAGTCAGGAGTGACCTGCGGGCTCCTACGTTACGCGGCGTTGCAGCAGCGATGGGAAACATCTGTGCGGATGTCGTGCGAAGGAGCAGTTCACCTTGGGGGCGGCAATGACTGATATCGGTGGAAAGGTGGGGCCGTGATAACGTCGGGCGAGATAGGTGGCTCCCCCACCTCGTCCGGACAACCGCCGAAGAAAAACGTTTGGTGGCGCGGCAGGAAATTTGAATCCTGCCCTTCCTTCCAGTCTTCCCCAGCTCTTCCAGAGTTGCCAACTTCGCTATAAAAACACTTTATTTCCTGCAACTAAGGTTTATTCTACCCAGGTTAGGAACAAAACGTGACTTATAATGGGAGAGTTTGGCATAGGGAAAATTTGCGCAGCAAGGTGCGCTGCTTTTCAAAAAGGTCGCTGTGCTGGCGGTGAATAGGGGAATTCTATTTATTTTGAGTTAAAGTTCGCGTTG
This sequence comes from Clitarchus hookeri, assembly GCA_002778355.1. NCBI lineage: Eukaryota > Metazoa > Arthropoda > Insecta > Phasmatodea > Phasmatidae > Clitarchus > Clitarchus hookeri. The sequence goes on along the minus strand of NQII01003652.1, from coordinate 223,750 downwards.
GTCTCAAAATGTGATACATAGTTGTCCCAGCCAATATTGTAAGTATTTACTTTACTTCGGAACTATTACACTGAAGAGCCAAAAAGAAAACTCGTACACCGGCCTAATATCGTGTAGCCCCTCCCCCCTTCAACCCGCGAGCTAAAAGAAGTGCCGCAAGACGATGTCGCATGGAATCGACTAATGTATGAAGGTATGCAGGAGGCAATTCACACTATGAATCCTGCAGGGCAGTCCACAAATCCAATCTGCGCCAATTTGAGGAAGGGTCGCACGCCTGTCACGTTTAATTATTCTCGTCAGTCGTCGTTTGTCCCGTTCTTTCACGATCTTTTTCCGGCCATGGCGATGTCGAAGATGTGATGTTTTACCGGATTCCCGATATTCACGGCACACTCGTGAAATTGTCGTACGTGGACATCCAAATGTTATCGCTACCTCGGAGATGCTATGTCCCATCTCTCGTGCGCTGACTATAACACCGCGTTCAAACTCACTCAAATCTTGAAAACCTTCCATTTTAGAAGCAGTAAACGATATCTAGCTGCTGACCGCATCGCGTTACTCTGACTGGTTCCATACCTCTGTTATTTGCATACGCACGCCTATACCAGTTTTTTGGCTCTTCAGTGTATTCACGCCCTCCAATGGTGTTTACACCAGAAAACTGTACAAGTAGAACTGTGTTTGGAATTGAGTGTTCATATGTAAGCTTTTTCAAAACAAAAAACGTTAAAAATTTTAGTGCGAAAGAAATATAGCTGCCATTATAATGAACTTTGTACTTTTCTCCTTTCCCTATAGTAAACAGCACAGGAAAGCCATAAAAAATAATATTTTTTTAACCTTTTCACTATTTTTTTTTCGATTCAGTTGTTACATTTAAATCAAGTAACTCTAAAAGCCAACGTTGTGCAAAATCCAGTATACGATAGAATATTAAATAACATGTGACCATATTTCCTTATATTTCTCCTCTAGTGTGAAGAATAAAGTTTATTCTTTGCGTAAGCTATGAAAAATAGAAATCGCAACATTTTACACTATTATTAGTATTTAAAAAAAAATGAAAATAGCAACCATCCCATTTGCTAAAATACAAAACTTTAAAAACAGTTACACATGTTACACAAGTACGCCCTGGCGGCGAAAGTTTTTAGATGCCACTCTAAATGCGTTGATTTTCCCAACCAGAGTAGAATAAACCTTACTGGAACGCATAAATTGTTGCCACAAATATATTAACGGTTAAATATGAACCACTGCAAAGTGGGTTTGTCTCAAACAAAATATTTGTTTTTATCTGTTTATTAATAGTAATTATAAACTTTCATCCTCGTTACAGTAGTTTAGCAGTATTCTTTCTGGCAGAATCAGTTAGTGCATTTGAAAGGTTACACTACACCATTATGCTGATGATCTGTGGAATTATTTTTTAATAACGTAGAACGTAGAAGTTTAATTACGTACTAAAAACTGTTATGCACCAAAGAAAAGTTGTACCATTACTTAACAATTTCCTGTACACTAAGATTTATTTATTGTAAACGAAACAAACCAAAATAAAATATTTCCTCGCTATAAAGAAATGTAATATTGTTAAAATAAGAAACTGTGTAAATAAAATATTTTATAACAATATGTCTATGTTTCCAAAACCTTCCCCTTTAAAATAAAGCAATACATTTTTATTATATACAAAACAGCTTCAAAGAGGTTTTCTTTGCGTTATAGAAATCTTTGCGCGTATTTTTTTTTTTACAATGTCGGTGATTTTCTCACTAGTTCTGGTGATTTCAGAAGATGGTCTGGTGGCCAAATTCAATATTTGCGACAGGTCGGAAAAATTGTCATTTCTGTAAAATCATGGTGACAGGTCTGGTTATTTAAAAGAAGAATGAAGATTTATTTTACACTTTCACTTTATAGCTATTTTGTTACTACGTGATATATTCCGCGGAACATATTATGAATACCAGAAGATAGCAGGGGAATATCTTGGAGCCATATTACATGTTTTATTGTATTTAACAATCACTTTATAAGTTGTTGGGCGGGATGTTTCTTGCGGGAATAACGACAAGGTTTGGCTCCATCGTAAGTGAAGTTTTGGGGCGCTACAAAATGAAGAATTATTTTAAAAGTACATTTATACAGCTTGAGAGTATTGTGCACCTGTAAGTATTTTTAGGGAATACGTCATAAAAGTATTTTACGAGGGAATTTTTTTGCTTTTAAATTTTAATCTTTTAAATTTAAAACAATTGTGTTTCTGTGGTTGTAAGCAACTGTAATGAAGAACAATAAATTGTATTTGAAGCTGCAAAATAAAATATCACTTACATGTTTTGTAGCAACACAAATTTTTATATAAAGAACCACTGTAAAGTAGTTCTGCTACAAACAAAATGTCTGTTTAGTCTATAAATTAATTGCAACAATAACCTTGCATAGTGGTAACAGAAGTTCAGCAGTATCATCTGTGATGATTTAATTTACTGTATTTAAATGATTAAAACATTATAACTATTATGTTAGGGATCTGTTTTTTGGGCACGTAGCATTTATAATGATTCGTTAGGTACTAACAACTATAATGAACGAAAGAAAAAATTTAATATTACTTGACTTTTTTCGTTGGTGTAAAGCAATTTTCTTAATTGTACAAAACAAGCTTATGGTATTCGCTTCTCTGTTATAAAGAAGATAAATATTGCCATAATAAGAATCGCATTAAAGAAAAATAAAATAATCTGTATCTTAAGTTTATTTAACCTTCCCTTTAAACAGCGCCAAATAACTTTTTTATATACTACGCAGAAAGCCTTGAACGAAATGACAAAGATTGGAATTTGGTGGTATTCTGGTGATTGTTTTATATATCGATTTAGAGACTTTGTCTCTAAAACGTTGGCAACCCCGAGCCNATTTGGTGGTATTCTGGTGATTGTTTTATATATCGATTTAGAGACTTTGTCTCTAAAACGTTGGCAACCCCGAGCCCATCCCCAGGTACCGCCGTGAATCAACACGGAACCAGCTTGCTCGAAGGGAAGACAGATGGCGACCTCTCCCGAGGCGCCAAGATTTACGGGCTGGCAGTCTCGGCGGGGAGGAAGTAATTAATAGCCGGGTCACACGGGAGGCCCCAGGCCGGCCTGTCGGCTCGGGGGAAAAAAAGAGGAGAAAAGATTGTGTGGCGGTCGGGCAGGTGAAGAGGAAACAAGACGTAGCAGGAGTAAGAGTACCGTGTCTACTTCTGTTCGCAGGGCCAGAGGTGGACGTCGAGTTCAAGAAACAGGGGGGCCCTGGGTTTTTTAAACTGGCAGCCTCTAAAGCGTCAAGACGGTCGAAATTNACGTCGAGTTCAAGAAACAGGGGGGCCCTGGGTTTTTTAAACTGGCAGCCTCTAAAGCGTCAAGACGGTCGAAATTGAAGTTGAAGTTGGACGACGCATGCAAAATAATTTCAAACGAATTTCAGATTGGGATTCAATAGTTTTTTACGTAGTCCCTGTTTTTGGAACTTTCCTTCTTACAGAAATGAGATAATATACAGTAAAATAAAATGTCTTGTACGAAGCAAATATCTTAAAAGTCATTAAAAAAAAGAATTTAAATTAATAACATTATATAACTTTTTTTTTTAATTTCAGATTTGTGTTTATATCAACGCCCTTTTAATTTTTATATATTGTTTGACTACAACTATTTGTAAATTTTTAAATGAATAAGATTGAAATGTTTGTGGCGGGTAATGAGACTGCATGTAATGTCCACAAGATAGACTTTAAAAACTATTGTACAATAATGGCTACTATTCTATCTACCTTCCTTTTTCTGCGGGCGCCTACATGCGGTTATTTCGCGTATTTGAAGCACAGACGCAAGGAAACGATAATCGCCACACTGGAACGGTAATGAAGATCTTAGTAGCGCGTATGCGCTAGGTACTGATCTGGCGGGCAAGATTTTCTTCGTGCTCAACGTAACTATGGGATTAAATGCAAAAAACCTGATTGTTTTATTGGTGGAAAATTTGTACCTGCGTTCAGAACAGTCATTCATAAAAGTAACTTATTTTCAGCTATATCAATCTTGAAATTCAGTTTCTGACTGTGCTGAAGGGGTTAAGAATTTTTTTAGTCATGTAAGCCATCTTGAAAATGTTACCAACTATTAGTCTGAAGTACGCGATATTTTCGTAAAAATACGTAAACTTCTTCCCACTAAAAACGCGTATAACTTACATTATGCAACGTACCGTTCGGTACAAGTCACGGGTCGGGCGAATCGTCTCAGCTGACCACTAAATATGTGTAAACCCCGTCGTACGCACGCGGTTTTAGCCAGGCATTGACGTATTGGGCGTGTCACGACCCAACCAAAAACATTTCAATTCTCGTGTTCGTCAAATGGCAACACAACACCTTTGGATGCCTCCCCTGCGCCACCCGAGAGAAAACACAGCCTCGACGGCGTGGGAAAGCCTTAATTCTACAGCCTACCACCGGGCAGCGGATATCTGCAATGAAGTAGGCGCGATCGCCCAAGCCCGGCGTTAGCAGAAACCCCCCGTTCCCCTTCTGCCGGACGGGGAACGGTGCTGCGACGTCACGCGAATGCAGGCTAGCGTCACGGCTGGAAGGACGTCTGTTGTCGCCTCGACGCTGACCAGAGAAGATGTTCCAGAGGACCAGGAGGATGTCGACGTGCAGCCCACCGGTTGTCCGCATACACATCAGCCTTTGGCATCACGCAAGACTCTGCATTGTGCTACGCCGCCACCTTACATGTGCTCCTCAATTATATTTGTTTATAATTCTATTAAATGTCGAAGTGAACCCATTCGGTTACAGTATTCACTACCGTGGACAAGTTACACATGAAGAATATTTATGGTTAGCACTGTAGACCACGAGGAATCAGTACCTAATGCCTTAATGACTTTAGAGTCTTCCCGACGGGTAATCTGATTTGTGAAATCCAAAATGCGACAACATAATTTTTGTTAGATTACTGCTAACTGTCAAATCCTACTGTTTACTTCCTAACACTACTTTTATTATATCTCTTTTAATTCTGTTGGCTGAATGCCTCAGGCCTGTATGCCAAGATAAAATATTCCGTACATGATTCCACGAGATCTGCTACCAGAGCCTGCATGCGATAACACACAAAATAAACTCACATTAAATCAGCTTCTTCGAAGGGTTCTGAGATATTGCAATTTACGCCAAACTCGTGTTGGAATGATAACGTGTCAAACCAAGAACTAAAGTGGCTTTTATTTTAACTACAGAGTAGCTCTGAACGATCGGTTAGAAATGTCCCAAATAAGTATAAATTGAAGACGTAACTACTGTGTCTGTTATAAAACGTAACAATAAACACTTATATTAATAACAATATACAGTTATATACAATTTAAGACGATTACAACATAAGTAAGAAAATAATCTAACCTTTTGTGACTTTTAACAAGAAAGAGGGGAGGCGCCACTTTAAACATCAAGTAGATGCTGTCATTGTGTAGTAATGTTGCCATCTTTACTAATGCTGGATCAGTGATTTGAATTAATCATGACAAACACTTGGGATTTTTTTCCTGACATCATCTTCAAGAAAGTCAACGAAGCAGCACCGAGATACGCATTACTCGGTGGAAACTAAATTTATAAAATTACTGGAATGGTTTCAATAAGTGAATCACTACTGCATGAAAATTAAGTTATTTTGTGGCTTTTTAGAATTAGTGCCTACAATCCACCGTTAATAATTTATATTACTATTAGGTAAGTAAACATAAATAAATGGTATGTGCATCAGCATTTTCCTTATTTATAGGAGCAATTTTTACGGAACTGAATTCAAATGAAAGAGATTTCAAACATTTTCGCACTTAATCGTTTTTGATAATTAAGTCTGAAATACATCCATTACTTTGCCAAATGTGGTATCGTCGAGTGAAACAACTAACTCAAATATGTAAAACATATCGTACAACTGGTTAGTTTATATAATTTGTGTATTCAGCTGAATGTGGTAATGAGTAGTAGCGATACTCCCCCTTTTTGATTAAGGCTATGTGTGCAATAATATCGTTCACATAAAATGTTTCAGATTTCTTCGTGACGGTATTATGGATCTATCCTAACAGCAGAGTAACACAATGTCCAGTGTCTTTAAACACGAAACTAATATCCAGTTTGTTAAATTTTTGTTAGAGCTATCTGTGCTCCAAAGCAACTGAAATGTAAATAAACACCCTGTCCAACTTTTTGCGAATAATGATCATTGTGTGTTTCACAGCTGTGAGTTCAGAATCATGCTCAGTGAGACGAAGNCACAGCTGTGAGTTCAGAATCATGCTCAGTGAGACGAAGAAACAGCACACATTAGTCGTAACTTGCAAAAGCTAATATAAATATTTATTTACATCTCGCGCCATACGCTTACAACTGACCAGAAATTTCCAACCTCCAGTTCAAGTGAAATTCAACTCCCTCTATTTTTCAAGTGTGTTGAGATACGGTTCTAAACTTTACAAAGTGAGAACAAACTCCTAATTTTATCGCATTTTCAAAACAAAATTACGCAGGAAGCAGAGCACACATAATTTTATGGTCGCCAGTTTACGATTAATGTTGTAATCGCAAAACAACTAAGAATATATTATTTTAAAAAATGATATTTTATGAGTGCTCTTTCACATAACACAGAATTGCTGTTTCAAGTACACAAATATTTACGCAATATTTCACTGTGAAATGATAAACACGTGAACACACACTTTACAACAAAAACACAACTTATGTATAGGTCACATAAAACATAGGCTGTTCTAGGTAAAGAGAGCACTTTTGAGGCCCTAGTTANAAAACACAACTTATGTATAGGTCACATAAAACATAGGCTGTTCTAGGTAAAGAGAGCACTTTTGAGGCCCTAGTTACTTTTTCCTTTCAGCCATTTTTATTATTTAACCACGTTTTTAAAATCAATATTGCCACGCAAGTTGTATATTCCACCGCACTCGGAAGTTTACGTCTAAGGCTAAAATAAAATATATTCATAAACTATTATTTTTAATGAGAGGGCTTTCAAAAGTGATCACTTTACCGTGAATATCCTTTACCTTGTGACTTTTTGCTTACGATGTACAAAACCAAATAAATATCGCCCTTAGTATATAAGTACAAAAGGCTTCGAATCGTTTCAGGCATATTATTAACATATACGAAATGCAGGAGAGCTTATGTTCATATCAGAATGAAGGAAGAAATATTCCCGCATTTCAATATGCGTTTCAGTGTACGGTAGAGCCAAGTGCAGATAGCGACAAAATAGCTGAGCTTCTTGGGCTGGTATCAAGTTGGAACTCGCACAAAACGTGCAAGCTCCTCATTACTCGACAAAAAAACATAATGAACTACAACGTAATCCCAATTATTTCCTGGGAAAGTTTAAGGAAGGAATAATGTCAACTTATAACAGCTATANAATGAACTACAACGTAATCCCAATTATTTCCTGGGAAAGTTTAAGGAAGGAATAATGTCAACTTATAACAGCTATACCTTCTTGAAGTTACGCCAAATTCATGTTTAGGCCATAATTTAATCATTTAATCACTATTGCACTAAATACGTATTGTACATTGATTAAACTACAGGTTAAGCTAACAAATCAAATTTATCGTTGATTCTCACTTGATTTATACATCTGTGGTATCGCAGTAAATGTAAAAATGAGAGAAGCTAATTAAAAACCCTCTTATAAACACCCGTTGGTCACTACAATGCATTTAAAAAGTGCCGGTTTAAATATCGATTTAACCGATAGAGGTATAGGTGTTCAAGAAATTTTCTGGACTGTGCCAGTGCCTATAGCGAACAAATGAGTCAAGTTCGGTCAGACAAATATATGAATGAAGACATCTGTGACATTAAAAAAAATAATTTTTCTGTTACCAACTAAAAATGAAGCAGCCATACAAACAAAATAATTTGTTAGGAATAAATTCTAGTCCCAATAAAAATAATAAATAATTTTAATAATCTTAGTAAAGCACAAATGAGAAAGATTTACTTTTTGTAAGCGTTATCTTTATAATGCTCCCCCTTCCTCAAAATTCATTAAATGTTCTAATGCAACGGACGAACAAAAAAATGTGGACGTTTTTTAAAAACGTAACGCGTTAGAATGTGCTACAACAAAATTACTTTTTTTGTGCACTGGAACATGATAATTAATTATAGGCGCTGAAAATTTGATATAGCTCAGCGGTACAACATTAACTGCGGTAAGACAATGAAAAAGTAAAATAAATATTTTTAACAATAACAAATGCTATCTATAGATACATTATTAAAAGTTAATTATCTTTACGTAATATTAAGTCGCCCCCATTGTTTTTTCTTTTATTTCTAATAATTTCCAATTTCGTTTAATACATGTTTTATCCTTTATTTTTTAAAGGCGCACAGCTCCGTTAATAATCATATCGCTTCAAAAGCCAACGTACTATTTCTGTAAACTGTTTGCGTTTAATTGAGCACTTTTGAAAACACTTCTCAGGACTTAATTTTCTGTCTGTCGTGTATCCTATCTCTGTACATGTATTCAACATTCCCACCAACCTGATCACTTGATTCATACGTCGATCAAATAACAGAAATTATAACAAACGCAAATTTAAGACTAATGGCGTGAAGTCGTACTCCTGTGCATGAAACCAACAAAAACATAAATAAATGAATCTTTTACGAATATAAAAGCCACTTATTTAAAATAAAGAACTATATTTTTTTTTCTTCCAACTTAAGTGGAATCATGAAAGGTGGCGTGTCATTTAAAATATATGCAGTAAGGACAGTAGTTTTTTCCTTCAAAAGTTTAATACAAAACTGCTTAATTAGCCAGCGAAAAAGCTATATCTGATTTTAGATACGTAACCGCACCACAAAAGTAAATCGAACTCTCATGCAATCACCTGCTAGCNAAAAAGCTATATCTGATTTTAGATACGTAACCGCACCACAAAAGTAAATCGAACTCTCATGCAATCACCTGCTAGCATACTTTGAACATGAGCACCTATTGTAAAACATGGAAGAGGTTCGGGATTTTTTGCCCGTATCTGTAAGTGGTAAACGACAAAAATTGTTCTGTATTATTAGCCTAATTTTGTGAACGCGCATTTCTTTTTTTGCACGTGTGATAACTTCTCTGTTCTCTGGGGCGTCACGCTTATCTTGTGACAAATTTCTGCCATTGACCGTTTCCGCCTTACCTCAGCATGACTAAAGAATTTCTGAGCATGGAGAGTGGATCAGTGCTCACTATAATCACGAGATGTCGGAGATGCCACGAAATTGGGACATCTGTGAAGTGGTTTTCCCATTTTCCCAAGTCCAATGGAGCATACAGAGCCGATATATAAACCCCACATAAATGTTTTTTTAATTGTGTAATTTTTAATACTAAACATATATTTCAAACCTAAGCATTTAAACAGGTTTGTGTACTGGAGCTAGATATATAGTCAAGACGAAATCTAGGAATGTGAGAAGTCTCTAAAAAGATGTCCACCAGGGTATATGTGTAGGAAAGTGTGGTATAATACTTCTATCTGAGCAGCGTTATTTCTCCCCAAACAAATCCTCAGAGACTAGAATTTTCTTTATTCTCATAGTTCATNACTTCTATCTGAGCAGCGTTATTTCTCCCCAAACAAATCCTCAGAGACTAGAATTTTCTTTATTCTCATAGTTCATACCTCGTAAGATATCATACTATTTTAATGGATTCAGGTAAATATAAATTTTAAAAAAAATTTGTAGTATATGACAAAATGCACATAACTACGGATTGCCTTTAGCTAAGAGGGATTCAAGGAGCCATTTATCGTAATCACAAGTTCCCCTCTTTATAATTTCCGTCCAAAAGTGAAGCACAACATTTGGAATGTGTAAGATTTGGACAGGAGGCATTCTGTAACACGACGCCGGTGTCTGCGGTAAGTCGTTTGATATCTCGCCTCTTTCCTGCCTCGATCAAAACTCCATCTCACACGACCCATCATCGGGGACGCTCTCCAAAGAAAATTCCAAGCGAGATGTTTCATCGCCGGACCCATCCTACAACCGGTGGTTCGTTCATCACCACCCCTGTCTCCGCCAATCCTTCAGCTATCTGATCTCTCCTCCCTCCGCTTCGTCTTCCTCCTCTGCCACGTCCCCGTCCCCCCTCGGCGGCACATGCTTCTTCATTTCCTTCCGTGACACCCGGCCGACAGCGAGGACGTCTTGTGGAGATCCAAGACCGCCCGTCGACGACCGGCGACTTTGACAAATCGCGAGCCACTCCCCGCGACAGTGACGAAACGCAGCTTCTGAAGGCGACAAATGTCGGTAAAAATGCGACGCGGGAGACTTCCCGCCTCCCTTCGCTTCCCCGCCTCCTTAATGACGTCGTTTATTTCCTCTTCTTCTTCCACTTATTCGCCCTCTCCCCCTCCCTGGGGAGGATGGACTGAAAGAAGCCGCCGCCTGGCAGGACCGTCGGAGCGCGTCGGCACGCATCCCCGAGGTACCACCCGCCGAGATGTCATGACGAGATGTCCTGCCGCTTTAACGAGTGAGCGTGCCCGGTGGGTTTTACCCGCAGGAGGAACTCGGGGAAATCTCGAGCCCGGAGAGTCCACTGTAGACTGAAGAAACAAAATTGTGTAACAAGAGTCCTGTAAGTACGATTATACACGAACTGTGGCTGTGGGTTGAGGAACCAAAGTTTTGCACCAAGAGTACTCATACCCAATAGAACTGTGACTGTGAGCTGAGGAAACAAAATTTTGTGCCAAGAGTCCTCTAAGTACGATTATGCATTGAAACAAAATGGCTGTGGGCGGAGGAAACACATTTTTGGATCAAGAGTCCTCTCACATACGATTGTAAACAGAAGAAATGTGGCTGTTGGAACAAAGTTTCCATAGAGCATCTTGAATTCCCTTAAGTGTTGATATAACAATAAGAATATTTTCAGTGACCAAATTTCTGTACCCAAGAATCTTCCCAAATCATACAAAAATTAGGCAAATGTGTGGTTGTTAAAAACATTATGTTCCCTATAACAACTGCAAAATTGTCAGTGTATGTTAACTTTCTGTTATAAAAATATGACTTCAATGATCAGATGTATGCGCCTGGAATATTTTAAAAGATTCTGCACATGTGAGAAGCACATTTCTGCAGGAAATGAATTTATGGGCCCTAAAATTACCCCCTTTCTCCCCCTGAAAAGGAATTGTAATACCCCGAAATAAAATATGGCTGTAGAAATTTTTTTAAATTATAATGTGTGTTAGCAAGCGGAGTGAAAACTGTGCCTTCATAATACGATTTTACAGTTCCCAGAATCTCCCTTAAGTGCCAAAACAGAATGACAAAAAAAAATTATGGATTCCATAACCAACAACATATTTGACATACTGTGACAAAAGGCTTAATAAACCAAATTTTAGTATCCATAAATGTTAACACTCGGATGAAAATATGTGGTTTTTGAAAACAAAAACATGCCCGAGGAATTTTCCAAAAGTGTAAAAACAAGTAAATAAAAAAATTCTACTTAAAGAAACCAATTTCTACCAATAGAATTTCCGAGTAATATTAAAACTGTGAATAAGATATCACGGCCATTGGAGCAAAATTTCTGTGTGCAAAATGATATAAGTCTACATAAATCAAACTGTTCCTTGGCTTAACATATAGTCATTCAACTTTTGTAGTTGTACCATCATAACTTTTCGTCTGTGAATTAATTTGCAACCACCAAAATAATATCTTTAGAACATAGTACTCTGATTTTCCTAGTCAGAGAATAGGAGAGTGTGATTTGCAAAAAAATAATACTTGCTTACGATACGCTGAATAGTCCTTGAGGATATTATGGACACTTTTGCAAAGTTTTCCATAAGTGAGGGAGGGATAGAGTTTTGTCAAAATGCGATAGTGTGACATGAGATGTTTCAAACGGAGGTAGAGTTCAAATCATCGGGCTAGTGACAAACATTCGAGTTAAATGGCGTGCATTGCGAATGGGATTTATGGAAATATTCATTTCACGAAAATGTATCGGCGAGAATCGTCACCAAAAGAGCGATTTCACAGAGTTTATTACCGAAGGAGAGATTAAACGAAGTTTAGAGGCTTCTGTTGCTGTTATTTTAATATTTTAATTAATCTTATCTCCAGCCATAATAAAATTAGAAGAGGAAATGTGTTTTTACAGGGTAAAGGAGTACGCCCTCACGAGCAAAAAGAAATTGTTTTGGTAAAAAGAAAATAAAAATCTGAAAATATTTTTGTGGTAGCTGCAAAAGGTAATGTCGATGTACACGCTGTCATTTTTTGTTGTAAAACATTTATTTTTATACGCCTTTAAGCTATTCGTCAACATTACTGAAAAATTGGTTATTTTGTAATCACAAAACGAAACACAGTTTTTAACCATTAGAAAATAATTTTGTGTTCATCAAAATTCATGTATAGATAACTAAAAAATTCTATAGAATAAATTGCATTTTTTCCTGACCACCATGTAAAATAAATAATCAAATTAATTGTTTTGTTAAACAAATAAATCTGCGCCAAGAAAAGTGTTAAGTTAAAATGTGTTTCATTAAAACTTTCCAACCAATGATTTTTTTTTAACAAACTAAGATTTCTTGGATTGAATGGAGGCAGCAGTTATGTTTAAATTCCCCAGAAAATGGCAACTTAATATATAAAATACCTACGTCTACTCCAAATGCGAAACAAACTAAACTTGATGTGCATGTCGAGAAACAGACGATTACAACAATGAAGTTCATATTCCTTACACTCTTACAAGTATTTAGAATGAATGCGGAGGAGGGTGAGTATCGTGAAATTGCACTTAAAAATAATCCTAACAGTCTTCTTGTTGATAAATTTAGACGTATAACTTGTCTCAGAGGTAGAGAATACGCTCACATGGTCGAGATAACTTCAGGTACCTAAAATCATCGAAGAAAACAAGAATACGGGTTAAACTGAATGAAGCCATTAGAAATTGCTCACAAATCGCTTGCAACAAAGAGAAGCAAAATTCTAGTATTTTCCTAATGTATGAAGAAAAAAAAACGGTATGTTGCAAGAAACTGCTTGTTTTATTTCTTGTACCACGGCACACTTCATATTTGAGAGATGCTTCCTATAGGGGTGATGTACATTCTTCTCTATGGAGCTATCAACTTCATTAACGGCAGACTTTGTGAACGAGTTTGGTAAGGTGTAACCTTAGTGTTAAGAGTTCCAGGGTTTGGGTCCCGAATAACTCATTGTTTACAGGATAGGTTCAATTAAACTTGTAAGTCATTAGACATTTATTCTTCCAGCATGAAGATGGGGATGTTTACAAGCCGATTAAAAATACTTACACTGAGTCAGGAATACCTTTATTTATTTTCCACAACTACACATAAGGTAATATATGTTTCGGTACCTATACGTATTTCTGTCTCTAGTGGTAAAGTAAAAAATATTGTAAAAATATTTAAAGAATGAATAACGTAAAAACAAATTTGGCCGTAACGTACCAAATGGTCTAGCTACGAATATTTCAGTGCCATGACAATTAAACTTTACTTTGTGAGTAATAAATTATGATTATTATAGGCCGTTTGTCTCTAAACAGAACCAAAAAAAGGGTAAGGTAGAAGCTAAACAGAGAAAAAAATTTTCCGTGTGAAAAAAAAATTAATAATTATTACCCTAGTGGTATTTTATTATAACGATAGTAATAAGCTGAGTTGTTACAATCATTATACTGTTATCTAGGTTCTAATACATCTGAAACTATGCACCTTTTTCTTATAGCAGAGCACTTCGTTCTTATTACAGAACAAGTACAGTAATTCTTATAAAAAAACGAAATTAAGCATATCTCGTTTTTATTTATGCAGCAAAATTTACTCTGATGAACTGACATAAAATTGTGATGCCAGACAGTAAATTTGTTTTCTGAAACCCTGAAACCCGAATTCACAAATTGCAGTAAACTTTTTTCTTCCGAAATTTTATCATTGTAACTATCATGTGGATGTCGAGTCTTTCGTATGTGAAGGGGGGGGGNGGGGGGCATTTTCTAAACTGTGAGTGGACGTAGAAGTCTAAGATTTCAGTCTAAATTTGGCTCGTTTATTTGTAAAGTGTAACGTCAACACAAAGATTCATAAAGCAAGCACATTATTTAACCATCAGCCTGAGTCAAATGCAGTAAACAATTTTCAAGGATGCGTAATTTCTTAATAAAGGTTTTAACATACGTTAGCAATACTCTACAGTATTCGCTGTTGTGAGGTGAACAAATGTGGCTATGAGAGCTGCTAGCTGGAAATGGCAGGACCCCTTTCCACGGGCTCATATTTTCTCCAACCATTCACAAATCAATACACCGTAACTGCAGAGAAATCGTCCATAGCATTACACACTGCGCGCCCGTAATTTTTCAGAGATCCTATCATTTACCAGCGTTCCCAGAACACCCCGTGGGAAAATATGATGCAGTGCATCTGATTTTCGCGCGTTTTGAATTACGAGCGCATCGCAAATCTCCACGAAATTCATACGCCCGCAAAGAGGGGCGACATTAAAATTTCAGTCTGGGTCTGGTGGAATGTGTTGAGGGGGGAGGGGGAGGAAAAGAATAAACGACCGCTGTTGAATTTTCAAGGCTGCCATATTTCTCAGCGGAAGCGAGCGAGCAGCCCCGAGGCGTGTAAATCAGCCGCGGAAAAGGGACTGAGCCATATTTACTGNGGGGGGGAGTTGGTACCCTTGTTGCGACCTCGGTGTCACAGGTATAATCAGGTCCTCGCAGATAAATCACGGGGATAAATCCTGGCAGTTTCCTAGGGGCGAGTTAAAAAAAAAAACAGGGGACGTCTCATCCCTTACGCAGCCCGCAATTTTTTTTTTTCGCACACCCACCCATTTCGTACGTGTGAGCGCGCCAGAAATTTTCCCGGTGGCTGGGGTAGAAACATGTCGGGATTGTAAGCCTTGGATGGACGCGCCTGGACGCCGGCCTTTTCCGTGGCCTTTTTATTCGCGCGGGCACTTGTGTTTGTAATGTATCTCGCTCATTGGTGGGCGTAGCTGCGTATAGCCCTCACCGCCAATCTACTGCCTTCTTTCACTCACACCCCCATTCCGCCAGGCTCGTCCCCTTCCTATCTTTTTTTCCCTCGACGCGAGCAACTAATGGACGCAAGAGGGGAAACGAAAGAGGCTTTAAAACTGTTAACTGAAATGGGTAACCGCTTTTATATTGCCTTCAGTATTTCAGTGGGTCGCTTTATTTCTCCAGCTAGCAGGGCCGAAACTCCAGCGGAGTGCATCTGACGGGACCTGTACCCTCAGCACTCTTTTTGCCCCAATAACCCTCAGTCCCTATACCAGTTTTTTTTTTTAGATAAAAAAACATATTTCACCGCCTCCGCTTCCGCTGTTCAGTTTCTCTCGGTTGTTAAATTATTTAAACGGCCTTCAACGCGCCGATGTAAACCTACGTTTCAGTTTTTCCATTTTTTGAAATATAGAGTTTTATTGATTGCCTTCAGGGGACGGCTTTGCGGGAGATTATATAGAAATTCATAACGTTGGGAATCGGCACGAGTAGTCTGATATATTATAGGATTATCCTGTCTCAGCTTCTAATGTAAAACGGAAGACAGATTGTTCGTATTTTCTGAAATATTGCACGGGAAACTAAACATTTTGATGTTAAACATTAAAAAAAACCTTTCCTGGAAATTAATATATTTTTTAGCGTCAGCAGAGTAAAGTCGAAAGAGAATTATGTATAGTAATTGATTATTTGATGTAGAAGTAAAATTACAGTGTTTACTTTAGTGCATAATGAAATTGGCATTTGTTTGTGAATAGTAGAAAAATAAGAGTTCTGGGGCACCTGGTTGCTTGCTGGATGGGGACCAGAGCACTCACAGCGGCCATATTAGATGACTTCACGCAGAAATCCCTTGCTCTGTCATTCCTCGCCAGCAGCGACAATCTTGGAGTTCTCTTTTTTCCCTCCTGCTCTATCATTTCACCTCGGCACTTCATGCTCTTGCAATCCAATTATTTTTCCCCGGCTCTGTCATTACTATGCTATTTTTTTCTCGTGCTCTGTCATTCTTTCTTGCCTCTCGTCTGTTCTATCCTTAGGGTTTTTTTTTCTCATATTTCTCCCTGTCTCCTTTACTGAATCTTTTGTCATGATTTCCTCTCCCTCTTGCTTTTCCCGTCCACCATCTTAAATGTCACCACTTTTGTCTGCTGTAGGCGATCATCTTGAATTCCCGCCGCCAGTTGTCTGCTGTAGGTGGCCAGGGTGTGCTAAGCCATATTTAAATCCCATGCTTGTCACCATCTTTGATTCTCGCACCCGCTGCCAGAGTGTATGAAGTTCTATAGTTCGCGGCTAGGAACGCTGGTATCATCGCGGTCATTTTGTGCATGTGAGTTGGTTCACTCGTCGCCAGCAGGGGTGTGCTAGCCCGCCAGGAGCGCTTGGAATATTTTTTAGTCGGTAGGTATTTCGGAACTTGAAAAATTCAGGAGATGTGTGGTTTCAATCAGACCACCCTTGGGCCGTCAGGCCAACATCTTAACCCCTAGACTACCATTGCATGTTAAGTGTTAGGAGATGAAATAGTGTTCAGAAAAAGGCAACTATATATATATATACATATAAAAAATTGGACAGACCGCATTTATAAATAAAAGGTATAAACATGCATACAGAGCCAATTGCACAGATACATATATGTGTCACTCACATGTCTGTCTCTCCAACTTGTCTGGACATTCGGGAGCATGTGCGCACTGCTGTACCTCTAACTTGTCTGCACTTACATGCTGAACAGAACAAAGTTGGCACTCGCAAACAGGAAATATTTTGTTATTACAGGGGCATTTGCACAGCGAGGTATATGCATGAGCATTCATACTTCTGTATATATAACAACTGACCATGAGATTAAATCATATACATACAATCAAGTGCACAACAGACCTGCATGTATATGCACAGACAAAAAAATCCCCTGCCGCCGATGGTCCCCTAGTCCTGTCACTTAGATAAAAGTGTTCCCATGAGAACAATTGTTATTACCAATAAGTCAGCTGCACTCCCGCAGTCGAGATAACCATTTGAAAGGGGACAGATGGCCGGGAAGTGCCGCCGTATAAAAATACGCAGGGGTGAACTGTAGCAAGTGAAAAACAGGGAAAGACCCAAAAATTTGCTGATATAAGCCCTCGGCGAAGGAAACAGGGTAACACCGCAGAGATTAGTACCAACACAGCTGCCAGGAACCCCCGAGAGCTTGCCACACCCCTCCCTCCACCCCTAGTTGGAGTGCACGAGCCGCTGAGGAGACACTAAATCCTATACAAAAAAGTGCGAGTTACATGAGGGAAGTCCCTAGTTCTGCTGACACAATGTGCTGACAGCCAATTTGAATATATCGGGAGACGGGTTAAATTCGGGAGCAGCCAAGGTTCGTGATCAGTCAGTCAGTGATCGTTGGGCAGATGTGATCATTCAGTTGTCATCAGTCGTGAGCAGTCAGTCGTGGACCGAGAAGGCAGTTAGGCGAGAGGAAGTAGTATCAATGGGCCGGAGTTCGGGACCGGCCCAGGCAGTCAGTTGTAATCAGTTGTTCACAGTCAATTGTTCGGGAGCAATTATCGCCAGCCGAGACGGGAGTTGTTTGGCGGTACAGCCGCGAGACGAGATAGATGCAATCGAAACGGGAGAAGAAAAAATGGGAGTAAACAGTCGTGTGACGCGGAAATGAGTGGTAGCCCCAGTCCGAGTGGCGCCCGAAACATAATGTGTAAATTCCCGAGACAAACCCAGTAAAAGTACCGAGAACTTATGAGTTCATTTCCGAAAACATAGTGGCAGTTTCCGCGGTTAGGAATGCAGACAGAAACGCGATAGCCGGAAGAATGCCGAGGAGAAGAACTCTCCAACCAGGAACGCCAGCCGGGATCGCAGGGAAAGTGCAAGTCACGGGAGAACCCTAATCCCGGACTTCAGAGAGAGACCGTCAAAGTCGCGAGAAAAAGACAACTTAGTACAGCACGTCAATGAGAGCCAGTCCGAGGGCCCAAACCAGGGCCACCCAACTCACCATGCCTCAGCTACCAACGATGACAACACACCAAAAGCCGCAGTCACAGATAAGTAGAGAAACGACCCCCTTCAACAACCTTCCCCGACGCATAGTATTCAAGCCCACCAGCCCCTCAGGCAAACCACTTGCAGGGGGGCTCAGTCTCACCAGTGTGTGTAATAGCTATGTGACCTTCTGATCAATGAAATCCTGGTGTGTTAAATAACGGAGAATACGAGTATTTGTTTAACCTAAAGCAACAACCTCAGGTGCCCTTAGTCTGTACCTAAATAATTAACTATATAAACTACGGGCCACCACTCTGTATAACTCAGGTGGCCTAGTAGCAACTATATATATATAACATGCTTAAAAGTTTCGCCCTTTCAAGTCGGAAAATTCTAAGAACAGTGCCAAGCTGTAACCACCAGATAAGAAAATATATATTGTCCTCCCCCTGCTTCGAGACATGGGAAGGGAAACCTCTATGTCTGACTACACACACAATCCAAACCGTACACGCATCCACCTGACTTTATGCAATGAAAAAAACAAACAGAATAACTATACATTAACTTTATTTAAATCCTCTCTTAAAAAAACAGCAGGGTACATAAAAATACATTTAGACATACATATCTCTCTCTCTCTCTCATGTAATAACAGCGTTCATTTACCAGCCTGCCTGAATTCAAGTACAGGTAATGACAAAAACACACAGAATAATTATAAAAAAATGTTTATTCAAATTATTTTATCAAGAAAATATATTAAGTTATACATATATATATATATATGTATATATATATCTTGTATTGTCTGCATTCATTTACCCATCGATGAGTGCAGAACTGCGTATCCAGCTGCTGTGCCGGAAATCGAAACCCAACCATTTCACAAAAAGTTGTGTACCCGACCAGCGAATGACTTACTGAACCAAATAAATGCCTAGGATTCTTGTAGAATGTACCTCCATATCATAAAACGCCCCTCTGATTATGGTTCCATCCATATCCTTAAGATAGTAGGTCCTTGGTTCGTAATGACGAATCCTGACAATCCTGTATATTTCCATGCTCCAGTTTGGAGTGTATGGTTTTGCAAATAATCCTTTCACTCGCGATATCCTGTTGTAGATGCCAACCTTCACCCTAGGCCTGCATAAGTCCAATTTCTTCTCAGACTTTTACATGGTTTCCAGCAAAGAATGATCTTTAATAATTTCCACTGGTCGCATGTGGATAGTACAATGTACTATTGTAGGATGTCACTAAACAGGGCAACAAGTCAAACTTCACGGAGACGAAAATTCACACCACATGTCATTCTTCAGAGTACGGTTAAATCATTCCACAATATAAGCCTCCAACTTGCTGTATGTGCTGTAATAGTAAATCCTATTTGCAGCCAATAACGAATGGAAGGCCGGATAGTAGAATTATCTGTCAAGATCTGTTTGCAAATTTTTTTTCGATCCTTTATTTTGCAAAACAGTCTTCATTGCATTGCATATATCGAGGCCACATTTCCAGCGAACTGGTATACCCAATGTGTATTTACTGAAACAATTTATTACTGTTAACATGATCTGAAGCCCTTATTAACAGTTGCATGTGGAATCGTTTCAACTAGATCGGCCTGGTATAGATCTCTCAGCCCAAAGATGAGTACTTTCTGCCTGGGGTAATTACATCGTGCAGGCTGGTGGAGCTCGGCTACAATCTGCCCACAAGACATTATTATTTTTTTTTTTTTTAGTATATGTATTCAACTTTACGCAAATCTTCTAAAATATTCACAATATCATTCATATGGGAATTATTAGTGGCCTTCTGAGACACAATTAGCAGCCGTAGATGTGATACGAGTTCATTGGCATTGTCCCAGAATACATATTCAATTCAGTTGCTCCCATCCAGCTTCGAAATAGGACCCAGAGCCAGTCGCCAAGCCAACATCCAGGATTAGTAAAGTGATAATGGCGAATTTCGGGTGTGTCTCATCCTTATAAGTATTGCTGAAGGAGTCATTGTCGACCAAATGTGCACTCGTGAGGCTAAGTAAGCATCTGTACTGGCGAAGCACCTCACCCGAGTACTCCCCAGGCTCATGTTTAAACAACAATTCATAGAGGCCTGGAGATGCCTGCATTGCTTCATCACCAATCTGTAAAAAAATTGTTAGGTAGAAAACATTTGTTTGTTCCCCGAAAACCATTTCTTATTGCACCTTTAAACACCATACATTCCATCACTTAACCTCATTGTGTAGGAATGCAGGAAATTGCGAATGGTCATGGTGCTCAAATTAGATCGGTCCTTTTTATGTTTCCAAGCCATTGAAGATAAATCGTCATCTTCATCAGGAGCAGTATTTTCCAGAAGTATCTTCAGCTTCCTCACAGTCCAGAGTTCAATGTATAGATTAGTCTTCATTTCAACAGGAGTGACAGTTTGTTGTTGGAAATTATCTAGCGGAGATGTGATCTGTCCGAATGCCTCTTCCAAATTAGTATAATGGTCTATGCACATGCGTTTAGCCAGTAAATACTTATTGCACACACTTCCAGTTATGTGATATAAACCCCAGGAAGCAGCAGTCATTGTACTAAATCAATGAGCTGGATGTACTTAGTATTTACAACTCACAGTAACATCTAGGTGTAACCTCATTCTGCCAGTCGGATCGGGCCCATTACAGCATCTCCTGTCGGTCTGAGTAGGTTCGAGAAATATCCTTCAGACCTGCTAATACGATGGGTTATGGCATCTCGAATATGCTTGTAATGAAGACACTGTTCATCGTCTGAATTCGTATCAGACTAGGCTGAACAATCTTGGTTAGTAAGGCGACCACAGAAAGTGGAGAGTTTGCTCACTGCCCCAGCCAATGCGCTAACTTGGCTGTCGAACTAACCAGACAATGCAGCCATCCAGACGAGGCGACTATCCATAAATGCGAGCTTGTGGTCTAAGGCAGAGTGTTTAACTACACACCCCGTCAATGTTTTCAGTTCGCTATCATTATTCGCAGTCAACACTTAAAGAACCTTACTGGAAATTCACTCTCCCATAACATCGAGTTTCGAAACTAAAGTGGTGAGCCGGTTCATTCCACTCATCAGTGCTCGAAGGAAAGCCTCGGCCTTAGTGCTCGATGTCTGCATTAACGAAAATGGTCGCAAAACCTATGAAGTGATGCTGCGGACAAAAGACACAGCAGATGCATCACCGCCATGTTATGGTCCTCCAAGATTCTTGGCTTGCTTCATTCCGAAACTGCAGTTACCAACGTCAGTAGATGTAATACAGCTGTCCACCGTACGCTTCAGGCCACTATGACCCAACTTGGATAGTGAATTAATCGAACCAACACAGTACTTGTCCTTATGAAGTGGGAAATCCTTAGCTATCACTAGGAAAATGTGAGGTTCACACCAGCAACATGAGCACATTCCTTTAACACCATCAAATGTCATATCAGTATTAACATGATTGGAATTAACATGTCGTAAATTCAGGTCATTCATGGGGAAGAAAACAAGAAAATTTTCATTGTTGCACAGGAGTTGCTTAGGCATGAATGAATAAGTTTGACACAGGTAAATCGAGTCCAATGTTACAGGATAACCCATGCTAAAATACTGCAACATGGTCAACTGTTGTTCACATGCCACATCATTGAAAACAAACACAGAGTTAGGCAAGGCTTCACTTTGTGGTACGACTTTTTCATTGACACTACATGGAAAATAGTGTAGGCCATCTACAGCTTGAAGTATTTGCACCAACTGTAGGTACTTTGGCTGCTGTAGCTATTTAGAGTATAGGTAAATGTTCTCGAACCGATGACCATAGGATTTCCCCAACAAGCTCAGAAGCACACACGTCTTAACACAGTTGCTTGGTCCTGCTATGATACTGCACAAAGTGGTTGGCAGCAGCTTCCCATGATTTGATTCGTGGGAGATAGTTTCATCATCGGTGGTGATGCTAATAGGAAGCATGGTGGTCTGTGGCACAATCTCCATTGATATGATATATGAACAAGTAAACCTCTGGTACATATGTCAACAGGACCACATTCGAGAGTAAGTGAGGTAGCTGCTGCACCCGAGGTCATGTCATGCAGGTGGCTAAGTTTGAGGTCGTGTGATGTGGATGTCAATGCACACCACAAAACAAATAAAATAAAGTAGTCAGTATGTTGAAGTTGTGTTAGTATGTCACAATGCACAGTGGTAGTAAGACCAAAAGGTGACATTGTCTGGTGAATATACTAATCAAATAACATTTCTTTTGAGACTCACACTCCACATTACAAATACAGTGGGCCCGGCATGCGACTATCACAGAGATTGAAGCACTGTGACATCCCTGTAAATTTGTTGGAAGAGGTGTGCGATGAACACAAAATTGCCTACGGGACCAGTAGCAAGTTGGACGATAGGCAAGCTGCCGACACTGTTCTCATGGCAAAGGCCAAGTCGACAGTTAGATCGCCCAAGTCCAAACTCGGCGACCATCTACCTACCTGGCGTGTGTCCAAGATTATGAAAACTAAAGTCAAGAAGGTAATGGGTTTGCAGTTTCGAAGGAAAAAAACTGGGAAGACATGAAGGAAACCTCACAATGTAGTAGTAGGGAAGCGAGGTGGCATCTTGGCCTCCAGTCTGCCAGTGCTCGGCTTCCTCGGCAATCTTATTGGTGGTGCAAGTGGTAGAGCGAGGGCGGTGAACATAGCCAAAGAAGAAAATAAGCAGTTTACCAAAGCGATTCGACACACTCGACATATGGGAGTGCTCGCTACAGGTAAAAAAAAATGACAGTGGCCTGTTTTTTCAACCCTACCACATAGGTAGTGGTGGGGAAAGAGAAGACAGAAGAGCAAAAGACAAAGGAGGTGCTATTAAGATCACTGCCTTGTCGCCCACTTGCGAACAAAGACATACAAAAGTTTGCCAGTAAATATAATATAGTCAATTTCCGAGGTGTGTTTATGCACAACCAGCTACCATGTAGTCCGAGACGAGTGGAGTGTGGTATAGTAAACATAGATACTAGCCAAGGGCCAGGGATGCATTGGATTGTGTATAAAAAGTGTGCGGATACAGCAGAATAATATGACAGCTATAGTAATTTAAGGGTGCTACCAGAATTGTAAATGTATTTGAGAGGTATGAGATTACATTACAACTACGGAGAAGAGCAACTGCCACGATAATGGAACTGTGGTCACTTATGACTGTGCTTTCTTTCAAGGCAAAAATACAAAAAACTGTACAACTTCAAACTCTCTGGTGGCGAGGGCGAGAATCAAAGATGGTGGCAGGCGTGGGAATTAAAGATGCTTAGCACACTCTGGTGGCGGGTGCAGAAATCAGTGATGGCCATCTACAGCAGACGACTGGTGGCGGAAATTCTATATGGTCGCCTACAGCAGAAGATGGTGATGACAACCAAGATGGTGGACGTGAAAAGCAAGATGGAGAGTAAAGGACAAGAGAGAAAATAAAAGAGACAGGAATAAATATGAGAAAACGAACCAAGGGATATAATGGACGAGAGGCAGGTAGGAATGACAGAG
Source organism: Clitarchus hookeri (assembly GCA_002778355.1). Lineage (NCBI taxonomy): Eukaryota > Metazoa > Arthropoda > Insecta > Phasmatodea > Phasmatidae > Clitarchus > Clitarchus hookeri. The sequence goes on along the minus strand of NQII01003652.1, from coordinate 199,951 downwards.
AACGAGAAAAAATAACATCAGAATGACAGAGCAGGAGAAAAAATAATTGGAATGCAAGAGTATGAAGTGCCGAGATGGAATGATAGAGCAGAAGGGAAAAAAGGGAAATTCAGAGGGAAAAAAGGATCAGGTTTATGCGTGAAGTAATCTAATATGGCCACCATGAATGGCCCGACCCCATACAGCTTCTAGGTGCCCCAGAACTCTTTATTTTCCTACTACTTTCATACTCCTGATGGTTTTTAGACTAACACATATCATGTCCGTGGAAAATTTAGTTGTCCTCCGTGACGGTGATCACACAAAAGGGAAAAATTAAAATTATAGAATTTCATCCAAAATGTTTAATTAACGGTGAAGAACTGCATTTAAGACCCAAGTGTTTCATGACTCATGGAGTGACACTTTTTTTATATCACCTGTGAATTTGCAAATATGTTAGTGTAATACATCATGTTTCTTATAATAATGTGTTATTTTTAATATTAAAATTACACAATAAATTACAATGTAAACTTTAGACAGTGAAAGGTGTGTTTAGTCTTATCTTTTCAAAATCTTACGCCAGGTCTATTAAATTTCGTTGTGTTATACCGTCGTTCCATTAATTTATCAAAGGTTAAAATTGGGTGTGTTTTGAGGCTAGGAAATCTCTGTGTTGTTTGAATGATTCATGGAATGGGGGTTATAGTTTGAACAATTATTGACATATGCCATTGCAAACACTTCGCTGTAGACAGCCACGAAGTGTTTGCAATGGCGTATGTCCATAATTGTTTAAACACCAGAAACTCTTTGGCTAGGTAATATTATATTAATGCATGCCAGTGTGATTAGTTTGTGTGAAATAATTAAGACAAGTTGAAAAATATGGGGTTGAATTAAGGTTAAATTGATAGTCAGGTTAGGCAGTGTATACCTTATTATGTCCTGTAAGTAAAACACACCATGTGTTTTCTTTGCATATTTAAATTAAAATAAAATGCTCGAATTTTACGTGACGTCAAGTTATGTTGGATAATTTCGAACTTAATTAGAATAGCGACTGTCTCTATGAATATTTTATAAATCTTTGGTATGTTTGCGAAAGATTGTTCATCGATAGTAGAAACTTCCAGTTATTATAAACTTAAATAATATATATCATGTTTACGAAAAGCAATATTTATCACCTTTACTGTGCAAGCTATTAAAAAAAAAAGTTAAATTTGCACATATCTTAATCAATGTTATGTAATAATACTAAATACAGTTAAATTTATTTATTGTTTCCATAACAATCGTCATGTATGATGTACCCACACACAAGTTACTTTAGCAAGCGTTTATTTGATTTCACAATATATTTATGATCTTCATAGAGCGCTTTTAGCAACAAATGCTTGTTACGATAACCGTTTTCTAATTATGATTTTTTTTTTCTGAAAACAACCAGGGAAAACAGCAAGAAATGTACGTGAATTTCGACGGATTTTATTAATTTGATTCTATCTATTTTTCTGCGAATTTCAATGCAGGTGAATACCGCTTTTATTGCAATTTGTCCAAGGTTTTTTCCTTCATAATTTTTTCGGACTAAAATGCAGTTCACTGTTAAAGATTTCCGTATATGAACGGAAAATTACACGGAAATGTACAATAAAATACACGGAAATGCATTTCGTAATGACGAGAAACGGAGCTGAGTCCGTGAATACGAAATACGGAAAGTCTTCGTTCGTATTTCCTGTAGCTTCGTGTTTGGGAACTAACAATGCCGAACGTGCACGAAGCTTTCTTCGCCACTGTAACTAGAAAATCATAGTTTCTGCGGAAGTTAGGTTATTCACGCCAGTTAGACCTATTCAATCAAACACTAAGTAGCACCAAGCGTCTGCAACATTTAGCAACACTTAAAGTGCATTATGCTTTATTTCACAAGATTTCATTTGGTGGTGGTAAATGAGTGGTAAGATTCTTGAACTACTGAATCTTTGACTCGGTATCGAAACTCGCTGAGGTATAAAATATTTTCTATTTTTTAAATATAATTTTTATACACAGTAGAACACCCACATAATAAAAATTAAAGTTTTTCTGTTTTTTTTTTATTTGTGAGTAGAGAAATTTAACTATGAAATATAAGGAGTGGCTCCGTGAATTCACGGAAAGTTCTGTAAAATTTACTGAGCGTCCGTTTATGAAAAGCAATGCGTCTGTAATTTTACAAAAAGTTTACGGACACCTCTGGGTAAATTTTCACTACCACTTTTCCGTAATATAAAGGATTTTTTTTTAACGCTGTTGTTCAACCTCTTGGACTGCGTTAAAAAACGCTTCGGGCAACATACGCCTGTAGGCAACCACTGGCATGCGTAAGCCATTCCGTTTGCATACCTCGCAGGCACTACAGCAGCAGTAGAAAGAAGTAGTAGGTCCTAGCACACAGTTAGAAGTAAAGGAAATGGGGAGATCTGCCACCATCTAGGATGACGTCATCGCAGTTACATTTTATTACGTCTCGTGTCCATGTAGAGTTAAAACGTTTTTAAAATTGTTCTACTGTAGGTACTTAAAACACATTCAGAAACTTAATCGGGTTGCCCCATTTTTTTTTAAACCGACAGAAATGGAAAACCACNTATTTTAAAATAATTCAACTTTACAAGCCTGCCAGTATTTCTATTCATTATTGTTTTGTAAATCCATTTTTCAGTTTATGTTCATGTATTTTTTGTTTATTTTTAAGATTGTATCGGATCAGTTAGTACTTCATTCCCTTTTTCATGTATTTAATTTTTAAGTGCTCTTTGTTTTTATGGTATTTTCTGAATGACGTATGACTTCTGGGTTACTCTTATCCAGATATCTATTGTTTAACCACTATTATAAATACAGAATTTTATAATTTCAACGTTTTTTTCGGCTTTCAGTTACTTGGTTGCCCCAAGGTTCATTTTGCACTCAACATAGGCAGTAAATGTAACTTAATTCTGAATGTAACAAAAATGAGAGCATCCAGTCTTCAACTGTAAACATTAAGATGTTTCCTTCTTCAATGGAAGGTTTTAGGAAATATCGCAGCCCGCTTTAACAAGCGAAAAAATAAAACGGAGAACTGTAACTGTCGTGGTATAAATGAGGTATGTAGCACCTAAAAATGTTTCAAACAACAACAAAAAAAAAGTTCACTTGCGCATCAAGGGGGAAAACAACGCGTGGCGAAAAGGGGTAAAAGCAGAACACGAAGACGAATGGGTAAAAGGAGCTAAAGAACAAGCTATAAAAGTCGCTGAGGCCCGCCAGTCCCCTTATTCCTCGCAAATACCACCCATCAATCACGGCGTGATGGCTGGAAGAGGTGGCAGAGGGATGGGGTGGCTCTACCATTTTCCATTCTGTCAGCGGGGTGCCCCTGTTATTTATACTAGCCCGCCTTGCCAGCGAGGCTGCAACTGTCTGCTGTGATGTAGCCCCTTGCCATTGTACAACCCTTAAATACTACTGCGCGCGGAATGTTGGGATCCGCATCCCCCTCTACCCCCGTGCTGTTGTCTTCCGGCTTCTAATTAAAGACAGTGTGACATTTAAAATTAGACCGTCACGTAGGATAGCTCAGCTGTGGCGCTTTACAAATCTCACCCGGAGCTCTTCTAATTCTTGGAAAAATTGTGTTCTGGATTAGCTCCCAGCGGGAGTATTCACACTATTCTCAACCCTCTAATGTGTTCGCCGTGTGCGTTGGTAGGATAAAATAAATGGTATAGGCTTTTCACGGTAAACTGAGCACTTTTGAAACCCCTGATTTAGATCTACTTGTGTGCACATTGTGTATTTTTCCACCATATATAAAATTAACATTGCCAAGGGCCTTGCCACTTTATTCATACGTCGGTCAAGTGAAACAGCGAAATTATAAGAAAAGTATATGTTTTAAAAATTCGTCAACTTTCTTACACTTATATGCATTAAAAAACCAGATGTAAAATAAATCATTTCAGTATTCACACATGTTAACATAAGACTTTTAATACAGCGTCAAGGAAAGGTTTCTACTTTCCCCCGTCGTTGCCAGCTTAACTCGGCGTATACCAGTCAGTGTTCCCGTTTAAAATGTATGCAAATAGTGGCAGTGGTATTTATCAAAGGTTTATTTCAAAAGTGCTCAATTTAAATTGAACATCCTTTAGAGGGGTCGGTTCACGTCACATGGTTTCTGCTATATAAACTTTTTGATGTCTCTTCAATATAAGGTAAATTGATTCCCACCATTTTGAATTTATAAGGTGTTTCTCGTAAGTTTTACCTCCGAAAGTTTTAACGAAATATTTTTGCACAATAGGTCGTAACAGCTCAAACTTTATCAGAATTGGTAAAGCTTCGCTACTTTACCAATTTTTTACTGTTGACAGCTGAAAAGAAATGAGTGATTTTTTCTTGCGGGTGATTACGTTAGTTATGCTAACAATAGCAGCCAAGCAATAACTGATTTTTGCTTTGCCAAACCGTAAAACAAAAAAAAAATAATTTTAACTGCAGTCTAGAGCAAATATTATGTATGTGCAAGATGGCGGACCCTGATTACCCTTAAGGCCGGACTGGATATACTTGATGTCCAATCCTCCTTCTCCCCCCAAAATATCATATAACTCATTTTAAGGATGCTTCGTTGGTGATCAAGTGGTTTGAGGTTCACCAAACGTCCTGTATTTAACTTCCTCTGCATATTCGCTGGACACATAAATCACTTTAAATTATAACAGTTTTATCCGCTTACAACTACCTTTAGAAATTCACAGCAATTGGAAGTTTTAACTATCCTTATGCAACCAGCTTCAAAGCCCTGCATAAAAGTCTATGGCTTGTAGCATCTGGGTGACAATCAGAATATAGGTGAAATGTTAAAGGTGTACATTCATGGTCATAGGAATAATTAAGAAGTGTGCCACAAAAATAAATACAATTACGAGGCTAGAAATAAATATTCTATAATTTTTTTGATATCTTCCTTCATGCTGTCTTCTTCATCGTACACATATTANCAAGATGGCGGACCCTGATTACCCTTAAGGCCGGACTGGATATACTTGATGTCCAATCCTCCTTCTCCCCCCAAAATGTCATATAACTCATTTTAAGGATGCTTCGTTGGTGATCAAGTGGTTTGAGGTTCACCAAACGTCCTGTATTTAACTTCCTCTGCATATTCGCTGGACACATAAATCACTTTAAATTATAACAGTTGTATCCGCTTACAACTACCTTTAGAAATTCACAGCAATTGGAAGTTTTAACTATCCTTATGCAACCAGCTTCAAAGCCCTGCATAAAAGTCTATGGCTTGTAGCATCTGGGCGACAATCAGAATATAGGTGAAATGTTAAAGGTGTACATTCATGGTAATAGGAATAATTAAAGAAGTGTGCCACAAAAATAAATACAATTACGAGGCTAGAAATAAATATTCTATAATTTTTTTGATATCTTCCTTCATGCTGTCTTCTTCATCGTACACATATTTTTTTAAATAGTGACATGTTAGTTATGTTTGGTAGAAACGTTGTCAAATAAATTTTTTAATGATCAAGAATTATAACCATTAACTCATGTATGAATGTACAGGAATTCACATGCGAATTATGCATGCTTCCGTAAGAAAACGTTTATTATTAGGAAACTGAGGCGTAAGTGTAGAGATAAAATATGCNAGTGACATGTTAGTTATGTTTGGTAGAAACGTTGTCAAATAAATTTTTTAATGATCAAGAATTATAACCATTAACTTATGTATGAATGTACAGGAATTCACAAGCGAATTATGCATGCTTCCGTAAGAAAACGTTTATTATTAGGAAACTGAGGCGTAAGTGTAGAGATAAAATATGCNTGCGAATTATGCATGCTTCCGTAAGAAAACGTTTATTATTAGGAAACTGAGGCGTAAGTGTAGAGATAAAATATGCTGAAAAGAAAAATAAATATGTTGTTTCAGTATGAGAACAATTTCGTACTAGGCATTACCAAAACAACAATTTTCTCTCTGTTATTATTTGTATTAAATTTAAATGAAACCGTTATAAATAAAATATAACTAAAAGTTAAATTAAACCAAACATGTATTTGATTTTAACAGAAGTATAAAACGCCCGTTATGTATGTTATATTTAGGAAACAATCAAGAACCTCATTCATGAAATGATTTTGCAAAGGTTTGAATAAAAACGTGTAAAGGTGTAAATAAACGCGAGTAGACTTCTGTACGATGGCAATGATAACAGAAATGNAGGTTTGAATAAAAACGTGTAAAGGTGTAAATAAACGCGAGTAGACTTCTGTACGATGGCAATGATAACAGAAATGAAAGAATTGAGATTATTTGGGTTGTCAGTCATCCGGGTTTCACCTGAACTGTCCAGGAAACGGGCGTGTCATCCAAGCAACGTCTTAATAACTCTCTGTATGCCAAAATGTTAAGTGATTGAAATTTAAGGTAGTCTGTGGTCAAAAAATGGTGTGCAATTTTTTTTCAGATCTCTCTAAAATTGCTGTCAGTTGAAATAATTTTCAGCGTATACGGAGAAGTCTTCGCGGATGACAGAAACAGACTGTTCGTGGCAGAGTTGGAAGCATGAAGTTATTTTTAAAGTAACATGTTCTGAAACTGTCCGTTATCTTTAGCAAAACTCTGGAATATTTGGAGCAAAAAGTGGAACGAAATACAGGCTTGAGAGTAACAAATGATGACTTGTCAAACTCTTAATATTCTCTATTGTATACAGATGATTGTCACAATAATGTAAACACCTACGTTCTGGAACAAATAATGGAAACACCTGTCTACTGGAACGCAGTATGTTTCTGAGGTAGCAACTGTGCTCAATCGTGCACTACAGGAGTCGTTTGATATCGCAGTGACGGACTTTAGTCTGCAGTCTGCTAGGCGGTGATGTACGTATTCGTGCTCGCAGTCAGCCAGACGTAGGTGAGGCAAAATATGAGATATCTCTGACATTAAACGAGGGCAGATCGTTGGAGCATGGTTAGTTGGAGCAAGTGTATCGAAGATTGTCACTGTATTCGCTGTATCAGGAGCAACGGTGTCCAAGGTGATGACGGCATACAAAGTTTGCGACAAGACAACGTGACGCATTCTGCGTCCCTATATTTTATTCGTCAGAACACACGCTCTGGCGAAGCTTGCAGGCGGACGATCGCAATAAGGATTAAGGGTTTGGCGGAGGTGATGGTAGAATGGCGCAAGGATGGCCCGGCAGAACGACCACGTGCAGAGGAAGGCGGATGCAGCTGCATCTCGCAGCTGCCAGGGGCGCGGAGCCCACACCGGCGGCGGCGCCTGTCCCAGGCTAGCTGCCGCCATAAACATTGAGAGCTTTTGGCGGGCATGCTGGGATAATAACGACACGATATCCGGAGGTATAAGAACAACACATGCGCCGAACCAAAGAGGCCACCCAAGAGTTCCCGCAAGTGCAGAACGGAACAATGAACTTCCATACCAGAGTCGAGGGGCGACGCCGGACCCAAGTGCGGATAGCTAGTGCACCGAACACGTGTTTACGACCAGGGGACCCACCAAGTAGCACGTGCAGGGCGAAGCACTAAAACTTCTAGACCAGAACCGAGGGACAACGCCGCCCACGTGTTTTACGACTCAGGGGGACGCGGCGGCCGCCCCGGACACGTGCAGAGATGGTGCAAGTTGAATATGGCGATCGAGCCTACAAAACCACGAGGAGGAGGATCGAGCAGTCAGTCAGTCGGGGGACCTGAAGCGAGGCGTCCGGGTCGGAGCCGGACGAAGCCAGTGCGAGGATCGATCAGTCAGTCAGACGTCGTCGAGCGAGCAGTGTGGAGAGAGCCGGGAGTTCAAGAGGGCGTCAAGACGCCGACGCCTAACGGGAGGAAGTGTTGCAGCCTAGATGTTCCAGTCTACCTACCGAGAGACGAAGCAGTCCCGAGATCGCCGGCTGAGAGAAGACCAGCGCCGCAAGTCAGATAAGTAGAGTTCTACACCAAGTATGCAGAATCTTGCCCCCCCACGACGCAAAATCGTCGCGTCAAGCCATACGTAGCCTACATAGGAAGAGGGGAGGGCAGAGTTGTCTCGTGATTCCATGTACCAATTAACCTGTTAAGCAACAATAAAACCAGATTATGTGATCTCGCAAAGGAAGTGTATTGATTTGGTAAATTAGCACTAGGGACAATAATGTCGACATATTCCTACGCCCGAACACGGAGGGCCAGCATCAATTGCTAGTGCCTTACGCAGAGAGCAGATTCAATACCTACTTATAAACCATAGCATTGGGCAGGTATCAAACGTTCCCGAAGAGTAACAGTGGACGAAAACCAATCTTCAGTGATCGGAATCACCACACATTGAAGATGATTGTCACGAAGAACCGTAGAGCTTACATGACAAAAGTGACATCAAAACTCAATCAACGCCTCGAACAACCTGTTTCTGTAATTACAGTCCGATGGACGCTGCACAAACTGAACATCCTGGCTAGGAAGTAATCTTCAAACGTCTTATCATCACCAAGAATATAGGAGCACATCGCAAATGTTGCCGAAGCCATTCGACATAGACGAATGATGAATGAAAGTGAGTATAATATCGTCAAATGAGTCGTCCTTCACCTTGTTTCAAACAACAGGTCGGGTTTATGTACGACGAAATCGTATTGCCTTCTTCCTACCTTCCAACATGGAGTTGGCTCTGTGAAAGTGTGAGCTGAAAGTTTATGGTATTCTGATGGTCACATTCTTAATCTCAAGGAACGAGGTATGGCCAAGGATTATGTGGACATTTTGGTTGACCAGGTGCATCCTATGATACATATGTCGTTCCCTAACACGGACGGCATCTTCCAAAACGACAACTTCCTAATTGACACTGCTAGCTCTGTTAAAGTGTGTTGGTTTGACGAACATACGAATAAACTCCAACATCTCCCCTGGCCCACCCAATCACACAACTTGATCAGTATCATGTAGCTGTGGTACAATTAAAAGCAGAGAATGCGGTGCACATGTTCTCCCCATCATCGCTGGCAGAACTTAGTGCTGCTCTGTACGACGAATGGTACAAAATTCCTCTGGAAACAATCCATGAATAGTATGCACCCATTCCGCGATGAATCGCACTTGTACGACATGCCGAATTTGGTCCAAATGCCATATTAATAATGTTCGTTCAGGTGTTTCCATAATTTTGATAACTATCTTTAGTTAACAGAGTTTCAAAATGCCCACTGTGTTTTTCGGTGAGTTTTTGACAAAGGGATATTTAAAATAACAATAAGTGGTTGTCAGAGTGCATACTTCGTGGTTATTTTGCCAGTGTTAGCCTGTAAACTTAAATGTAAAATTCGAGTTGTGTCCAGGAATCAACAAATACAAATTCGGCATTCCTATGCATGAAAAACGCAAAGGCGGATAGGCCCAGTCAGAAATCTAATGACAGTTAGACGGGAAATAAAAAGAAAATTAATTTAGAAGACATTATAGGCCTACAGATTTTACTACGGCAAAAACATTATTATTTCTCTCTGTCAAGCAGCAAAATAACTTTTAGAATAATTGAGCAACGAGCATCAATAAAAATATTATTAATAATTATACACATTTTATCAACATGTCATTGGTACTTCATTATTTTGTAGCACTATATCGTGTGACGCAATTAAATTTACGATTTTATGTAATCAGAAACAAATCGGTAGAAAAGCAATTCTCCGACAAAACATTTGCTCACAAAGCTGGCAGCAACTGTTATGTATGTTTGCCGTATCTTTATTTATCAGCGTTCGTTTCCAAACAAACTGTAGATTTCATTCAACATGTACAGAGTTAATTTATGTTTCACATATTATTAAATTTAAGACTCATCTCGTACATGGACTACAGTAAATATTATAAAAATATAAAACCCTGAAAATCTGACACGCCCTCTGGACGCAACTACTAAGCCCTTGATCGACTCCAGTTTCAAATTCTCTAACGATTAAGATGTTGTCTTATAGAGAAAGAAATAGGTACGTTGCAAATATACCTGGGGAAACCATTTGTACGACTTTTAAGCCAACCGATTGGTCAATAATTTGTATAAACATTTACAATTTGAACACACTTTCAATTATGAAGCTCAAATAAGCAGTCGTTGTTTTCTCTTTCATGGATAAAAGATGTAAAGCGGAAGTACTTAGTAATAAAGAGTGGTAGGAGAATACGCGAACTAATGGCAGCTTAACGAGTGTGGTAGAATGCAAATGAGTGAGAAAGAAAAGTAGCAGAACAATTTACAGTCAAGGAACACTTTAGCTGCAAGGGAACTTTCACACAAATAAATTACTTCAAACAGGAAGCATTTCTTATATTACATAAAATATGTAATGTAGTTCTCAAGTCGAGGGTATATAGCATCTACCCTAATGTTGAGCCTGTAACTCATAATAGAATGTCTCTTGCTTTTTATTCTGTTTGGTATTCGTTATTCATTTACTAGCTTACCCGGCCACGCGTTGCTGTGGCATAAAATATTTTGGTTCTATTCATTTCTGTGAAATTAATTGAAAGAAGTATATGTATTTTCAAAATCTTTATTATTGAAGTACTTGTTTGTATACAATGTTTTAAGTTTAACCATCTTCCGCGTGTATGAATAAGTTGGATGGTTTTCCTACTCTAGGACAACAACACATACAATTGGCCGTGCGAAAAACATTCTGTTTCTAAATCTAAATGTTCAAACAGACAGCTGTCAACAACAAAGGCGCTTCCTAATGCGAAAGCATGGTAAAAATGATAAACGATTTTGCAGATTTTAGTCCTTTTCAGGTAAAACAGATAAAAAAGGAAGGTGTACAAACACTCGTGGGAACAAAAGGAAGGTTTATAAAAAAAAAACTAAAAAAAAATTTGTTGATTTTTTTGGGAGTTACACGCGTCTGAACAAACGGACACAACATATATAGATATAATATATATATTGTTACTTATTATATATAATTATACACGNAAATTCTCTTTCTAAATCTAAATGTTCAAACAGACAGCTGTCAACAACAAAGGCGCTTCCTAATGCGAAAGCATGGTAAAAATGATAAACGATTTTGCAGATTTTAGTCCTTTTCAGGTAAAACAGATAAAAAAGGAAGGTGTATAAACACTCGTGGGAACAAAAGGAAGGTTTATAAAAAAAAACAAAATAAAAATTTGTTGATTTTTTTGGGAGTTATACGCGTCTGAACAAACGGACACAACATATATAGATATAATATATATATTGTTACTTATTATATATAATTATACACGAGGAGTTACCGCCACTTACAGGGCTTCTTCCTTACATCATTTGGAGCAAAATATGTAGTAAATTATTACAGCTTCTTAAAATAATATCATGTAGATCCGTTTTGTTGCTCAGTCTAAAAACTTTCTAACGAACACCAATCTACGACACAAACAAACTATGGATTTCTATTCACTTCATTACATTTCTATTCACTTCATTACAAGATGTACGGAGCGCTGGTGTTAGGATTCATCTTGGTGAATAACATCATTAATGTGTTAAGGTCATCAATGCTGATTACTAATGTCTCCANTCTATTCACTTCATTACAAGATGTACGGAGCACTGGTGTTAGGATTCATCTTGGTGAATAACATCATTAATGTGTTAAGGTCATCAATGCTGATTACTAATGTCTCCNACTGGTGTTAGGATTCATCTTGGTGAATAACATCATTAATGTGTTAAGGTCATCAATGCTGATTACTAATGTCTCCACAAAAACTTTCATTCATTCAAAAGGTCAACCGGCTAAACAATTCAAGCCTCAGAAATATGAATATTTTGCTTATAAATCATTGCGCTACGGCAGGCACCTATCCAATAAGTGTTTGTAGTGAGAACAGTTATGGCACTTCGAAAAGAGCACTTTAGAGTGTTTTTTTATTTGGTACCTGTAACTAGCTCTAGTCGAAGACTTCATAAGTAATCAAAATAGCGCAGTTTTCAAAGTGACGTTTTATTGTAGGAGTAACCCTTATTATTAAAAAATTTAATTACAGAAATTTGGATTTCTGTACCTCATTTATGCCAGAATGTGGGAAATTTGTTACATACGCGACGAAAAAAATTAATTCTAAAAACCATGGTGACTTGGCGCTCGGAATTTGTTTTGTCTGATTTACGAGCAACGTCTTCCGAGGCTCTTTAACAGACAGCAGAGGTTTAGTCATATATAGGCTGTTCACGGTAAACTGAGCACTTTTGAAATCCCTGCTTAAGTTCTACTTGCATGAACATNTTTAGTCATATATAGGCTGTTCACGGTAAACTGAGCACTTTTGAAATCCCTGCTTAAGTTCTACTTGCATGAACATAGTGTATTCTTCCATCATATGTAAAATTAACATTGTCACGGGCCTGATCACTTCATTCATGGGTCAGTCATGTGAAACTGTGAAATAATAATAAAATCCATTATTTTACCAATTTGATTACTCTTACACATATATGCATTAAAATACTGAACGCCAAAGAAATAGTTTCACTATNTTTAGTCATATATAGGCTGTTCACGGTAAACTGAGCACTTTTGAAATCCCTGCTTAAGTTCTACTTGCATGAACATTGTGTATTCTTCCATCATATGTAAAATTAACATTGGGCCTGATCACTTCATTCATGCGTCAGTCATGTGAAACTGTGAAATAATAATAAAATCTATTATTTTACCAATTTGATTACTCTTACACATATATGCATTAAAATACTGAACGCCAAAGAAATAGTTTCACTATTTAAAAATGTTTACTTACCCGTTTTAATTCAACGTTTAGAGTGAGTGAAGTGAGTAAAGAGATTTGGGTGGCTCTTAACACCGAGGTCTTGAGAGCCGATGAGTGTGATTGAGGTAGGTATGGAGCAGCGCCAGAATGAAAGGTCGGGGGAAACGGGAGATTCCCGAGAAAACCCGCCGACCATCGGTATCGCCCGGCACGATTCCCACATGCGAAAAGCAACGTTTACAAAATGGACTACTTTCCTTATGTCGTTACTATTGNAAGAGATTTGGGTGGCTCTTAACACCGAGGTCTTGAGAGCCGATGAGTGTGATTGAGGTAGGTATGGAGCAGCGCCGGAATGAAAGGTCGGGGGAAACGGGAGATTCCCGAGAAAATCCGCCGACCATCGACATCGCCCGGCACGATTCCCACATGCGAAAAGCAACGTTTACAAAATGGACTACTTTCCTTATGTCGTTACTATTGAAGTTTATGGGTTTCATCTGAATAAAAACTTGAGATTTCTAGTATAAACGTTTTATTCCCTACACCATAACAATGATAAAGCAAGAAAGACACGGTTATACTTCAAGACGCCATTTTACAAAGGCGCCGCCTAGTGACAGTTATACCAACCACACAGGTGACAATTATGCCAACTAAACAATTTGTTTTCAAACAATGCAAAACGTTAAACATTTATATTTAATAGTTTCCAACCTAACTGGGTGTATGCTAGTCAGTGTGTCCTATTAAATACATGCAGTTAGGAGCAGTGACATTTTTCACATATTGATTTCATAAGTGCTGACTTAAACGTGAACAGCCAATCGTTGCCATTCAAAACTCGTTCAGTATTTTTGAGCTGTGTCTGTTTACAAATAGCATTTAAGAAATTTTTTATGTTCGAATGGTAGTTTGCGTTTTGTATTTCCGTCTCTAATGTGTATCTTTTTAATGACAAAATGCACAAATAAGAGTGTTTCACAAATATGTATGAAATTTTCGGTACAGGCTATTTAACGTACCACATGACCATGCAGGCCACATTTGTGTTTATTGCTACGCCATGAAATTATAGGGTCACAGCTGAAAAATTTATAAGGTGAGTCGAAGATAGAAAGACTGCATGACAGCCCAGCGTTGCGAGTAAAGGTGACCCAACATTCGTTGCGCGTGCTTAGGTTGCCCTTAGCACCCCTTCGCTTCCAGATCGTGCACATGCAAAGCACATGTGACAATTTTTGGGACCACAGCACTAAAGGAGCAGCATTTTTTTTATTACACTTTGCTAATATGGAAAGGATCTATCTCGGCAGACGCACAAAGCAATTTAGATCCAAGCTGNATTTTTTTTATTACACTTTGCTAATATGGAAAGGATCTATCTCGGCAGACGCACAAAGCAATTTAGATCCAAGCTGTGACAAAGGAAAGAAGACAAAATTTATTTTTTAGGTTTTCGTTATCCTCGACACTTGCGCTTAGTATAATCCTCAGCACAAAGCTTTCAATGCACTCGTCCCACTGGAAGAACGCATTTAGAAAAGTTAAATGTTCAATGGTATTACAGTGAATTTTATTGCGTCATTTTATTTACGTCAAAGTTTACGCATCACAAAGACGAATGCTTAGTGGTTCATACTGTAATAACCAATTTTTTTCATCATCTACATACATAACTAATTAACCAACTTTCCTCCACAAATCTGTGAAAGGAATTGTGACGAAGCACTGAAATTTATATATATATATTCCATTCATGGTTACTTACAATTTTCTTAAGCCCTATTGATGTTCTACTTTCAGGTTATCCTTCCGCCACATACAAACAAAGCTTTAATTAAAGGGACAATTCACTGCATTTGTGCACACTTATTTAAATAATATTTTGCATGAGAACTATTTTTTGTTAGGTATTATAACCAACACGCCAATTTTATACCGGTTTTTATATAAATGAAAAATTTATGTTCAATTTAACAAAAAAAAAATACGATACTTTTACGTTAACACAAGTATAAAATGCTTGTGATACGCTGCATATTTAGGAAGCAACGAAATGCGCCCCACATGAAGGGATTATTTGGAACGTTTGATTCAAAAAGTCTCAAGATACTAAAGAATAGATTATAGTATGAACTTTCGAGTCAAAATACCAGTATGAGAAATTTTCTACTATATTTGATGTTAATTAGTCGAATATCTCGTGAGATAAGATGTAAAATATTAACTATAAATTTTGGTTGCACTAACTTCCAAAATAGCTGACAATTGTAACTTATTAGACAACATAGTGCATACTGTATCTACTTAAGAACACGAGGGTTGTAGTTAAATAATTTTTAATTACACCAGGTTCGTATCATGTAACGCTACCATAACAACATCGTAGTTTTTAGCCTACTTTCCGGGGGAAAGAAAAACATATGATATCACTTTCCTGTCTGTGTGTCTGTGNCAACATCGTAGTTTTTAGCCTACTTTCCGGGGGAAAGAAAAACATATGATATCACTTTCCTGTCTGTGTGTCTGTGAATGTATGCACGCGTGTGTCTGTGTATGTATGTACGTGTGTGTCTGTGTGTCTGTGAGTGTGTCTGTACGTGTGTGACTACCCCTCTTCCATCAATTTTTGAACACGTGAATAGAATTTNCTGTGTGTCTGTGAGTGTGTCTGTACGTGTGTGACTACCCCTCTTCCATCAATTTTTGAACACGTGAATAGAATTTCACCAAACTCGGTACACACATATAGTAATAAGCAAGGACACCTGACTTACATAGTTATCTACCACACCAGGCAAATACTTTCAAAATGGCGGCAATTTTAAAATTTAGGGCGATATATCATATCTTGGAAATCATTAAACCGATTTTAACCAAATTTTGTATACTGGCAGCACGAATTGTGAGCATTTAATTCAAAGGTAAGTTTTGTTGTTGGTCCACCTTTTGGAAGATAGGGCCACTTGAAAAATAAAGCTATTATGTTATATCTCGAAAACTACTCAAGCTATTTTCGCCAAATTTGGTATGTAAACAATACTATGATAGACCAAGTAAATATATGTAAATTACATTTTTAGGCACTTGTTTCGAAAATGGCGACCAAACNAACAATACTATGATAGACCAAGTAAATATATGTAAATTACATTTTTAGGCACTTGTTTCGAAAATGGCGACCAAACTAATATTTTAGGTTTATTGGGTATAACTACCATACCATTTGGGCAGTTTCAACCAAATTTCGTATGCTAATGGCATGTACTTCAAGCATCATATAATATAAACAACAACATGATTTGATGGCCAATTTGAAAGATAGAGTCGCATGTAAAAATAAATCTTTTACATTATACGTATCTCAAAAAAACTGAACCAATTTTCGCCAAATTTGGCACACAAAAAATACTATGATAGGCCAGGTAAATAAAAGTAATTAAACTTTATAAACATTTATTTTCAAAATTGCGGCAATACGAATATTTTAGGTTTATTTGGTATAACTACCATACAACTTGGCCAAATTCAACCAAATTTTGTGCGATGACAGTATCTATTACAAGCATTAAATAAGCAAAAAAAACTTTTTGACCACCATTTTATTAGATAGTGCTATATGAATAAATCTAGTTTCTGTGTAATTTCTCTGGAAATAATTGACATATTCCTACCAAATTTGGCAATCAAGTAGTACTGCCCCCGCATATATGTACAAACATTTTTCATGTATGTCAGACACTTATTTTCAAAATTATGGCGTCTAGATATTTTAAGCATAGTATGGTATAACTTCGAAAACATTTACTCAATTCCAACTTAACTTTGTGTGCTAGAAGTATATATAACAATCATTAAATGTGTCTACACTAACAACTTTTGTTCTCCATTTTGTAAGATAGTGCCAGACGAATAAATACAATTTTCATATCATATCTCTGGAAACAATTTTCCGATTTCTACCAAATATGGCAAACAAGCAGTACTTCGAAAAGTAATGTTAACTGTTATGTTTTAGGTATGTCAGACATTAATTTTCAAGATGGCGGCCATATAGATATTTTAGTTTCGCAGGTTATATCATCGAAACCATGTAATTAATTCCAACGAAACTTTGCATGATGGCTGTGTATATAACAATAATCAAATGTTTACAAACAGAAGCTCTTTTATCTGTCATTTTAAAAAATATTATTACTTGACAAATGGAAATTATGTGATCTCAGAAAAAAAAACTATTTCTATCAAATTTCGCATACAATTAGCACTATAGGAGGCTATGTTAACTAATAAATGTTGAGTGGGCAGACATACATTTTTTTTCAAAATGGTGGTTATATAATTCATTTTCTTCCTAATTTATTATCTACAAAATTGCAAAACAAATTTCAACTTAAATTTGTATGCTGACAGTATTAGTCGTATAAATGAAAATTGTCTATGCAAAGCCTAATTTCTCCGCCATTTTGGAAGATAGCCCCACATGAAATAATATAGTTTTATGCTGTATCTCTGGAAACAATCAACCTATTTCTTTCAAATCTCGGGAACGGGCTTTACTGTGGTAGGCCATATTAATTTATATGTTTTAAGTATGGAAGTCTCTTATTTTGTGAATGGCACATATACAAACATTTTAGTTTAGTGTTCTATATCTACAACACTATGTAACAGATTTAAAATTAACTTTGTATATTTTATTTATGACAATAATCGAATGTGCTAATACATAAACTTTTTGCCCTCCATTTATGAAGATTTTCACATGATCAATGGAGGTTTTGTGCCATATCTCGAGGCCCAATCAATCTATATTTTGTACAGAGAGCCTCATTTGAAGGATTTATTTGCAAAGTAGTGTCAGGTGATTAAACTAAATATTTTTTCATATTTTCTGAATAATTCGACGAAATCCACAAAATTTTGCACACCTACAAAAAGTCAAGTATAGTTACGTGATTCAAATGGGGCCAGGCAATAATTTAAAAATGGCGGCCATGTAAATATTTTTATTTATGCTGACATTATCTATTACAAAAATCATGTATAGAGCTTCTTTTTCAGAAATTTTCTAAGAATGCCCTGATTAAGAAAATATGGTTATTATGCCATGCCATAGAGACCAATCAAGCGATTTCCATCAAATTTTCCACACAAGTAACATTATGGTAGTCCACCTAAACTTATGTAGCCGAGTAAATATTTCAGGATAGTGAATCCTATCACTCAAAACATTAGACTGGTTTCATTCGAAGTTGATGCTCCGAATCATACTCCCTTGATGTAGTTGATTTCAAGCTAGCTTAATGTTACGAGTTTTTCTGATTTAGAATCCCGGGTAAGTCACTCGTGTATTTTAATTGTCTTTGTAATGTTTCACATGTTTCTAGTTTCATCTCTAATGATATTGCTGTCAATGAGACGTCAGTGCGTACCTACCATCTAAGCTTTCAAAAATTATACTAAAATTTATTCACACCAATATAGAAGAAAGTAGGCTAATTAGTAATCTGTAACCTATTGTTAAACCTGAAAACCATTTTCAAAAAAATTTTAGTGGCATTTCATTGTCGGGTTTGAATTAAAAATGCGGTGAACATTGATTGAGAAGTTACTGAGTATGACATTTTTGCTTAAACTTCAGGTAGCAACTTTCAATGTGGCACTTTTAAAACATTATAATCTGTATCAGCGTAATTGGTGCATCATGAAAAGTTGAGTTAAAATCGGTTTAAAATGTCGACAATGTCGAAAATGTAACCAATTATAAGGCGGCAATCATATTGAAATAATTCATTCAACCATTAAAAATTACATTATTAATGTTCTTTGCAATTCTTCCATTTGTATAATTCTATGTTGCGATTTTTGTTAGATATTAAAATATATTAACAAAATAGTTGTGGGTCTACCTCCCAAATTGAATTCACGCCTAGGTACTGCAATTTTTAAAATTTTGCTTGAAATTTGTGAAATGGCTTGGTGGAGAAGGAATTTAATATAAAAAAATCGACATAATAGCCTTGTATAAAAATGTATGTGATCTAAAAAAAACATTAGGCCATAAATGTTACGTTATTATAGAAAGTACTACTTGCATGCCAAATTTGGTAACAATCAATCGAGTTGTTCTGGAGATACGTTGATAATATTTCTTTCAGGTTGCACTACCTTACAAAATGGCAGAAAAAGGAAGACTTAAATAAGCAAATTTAATGCTCACAATTGTTACAGTCAGAATATCAAGGTTAGTTAATGCCCGTCTAATGGATAGCTAGATATGTTAAACCAGACTAAGATATTTATATGACCACTGTTTTGATAGAAAGCGCCGGCTCTATTAAGTTGAAGTATCATAGCATTGCCAGCACTGATAATTTTGGGAGAATAGTTTGATTGCTTTCCGAGATATGACATAAGAGCTTTATTATTTTTCAATTGGTGCTTTCTTCCAAATATGTTAACTACCGATAATAAGCATTTCTGAATTCACTGTAAACTTAGTGGACTGTGAACATATCAGTATTGGTTCAAATCGATTTAAGTGGTTCCCGAGACATAACATAGAACCCAAAAATTTCCAATAGCCAGAATTCAGATAAATGGCATGCCGTCGAGAACTCTTAGCCTTGCAAAAGTTTACGAGCACCGTAAAGTAATGAACAAGTACTCACAAAATAAAAAAGTGGCGTTACAATCAGCTACCANGCAAAAGTTTACGAGCACCGTAAAGTAATGAACAAGTACTCACAAAATAAAAAAGTGGCGTTACAATCAGCTACCATGACCTGGATTTTCAGCGCCGCAGAGAACATTTTTGAAATCGTTATATCTCAGCGATACTAAATTAGCGAAGAAGCAACGCTACAAAATGGGTTCGGCGTGGCTCTTCTCTTTTAACANTTATATCTCAGCGATACTAAATTAGCGAAGAAGCAACGCTACAAAATGGGTTCGGCGTGGCTCTTCTCTTTTAACAAACGCTGACAGTTATTCTCCGAGGTATAAATGGGGCCGCTTTTATTTTCGGGTTGAAGCTTCGATGTCCTAGCGTTGCGCTTGGCGAAGTCGCAAGCATCGTGTCGCCTCGGTANTTTTTATTTTCGGGTTGAAGCTTCGATGTCCTAGCGTTGCGCTTGGCGAAGTCGCAAGCATCGTGTCGCCTCGGTAAGTAACCCTACCACCCCACCCATTTTTTTTTTTTTTTCAGAAAAGAAAAAATCTCCGGGAGCTACCGTCTGCCCTGCTTAATAGTCGGACATATTTATTGCGACCCGTCTGCCGGGTCGGCCACTGGCCTCGGGAGGACATTACGCGCCCGGCGCGATTTGTTTCAGTGGATTGGGAGACGACGTCGCCTGGACTCGATTTTAAAACTTGGCACACGGACGTTATTGCCGCTCGCTCGACAGGAGAGTGGGAGAGGGGAGGAGGACCGCAGGGGAGGGGGGGAGAACAGAGAAGGACGGAAAGAGAGACATACGAGTCGGCTAAGCTCTGTAAATTCCGGGTAGGAAATAGCCCCATACATGCTGGATATACTTCTGCCGGCCGTCCCCTCCGCAGCCAAAGTACTTCCACGCGTCGCGGAGAAAAAGCTACGAGGGGGTTTTTATGGGCTTGGTAGTGTTCAGCGGCCATTAGCCACTATTAAATTTGTTCTCTCCCAACCGATAATTCCGCTCTTTTTTTCCAGAAGCGTCTCTCCTTTCCGTGAGTTCCGCTGACGTCCTCGTCGCGTGTGAGTTGTGCGGGTGCTCGAAGATAACCTCGAAGAGGACGGAGGATTTTTCTCTGTTTTATAAATTGTTCCCGGGAAATGTTCTCCGGGAGTATGGTAATAATTAACACTTTATTCTTATTTGAGATTCCCGAACTGACATTTACAAGCGTTGTTCAGGGGAGAAAAAATGTCTGATCGCGTCTTTTTTTTTCCTTTTGAATACCAGATTGTTACTGTCATTATCAAAAACCTTGTTGCTCGAAATTCGCTGGAAACGTTTTTGGAGATTACTGAAATAATAAACTTGCAACTATCTTCTAATTTATTGATTTTCTCGGAGGTATTCGCTACAGAGCTAATGCTTAATGTATTTTAGGATATAATATTATTTCGAAGTTATGTCTTCATGGTCAGTACTAAGCCATCATGCGAATGAATTATGGCCTGGCTTATTTTGCGATTTGCAATGTTAAAGGGGAGACAAATTGGACTTCAGTCAGCATCATTAATATTATACATTCCATAGCACTTAGCCAGTAAGAGATTAAAAGTCGATCAATCTCGTTCATTTATTTAAACTAATAATAGTCAATATTTTGAAACGAATCTCCAAAATATGCTTTCTGGAAAGTTTACTAATGTCTTATCAGAAAACACGCTGTAAAGTGACACGAAATACTGCAATTAATAATGTAATCTATATATATATAACAAATTCGGGTTAGTTACACCATTTATAACTCGAGAACGGCTGGATCAATTTTAATGATTTTAGATTTTTTGGATTTGTCTGCCCCCGGAATAACATAGAGGCTATTTAAACATCGTAAAAGTCCACGGAAAAAATTATTATAACGTAAATTAATTTTCTAATACATTTTATATGGATGACATTTTTGACATGAAATTAACTGAAGTTCAAGTATTGCCTCTTAAATAAATAAGGAATGCTAAAATGAAAAAACATCTATATCATATCTATAAAATAAAGTCGGGTTAGTTACACCATTTATATTTCGAGAACTGCTGGACTCGGAAATGCCACATTATTACACCTGGAACGCTTCATCGAAGAAATTTCAACGTCGGAAGCAAGACGATGTGGTTCCTGGTCATCCGGATGTGCGTTCTACTGATGCTCTTGGTCGTATTTACACAGTTAATCCGAAGAATGATGAATGCTTCTATTTGCGGTTGTTGCTGGTGAATGTTCGTGGGCCAACATAATTTGAATCACTACTAACTGTTAATGGTATAGTGTGCCCAAAATTTCGTGCTGCATGTCAAGAGCTCAATTTGCTTGAAAACGATACTCATTGGGGCACGACAATCGCTGAAGCAATTATTTCTGCAACTCCAAGTCAGATACGCACATTATTTGCTATCATCATTTTGACAAGCTTCCAATCGAATCCACGTGACCTGTGGAACAAATACAAAGATGACATGTCAGAAGACATTTTACATAGAATTCGTGTCAGTTCAAGAAGTCCCGATCTTTAGGTGAATGATGAGATGCATAACCAGGCTTTGCTCTTGATCGAAGACATGTGTTACCTCATGTGCGACAGTTTGTTAGTCAGGTTAGGCATGCCAGCGCCAGATCGAGTAATAAATGACGCNGCATGCCAGCGCCAGATCGAGTAATGAATGACGCATTTAATCTAGAATTAGAATGAGAACGTGAATATGATCGACATGAATTAGACCAATCAGTTCAAACGAATGTGCCCCTGTTGAACCCCCAACAGAAGAAAGTGTATGATACATTAATCAAAGCAATTGATGAGGGAAATTGTGTCTTATTTTTCCTGGATGCCCCTGGTGGAACTGGGAAGACATTCCTCATGTCATTGATTTTGGTCACTGTTCGAGCGATATCTGACATTGCGGTAGCAGTTGCTTCTTCTGGAATAGCGGCCACATTGTTAGAAGGATGCCGTACGGCTCATTCAGCGTTTNTAGAATGAGAACGTGAATATGATCGACATGAATTAGACCAATCAGTTCAAACGAATGTGCCCCTGTTGAACCCCCAACAGAAGAAAGTGTATGATACATTAATCAAAGCAATTGATGAGGGAAATGGTGGCTTATTTTTCTTGGATGCCCCTGGTGGAACTGGGAAGACATTCCTCATGTCATTGATTTTGGTCACTGTTCGAGCGATATCTGACATTGCGGTAGCAGTTGCTTCTTCTAGAATAACGGCCACATTGTTAGAAGGATGCCGTACGGCTCATTCAGCGTTTAAACTGCCGTTAAACTTTCAAACTACTGAACAACCGACATGTAATATTGCGAAACGCTCCGCAATGGCCAAGGTTTTAGTAGCATCTAAAATCATCATCTGGGACGAATGCACAATGGCGCACAAACGCGCATTAGAAGCACTTGACCGAACATTGAAAGATCTGCGCAATGACTCGAGATGTTTTGGAGGCGCAATGATTTTACTGTCTGGCGACTTCCGCCAAATACTGCCAGTCATTCCAAGATCGACTGCTGCCGATGAAATAAACGCTTGCCTCAAATCATCAAATCTGTGGCGCTATGTGAAAAAACTTCAGCTGGCAGCAAACACGAGAGTTGCATTGCTGAACGATCCATCTGCTGGAGATTTCTCCAAGCAATATATGACTATCGGCAATGGCCGTGTTCCTGTCGACGAATCAAGCGGATTAATTTCATTTCCTCCGAATTTTTCCAATTTCATCTCATCGAAAGACGAGCTCATCAAGAAAGTGTTCCCGAACATCATTGCTAATCACAAAAATAACAAATGGTTGAGTGAGAGAGCAATTTTGGTGGCTAAGAACAAAGATGCGGATGACTTAAATATAGTAATTAAGAATCAAATTGTTGGTAATCTGCATTCATTTCAATCTATTGACTCTGTAATAAACTAAGACGAAGCCACCAACTATCCAAATTAATTTTTAAACTCCTTGGATGTACCTGGCTTTACACCGCACAATTTACAACTGAAGGTTGGCTCGGTAGTAATAATGCTTCGAAATCTAAACCAACCAAAAGTATGCAATGGAACGCGTTTGGTGACAAGAAAACTGATGACCAATATGATTCAGGCGACGATACACAAAGGAAAATTCAAAGATGAGGAAGTTCTCATTCCGAGGATTCCTATGATACCAACCGATATGCCCTTTGAGTTTAAACGACTTCAATTTCCTATTCGTCTTGCATTCACCATGACGATTAACAAATCTCGAGGCCAATCCTTGAGTGTTTGTGTTTTGAATCTAGAAATGCATGTTTTCCTCATGGTCAATTATACGTGGAATGTTCACGCGTCNCCAACCAAAAGTATGCAATGGAACGCGTTTGGTGACAAGAAAACTGATGACCAATATGATTCAGGTGACGATACACAAAGGAAAATTCAAAGATGAGGAAGTTCTCATTCCGAGGATTCCTATGATACCAACCGATATGCCCTTTGAGTTTAAACGACTTCAATTTCCGATTCGTCTTGCATTCGCCNCAAGGCCAACCCTTGAGTGTTTGTGTTTTGAATCTAGAAATGCATGTTTTCCTCATGGTCAATTATACGTGGCATGTTCACGCGTCGGCTAACCATCGGATTTATTTGTTCTTGCGCCTGATAACAAAACGAAAAATGTCATATATCACAAGGTGCTTCACTGAAGAAAATTAACGCGAGTACAACCCATGCAGCAAAATACAGCTGACACGCCATTGAAATACTTGATTTTTGTACTTTTATTGATTTTTTATTTTCTTTATATATATTATCCTAATAAACCATTGAAAATAATAAATTTTGAGTATTAATTTTATTTTACGTTAATAAAATACTAAATAAAGCTAAACTAAAAGTTAACACAACATTCATTGACTGTTAGGCGGTAAGAAGTCCACCGGGTCAGGTAGTAAATAATAAACCCGTATAAGAACAAATATAACTAAATATGGCAGTTTAACTTAGGCTCGAAATTAATAGCATAATCACCACTGATAATGACCTTGTAAATGCTGTAAATTCATTTGTTTTCAGTGGCAGCTCAATTTTTATCGAACCCAATAGATTTCAACGTAGAAAAGTTTTATTAATAATAAAGAAGGATTGCAAAGTACAAGTACAGTTAAATTAGAATAAACAATTGGAAAAGAAATAGACAATATTGCATTTTTTTTTAATTAATATATTTTTATGGCTTAAAAAATTAAAGTATCAAATCTTGACGAAAAAATATTTACTTCAATCTTTTGCTCTTTTATTTAATTAATCCTTTGTACAAGGAATATTCTCACAAACTCAAATTAGCTAAATTGTTGCGCTTAAATATGTACGTGCATTATTTATATATATATGTATGTATGTATATATATATACACACACACACATGCAATATGGAGGGACCAGAGCACAAGTAGACCAAGTAAATTTTTTATAAATACTGGTAAAATTCGTAATAATACTGAAATAAATTTAAATACAGTCCATACTTTATTTCAGAAGCAAAATATTAACAAAGATGTAGACAAAATTATCCCTAGAAAAAAAAACATATATTTACATAAACTTCATTTTTCTCATTAATATTTCTACGTTATCAAGTTCTGCACTGGGTCCTCCATATAACGCAAAAATTACTGTGTAAGAAAACTATTAGGCTCATAGGCATGATGTGAATAACAATAATGTTCTAAAGGTTGTTTTATAAAGGACCTGTTATATGCTTAATAATATATTGAGTAAAAAATAAAAGAATTCTAAAAAAAATTCTGCTGTTAAGTATGTATTTCATGTTTCTAAATGTATCATAGATGCTCCTGAAAAAGGCGACTTACCGTGTGATATTTTCTGCGATATTTTAAATCGTTCGACTTACAACATCAAAAATTACTTCTGGGAAAGTTGTTTCACAATGATATAAAATGCCGTAATTTTAATTACTTAAATCATATACCACATAAAACAATGAATATATGTTAGTGGTGATAGNTGATATAAAATGCCGTAATTTTAATTACTTAAATCATATACCACATAAAACAATGAATATATGTTAGTGGTGATAGTGACATTGTGGTAACTGAATGGGCAATAGCAGACACACACACGCACAACTAACCATAGACACAAAACATACACAAATAATCTCACATACTCACACAGCCACACACAGTAAAGTGATCTCATAAGCCTTTATTTCGCTAAAAAGTACCTGATCCCAACTCACTGTCTAAGATTGCTATCACATAGGAATTGGTCATATATGTTATGGAAAAGTGTAAGCTTTCTGAATTTACGTTTAAAAAGTTTTTATTCGCAATCAGAAATATCAATTTATTTAAACATAGAATACAAATTTTTCTAATAATTTTATTTCAGAAAGGTTGGGAAATTTTNTGATATAAAATGCCGTAATTTTAATTACTTAAATCATATACCACATAAAACAATGAATATATGTTAGTGGTGATAGCGACATTGTGGTAACTGAATGGGCAATAGCAGACACACACACGCACAACTAACCATAGACACAAAACATACACAAATAATCTCACATACTCACACAGACACACACACAGTAAAGTGATCTCATAAGCCTTTATTTCGCTAAAAAGTACCTGATCCCAACTCACTGTCTAAGATTGCTATCACATAGGAATTTGTCATATATGTTATGGAAAAGTGTAAGCTTTCTGAATTTACGTTTAAAAAGTGTTTATTCGCAAACAGAAATATCAATTTATTTAAACATAGAATACAAATTTTTCTAATAATTTTATTTCAGAAAGGTTGGGAAATTTTNTCAGAAATATCAATTTATTTAAACATAGAATACAAATTTTTCTAATAATTTTATTTCAGAAAGGTTGGGAAATTTTGGACTACAGACACATTAGCACAGTACAGTAGAGTGATGTTCTGTGTTGGTGAAATTCTGAAATCTGATTGGCCGCACATACGAGTACGTATGCAGTAATACCACTCGTCACATAGGCCAATAACATTTTAGAATGGTACCAGAACAGCGCAAATCCTTCTGCAGAAATTAGTTGCGAAAACACACACATGCACACACAGACAATACATTATAAATTATTAGTTTCACTATTTTTTTTGTATACTATTGATGACGAGAAAATATTACTCACTATTATCTGCTAATTTAAAGCTGAAGTCACAAATATTTATGTTCTAAGACAGATTTTTTAAGCAAAATTGTTTTTGTTCATAGGTTAAGAAGATCCAAAGTGTGATGTTATTAACAACTAGTGCTACACACATCAGACACACAAGTGTGACTTAAATTGTTACCGAATACAAAATACTAACGTTATTTCTTTGGTGTAGTAGATAGCCTTTTTATTTACTTATATTTAACTCACACAATGATAACTGTATATTGTTGTAACAAATTGTAACATTTACATTTGATATAAATGCATGTTTTTTTTCTTTGAGAGTATGTCACAATTTATTGTGTCCTAATTTTTATATAACCCGTCTAAACAAAATGGCTGTTTTATACGATATTAGATTACCATTCATAGCAAGACAATTAAGGAAAATCTTTCATATAAAAATACGGACCCTTTAATTTTTTTTTATCAAAACAATTATACATTTTTAATCGTCTTTAGTACCTTATTTGTCAGACGTCTAACTAAAATTTTATAATGGACTGACTTGTGAGAATTTAAACGTAAATTCTCTGCTTATAATTTAACGTACACACTTCGCGTGCCTCAAGCAAATTTAGCAGATATGCAGGAGAAATATCTCCGTATTTTAACGTCGTAATCAAACTGCGACTACTGAATTTGTGGAAGGAGAATGTGCTTAATTTCGTTTATCTTAGGTTCATGCACATTTAAATATAAATTTGCAATTTGTAACATTTAATTGCGATTCTAACAATTTATGGCTACCTCTGATCTATGCACGACTGAAGTGAGTCGGTCCATGACAATGTTGGTGGAAGGATACAAAACGAGCAAGTAACGATTTCAAAAAAGCTGTTTAAAAGCAAAATCTTACAGTGATAAATACACGTGTTTTATGTGCGTTTTAAGCATGCATACTAAAGTTCGTTCAGCAGAAGCAAATTATTTTGTACGTATCATATGATATAGTTTCACGCTGTGATGTAAAATAAAAGTTTGAAAAAAAATGCGACAATGGTGAAAAATTCCTTTTTAAAAATAAAGGTATAAAAGGAATTAAAAAAAAAAAAATTTATTTATTTTTCGTCAACATTTAAAAAAATTAACAAAATTTATACGTTAGCTTATATTTATAAAAAAATTGCTACCAAGAATATTTTCTTGGAAACATGTTTCGTGGTTCGCCGTATTTCAATTTTAACATCTGATAGAAAAATTTAAGTAAAAAATAGTAAGAAGTTGAACTTCTAGCGCAGGTGAACCAAGAGGCAGATTTCAAAGAAATAGTAACATTTCACTACTGTGACCTCAAGAAACATGTTACCTGAAACAAAATTTTGCTTCAAAATTTTATATTTCTTTGCAGGATTTAAATAATTAATTTGAAATTCCTCATACATAAAAAAAACATGGCGAATAGTATTTTCTATGTAATTTATATTTTATCGAGTTATAATTCATATGCTGTCGTAGAAAATTGTAATAACATAAAAATGTAGGAGAAATAATTGGTACTTGAGGAATTTTGCTCACGTTGCCATTTGTGAACGGGAAAAACGCAAACCACACAGTGCTTTTCGTCGCGGGTACTTGGACACTTCCCGTCGCCGGTCTTAAAGAGCTACTAAGATTCTGGTCGTGCTCTCGCCACACCCATCGGCGTTGGTCATTGGGGATCTCCCCCTCCCACACACGCACACCCACACGCATCTTCCTGCCACCTTACACGGGCTGTTGCGAGGACGTGACTCGAAGCACGCACGCATTTCGCACCTGTTCCTCGAGCGCGGTGTTTGGCGAGTTGTTCGCGAAGCCGTCAACGGAGTCGACGCCGACGGACGCGATCGACTCTGCGTGCAGGAAGTCTAACGCGTGTTACGTGTCGACGCGCCGAGGTCGGAGTCGAACGAGTGGGACGTGGGTTTTCGAACGTTTCTCGACGCGTCGACCACCCGACGTTAACTCGACGTCCGCGCGTCTGCATCCTGATTGACGACGCTCCGGCATCGGCAGCGACTCTGCAAATAGGTTCAGGCTCTTCTCAGTGAACCAAGCCCTTATGAAATCAACATTTTAAATTAACCCACTCCCCCTACCTGCCTAAATGACTTTCAAGTGCCCAGTAAACTTCGTAATGACGAAGGGAAAGAAGTGATAGTCCATTCACAGGTTACTTCCAACTTTTCTGAAGCCCTGTAAATGTTCTACTTCCAGGATATTCCTCCGCCTTGTGCAAGCAAAGCTTAACCGAGTCTACAAAATTGCACTAAAGGGACAACATGCCGCATTCGTGCGTACTCAGTGTAAACATATTTTGCTTAAGAACTATTTTTTACCAGCTATTGCCAACACATATTTTTGCCCTGTTTTTATTCAAGTGAAGAATGTACATTTTTTTTNAACTATTTTTTACCAGCTATTGCCAACACATATTTTTGCCCTGTTTTTATTCAAGTGAAGAATGTACATTTTTTTTCATATTTATTACTTTTACAGCAACACAAAGTATCTTTGGTATCACCGGAATTAATAAAAAAATATCAANTTTTTTTTCATATTTATTACTTTTACAGCAACACAAAGTATCTTTGGTATCACCGGAATTAATAAAAAAATATCAAATTTTATTTTTATACAAAAAAAAACCAAAGTGGAATTCAAACCAGCATTTATTTTCAAAAAATTGTACATATAATTAATTTTCTAGCACTCTAAAGGGTTAACACAACTTGTACTGCCGTTATACTTAAATGTGATCTTACCACTTTCATTTCCCACCCCATTCCTGCAACCCTGAGAAAATACACAGATGCCGACACATAATTTGATATATTGCACTGTGAATTTCAAATACATACAGTTCTATAAATCTGTGAATCTTCTCTGCGCAACACCGAAGTTCCATGGGATGAATCCACCCATACTATTTCATTGTTATTCTTTTGCATTGTTCAACGTGTACGACCTAATGAAAGCTAGCCATTGCCACCAAGAAAAATTATCGTAAATATTTACCCCGAAACACGCTCTTTGTATGCTTTTTTCTCGTGATGTGTATTTCCAGTATGAGGTTTTATAGTATATGCGTTATCTTGCCATTCGCATCGAATACCTTCCTTTAGTTGAATGGGTCAGTTTTGCCATATATTAAATTTGATTGGGGGTGTGCTTATGTGGAGAAGCCAACAGCTATGTTTTTCCCCAGTCGAGCGAAACACGTGCAAATATCCTTCGAATAACTTCTCTCGATGTGGGGGCATATATCTTTAGACTGTGATGGAATGCAGATTGGGCCTCCACGAAACCATTACCATTAATCAACCCAGACCCTGCCACGATTCTTTGACGTGATGGTTGCTGGCACGATGGTGGATGCTCATCCTAAACCCTTGGTTTTGTGGGAAGTACACTCGCACCCTGCTATGAAGAAGACTGTACACAAGTGTTTTTGGCAGGTGAAGGTCCTACAGCTACGCAGGTTTTCGCATGTCTCTGCAAGTTATCGCGCCTAGCAAATGCCATTCCACATTTAACACTCTTATATGTCACTCAAACTGCATTATTTGAACGTTCGTATTTTTCGTGTCTTCGAATACATTTGGTGAATGCAAACGAAGTGTAACAGTTGCGTCGTTCGTAGGAAAACTTCAACAAAGAAGACACTCAAATCGATGTTTGAACATTATCAAGGCATGTAATTGCAGATAGTGTACACTACAGTAGTGTTGTCATAATTTCGTTGTCCATACATAAGTTGTGAAAGGTTTTATACTGCTCATTTTAATTTCACGTGTACTTTAGCCATTACACGTTTGCTACATAGGGGCTACACAAATTTAAAAATTAATTCACTGTGTCATTAGGACGCTGTTACGTGCCCAATTATTTCTTGAAACAATTTTTTTCACAACATTTATACACACTCAATGTATTGTATCTACATTCGTTAACCCCAGGAGTCCTTTCTCTTCTTGCTCCCTGAAGTCCTTAACCTTCAACCTATGCTCTCTAACTCCTCTCACCCCTACACTCCGCAACAACAAGGCGAAACAACGGGTCGTCGACCACAGCCGGCTCCGCCTACAGTTTTGGGCTCTTGCAGAAAGTGTTGGCCAGACCTAATTCCCACTACGACTGGAAGAAGACACTTCGTCCATGTTACATGCCTTCGGTACTTCTATATGTTCTCTATGCCTTCGGCACCGCCGGAACTAGGAGACGAGCAACGGTTGCCCCCATTTCACACTTCACACACTGCCCAGCAAGCGTCTCGCCTGCTGTGCGGGATGTTACTCGCACGCACATCACGAACTGGCTGAAAACATTTTCTTTCTCTTATCTCCACCTTATCTATCATCTACAACCCGCCCTTCTCTCGAGATGGGGTTATCTGGTCTCACTTCGGGGGTGTTGTTACGATTGCAGCACCAGCCAAGATGTGCGATCCGGAAGGTGGTCAGCGGTGGCCTACTAAAGAGATTGGGTCAGCACGAGAAGCACTGCGAAAGCATAATCTATCGGCACAAAATATGCAAGTTGAAGCGTATTATGGTCCATTTCATATAAGAAGGCCAGATTATGACAGTCAGTGAGTGGTACTTGACGTATACAAATCAAACAAAGTGCCATTTACAAAATCCTGTATCAGCTAATGCACGAACGAACAAAAGTTAAAAATTACATTGGCTTTTCTGAGTGCACTGCCGATGCACATCACAAAAGCAGAAAATACGCAGATAAGAAAGAGTTCGTATATTAATTGATACATTTTATTTTACGAGGTCACAAGACAATGGTTGTTAGTGTTAAAAACTAAACATCGTGATAATATAGTTATATATAGGTGTTCAAAATGAAATGTACAATAGAACGATACGACGTGGAAAAGTTTTCTGAAGATGTGCTAACTTCAGAAAGCTTTTTCACGTCGTATCATCTCTCTCCACCTCGCTTTCAACACGTCCTTGATATTAATTCCAAAAGCATACAGAAATATTGCATAATATTGTTGAATTATTATTTCTAATAATTTGACGAAACGACTCGAATTTGAAATATATTTCCAGCCCGTAATATAAGAACTATCAAATTTAAAATAGACCCTATCTGGTGACCAAAAAAAGGGTTGCTCAAACTTCGCCGTGGCGTGCTGTGCGCGCCATCTGTCGGATCTTTTGCAAAGTATTACCAGCCAAAAATGAACCGCTTTCCTGCGCGATATATAACGAATTTACAAATATATGCCAATAGTTATATTTTTCCACGAGCTCTGCATAATTTTTAAAGTAACATATATTTCATGTACAACGATTTGGAGTACAAGTAATTTATATTTGCCCGGTAATCGTTCGTTTACGTAAATTATATGCCATATTGTTCTCTCGAAACCCATCTCCTTGTTTTCGTAGGAAGTGAGACACGCGTGAATAGTTTTTAACCAATTCTAACGTTATTCCACGTCACATATTTCCAACTCGAATATATTAGCTATAACGTCCAAAGTGTGATAATAGATACAACAGAACATCTCGCAAATGTTAACCCAAATTCACTATCTCGGACAAATTAAAAAAGAGTTATCAAATATCTGATTATTTGCAACATTTTATATTTTTACTTTTATAACCTACTAATTTTTTTTTAACAGGTGTCAGTCTTAAAACATCTTAAAATTCGTTTAGCATTACAGTAAAATGACAAGCGGATTAGCTGACGGCGTGTTGAAAAAAAATACAGCCCCGACTTGACGGACAGCTAGTGGCGGAAGGATATGTAGATGTAAACAATGGCGCTACTTTCACCGAGCTGTCAAAAAGTAGCCTTCTTATATGGTGCAGAATATAATTAGGTCTGGCTGACACCGAAATATGGCCATCGGCTGACAACCATAACTCCGCCCACGCCAAGCTATCGACGAATAGGAATGAGTTGTAACATACATTAACAGGAGATGGGCGAAAAGAGTGATCTGGTGATCCGAACCAAGAGAGAGGGTCTTCGTGGAGCGTCGGCGACGCGAAGCGGACATAAGACGGCAGGGTTCTAATCTCCTACTCTTCAGGGGTGAGTTGTTCAGGGGAAAGAGAGCAATTCCTACCCAATCCTCCCCTAACCGGTTCCCGAGGACTTGTAATAATGTTACCTAGCTTTTAACAAGCACTGGTAGCCTTAATAATTCTTTATCACCCTTTCCCTTCTGTCTTCCTTTAAGTTGGTGTGTCAACTTAAGTGGCATCCACAACAATACATAGCGGTCAATGCTACATTCAGAAGTAAATTGTGCAATTTTAACTGTCTGTGCTCTGTTTGTAACGTAATTTCATTACTCCATTGATACTGAACTCGTGGACATAATTTTAATGTAATTATTTTGTTCCCAGTGGTGGTATCCAAAGCACGTGGTAGATCGTCTGCCTCGGTCGGGAGTCTGACATTTGTGAACGTACCCTATCGAGAAGCGTCGTTTTTAGAGCTGTTGGTATTGTGAACGCGGCCATACGCGCACAGCAGTAGCTCGGCGAGAGAAAGAGAGGTAGAGATAGAGCTAGAGAGAGAGAGAGAGAGAGAGTGAGCAAGAGAGAAATATCTGGGGGGTGTGCTGGCGCGGAGTCGTCGGTGACTTTGAAGCTCACAAATAGCCTGCGGCTTAACAGATGACAGGAATGGGCCATTAGTTCGTTATAAACAGCCCAGGCGGTGTGACATGGGGGTGCACACGTGCTCGTGGAGTGATTTCGGTTTCCCCTCCCGCCTTCACCGTCCTACCGCCATGTCGCTTTGCGTGTCTGGCGGGAAGGATAAAATAGAAGGATGAAAGTGGGGAGTGAAGCTGACACAGCTAGCACGACTCGAAGAGCTAGCTGAATTGGTAACGACGGAGGGAAATAGTTCCATGTATAATTTGTGGACGCTGAAATTGTTTATTTTGCTTTCTGTTTTTTTTTTNTAACGACGGAGGGAAATAGTTCCATGTATAATTTGTGGACGCTGAAATTGTTTATTTTGCTTTCTGTTTTTTTTTTAATTGCGTAAAAGTGTAAAAATTGGGATTAGCAAATTTAAAAACTTTTCTAATGACTGTACAGTTNGTTTTTTTTTTAATTGCGTAAAAGTGTAAAAATTGGGATTAGCAAATTTAAAAACTTTTCTAATGACTGTACAGTTTCACTCGACCAACGTAGAAATTAAAGTTATCAGGCCCATAGTATTGTTAATTTTACACGTGGTGGTGGAATACACAATAGAAGTAGATCTTAAGAAGGGCTTTCAAAAGTGCTCAGTTTACCGTGAACAGACTCTAATACTAAGTAAACTCTCGCACCCCAATAAGTCGGATGGATAGATCGGGTTTCCGTGCAAAGAGACGGACCGGTTTGCTCGTTGTAATTTTCGTCGGTAATCGCCGGCACAGTAAACGAAACCGCTGTCTCGCAGCCTAAGAAAATATTCGTCTGCGTGAAGACGGTATTCGGAGCTATTCGTCGTTTAGCACGGAGGCACATTCAGACATCTTCGTCGTTACAACAACTTTCCCCACTCCAAACTAGTCGAACGTTAGTGCCTGTCCACCATTTTACAACATACTAAGTATTACTGGAATCACACAAAAAATTGCACAAGTCTGTGGAAAAATAATTATTTAAAGATAAAAAACACGCTTTAAATATTTGTAGCTCGTGAAAAATAGCGTATAATTAGAAACATTTGTACTACAAAAAACGTTATACAGTTATGTTTTATTTTGTGGGGAGTGTGAAACTGTATTCCATGGCCACGTAAAACTGTGAGTATTTTTTTTCTTTCCGAGAATGTTTGCACGGGCCGTGGCCAGTTTGTCTTGTTAATCATTTGTATTTGCGGAAAAGAAATATTTCGTCAAGGCCAAGTGAAGGAAAGTTAGCAACTTTAAACTGTAGATGTCACTTGAAACTATCATGATCAACAAACAAGCAAATGTACACATTTTAATATTCGTAACATTTGTATCCACAGAATAGTACGCCTATAACGTAAAGCCATGAAATTTGATAATTTTTAATAAGTTTAAAAATTGACTGGATTATAGTTTGTTAGGGGTCATGTTAATGGCTTAACTGTATTACTAACCTTTTACCACATAGGCGCTGAATTTGATGAGAACTAAATAACCTCCCCTTCATTTTTACTGTACACGAAGTCTAGTTTTTAAAACGCTGATAACTCTTCAGTGTAAAATATATTCATTTTATAAAAATCGAGCATATTTAGTTACTGAGATTTGCGTTATACATTGTAACTTAAAAGTTGGTTTTATGATTATTAAATGACGTGAATTTTATTATCATCTTCTCTTTGGAATCACTGCTAGGAATTGTTGTCATTTTGTGGCAGAATATATTCGTTATATTAAAAGTTAATAATTATCCGTTTCATTTACAGTTCGGTGTGTGGGATGTTATGGTATGATCAGGCCTTAGCTGAACGGCTTGCCTGATCACACCTTCAAACATTAAGCCTAGAGACGAGCGGGATTGCAACGCCACCATTTGGTCGTCGATCCTTGCTAAAGAAGACAGTTGCAGAAATCCCCTCCATCGGTCACTGAGCGCAGAACCACGCGCTTTATATAGGCCGGCGTTACACCCGAAACAGCGTCTTTTCGTCTTTAGTCCTTTGGGCGTCGACCCGACCAGCGAAGCAGACCAGGAATATGGGTGTGTCCAGCCGGCGTTAACCGTCTCGTAGAATCAGCCTCCGGCTGCAACAAGGTAATGACTTTCCAGTTAGGTTTAATTAAAATGGCGTCAATTAAATGTTAATAATAATCATCTTAAATTCAATGTAAAGCTCCCCCGATAAGTAGTAACATAACTAGTTATTGTAAAAGCTTAATGTTAATAAACCTCATCAGATACTGTTATGCTCTACCGAATCATGAAGTATTATTGAGCTACGCCCCTAGCAACTTTCAAGTACGAATTAGCTGAAAAACTTAGTTCGTAACATGTAGTACAGTAGGCCTACCATAATTTTTTTATTCGATTTGAAATTTACTGTGCCAGCCCCGAAAAATTCGAAACGGTATTCTATTAGAGGCCGAAATACAAAGGTACGCAGCCTAGACTTTAATGTTCTGAACAATGTTTTCTAAATAGCAATTTACTTTATAGCAACACATACACATTCACAAACCGCGGTCAAGAATTAGATCTCAAAACATAAAAACGTCTGGGTTATGAAACAAATAACTTAACACCTCGCCACATATTACACTGTGAACAAACACATGTTTATCTCCATTTGTGTACTAAGACATACATTTATAATAAAATACTTGTACAGTTGTGTGCTTGTAATAATATTTCGCACCTAAAATATACTGCATTACGTTATGTATAATGTTTAAGATGGACGGACGCGTGTAATGCCCGTTTGTAATAAATACAACGAAGCTATTGACGCGTTGTACTCGTAATGTAAATGTATGCATATGAGAAAAAATTAGAACTCCTTACAAAAAAAAACACGTGCTGCACAGACCTCGTACTTCACAGATATGTCTTTCCGTATCCTTCAAATATACGGCCACATCTAACAACAACCCCCACCATATTGATCTAACTACGAAATGCCAGCCTGCCGACAGCTTGTGAGCAGTTGGTTAGTTCCGACTCCATTCTTGCCAACTCGTGACGTCAAACGACCTTCATTTCAAGCTTAGAATACCAATAGCTGATAGTTTTAAAGTAACTGTTTTCTATCGTCGGGAGGCGAAACTTAGAAAAAACCCTCCTATCGCGTCGTCGGGACATTGGTAAAGGCGAAAAAAACATTAAAGAACTGACTTTCGGTTTATGGGCAAACGTAAGGAAAATTCGACGTATTTCATTCCTAAACTCACATCGAATTTGA
The DNA here is from genome assembly GCA_002778355.1 of Clitarchus hookeri. Taxonomy (NCBI): domain Eukaryota; kingdom Metazoa; phylum Arthropoda; class Insecta; order Phasmatodea; family Phasmatidae; genus Clitarchus; species Clitarchus hookeri. The sequence goes on along the minus strand of NQII01003652.1, from coordinate 163,362 downwards.
AGAGTGAAATTATTTTTTAAGCACTAAGAAGGTGGCAGCATAGATGTGCATGTCTCGCTAAAAACTAGAACACAGTGAACTTTAGGGAAGGTAATATCAGAGACTCTAGCTAACCCGGTACTTGGGATACGTTACAGCATTGCAGCATGTTTGATATATGCTCCTTTTGACGCAACTATTAAACGTGTCCCTCATTGTGGTAACCAACGAAAGAAAACATACCCCAGAGGACAGTGGAATGACACTTTCAGAACATCACGCATGCCAGAAAGATTGTTTTCGAGCTACCAAACATAGTTAAATAAAAGGTTTATCTGAACTGTTCTATTTTATAACGTATCGTCAACTAGTGTGGCTTCGGCTCATTTTTCGCTCATTTCGTCTTAAAAACTGCGTTAACAGTCCAACAGCTATTACCTATTATTTTTCCAATATTTTCTATTAAATAGAAGAAATTCCAATGAACAATTAAACATCCAATTTCAAAACTATAAACATTTTGTAACCTCCAAAACTATTTCCAAAGAAGTTGGACAATCTCACCTCGACTTTGTCTCGAGGTATGATACAGCTTGAATAATCGTTTAAGAAGACCAGTGAGACAATGTAACCCCATTGTTACTTTGAAAAAAATCAACCAATTAGATAAACACATAGCTTTGAAGCACATAATTTTTTTTCTTCGAGCTAGCAAATCTACCTAGTGGAATCCACGATCCCGAGCTTGTTTCTGTACACCACACGGGAGATAGCGCCACTTGAATGCTCCAAGTAGNCCTAGTGGAATCCACGATCCCGAGCTTGTTTCTGTACACCACACGGGAGATAGCGCCACTTGAATGCTCCAAGTAGTGGCACAAAGACACCTCACGGCAGACAAAGCCACCCCGGTTGACGGTACTGCCCGGAACGAGCGAATCTACGACTTGAGCCTGTATTGAACTTTGCTCCAGACTTTTAATCAGTAAATGATGCACGCAAAACCACGAAAACATTGCACGCTAGTTCAGAGTATACCACCTTAGCAGCGATAAGGTACAGTACTTCATCGTTCCCTTGCGCATAAACAGCTGCAGGTAGGCGGTCGGCTTAAGACCTGTGCTTAAACTGCTCAAATTCCAATAAACACCTTAGAAGTCATGTTGCACGTATGCCTAGATCTCAGAGCACAGCATGGCATTATTGGAAAGTTATTAATATTTAACTACAAAGAATGTCATGTATGGTACAACNAGATCTCAGAGCACAGCATGGCATTATTGGAAAGTTATTAATATTTAACTACAAAGAATGTCATGTATGGTACAACAGTTAGACTATACATAAATCTATAAATTATGCCATATTTTATTTCTGTATCAGCCTGTATAAATAAAACATAATGATTTTGAAGGAAATATAAAAAATTATGCAATGTATATAATACATAAGGAAAAAAAGTTTGTAGGAACGCTCAGTTTCAATCACTATAGGGGCCGCGGTGGTTAAGTGGATAAACTACTCACCTCCCTCCTAGGTGAACCGGATTCGATTCCCGGCGTGTCCGCTCACGGATTTTCGCATACGGGAAGCGTGTCGGACGATGCCGCAGGTCAGGGATGTTCCATTCCAGCGCTGCCCCATACTCACCTCGCTTCACCCTCATCGGCTTTCAAGACCTGCCGAATCTCTCCACTTCCACTCCAATCACTATAAATCTTACAGTGGCCTACAAAGCAACAAAAAACAGAATTCCCGAGCACTGATCTCAAGTTTGTCCAAAATGTAAAAATCGTGTGTTATCGTGACGTGATTGCTGCTAGAAACATCTTCTTGGTCGATCCGGGGAAAGTACATTTTCATAGGAGAAAACGATCGTAATGTCCAAATTCGATACTCTTGGATCTCAATAATGAGTGACAACAGGTTAATTTCTTAAGCATAAGGGGCATTTCACGTGCAGTGGACAGCGAAAAAAAAAGTGAGGTTCTGAAATTCTATCATATTCGGCCTAATGGTACTTCTGGTAGGTATGAATGTGAACAAATGATATTTTTTTTGTTTGATGTTTATTTGACCAGTTATAGGCTTCTAAAAAATTGTCGTAATTGAAATTACAAAGTGTTGAAAGTAGCTTTTCAAATTTAAAAAATTTACAATAATATATTAAACATAGCGACTTATATCGAAGATGTACTGTTNTGAAAGTAGCTTTTCAAATTTAAAAAATTTACAATAATATATTAAACATAGCGACTTATATCGAAGATGTACTGTTTTTTTGAACTATAAAATAAATTAGAAAAACAAAAAAATATTTCATGTACAAAACCGGGAGTAAACATTTCAAACCAGAGTTTTAGTCACTTTGACCAATTTTTTAATTTTTTTTTTCATTTCAACATATAGATTAAAGTATATTAAAAATACAATAGAAAATTCAAAATGGGATCAGAATTAGTTTAGGAGTTAGATGGATTAATCTACATACGCGTTGCAATGGGCGTGATATCTGGCGCTTGCTTAGGTCGGCTGATTTACGCGAAAAACATACTTAGTATAACTGCTGTTATATCATAATTATAACATAATGAAACAACATTGTAACAACGGAAGAACTCTTTTATTTTGTAATTTTTACAACTTTACAATGGGGATTTATGCTAGAACTGGTCCTTTTTACAAGAAGGCCTCCGGTTGTTGGAATAAAGGCGTGCAACTTTTTAGTTCCTGGAATGGTGATTGCAGATGCAAAACGGGGTTGCAAAAACATTCTCTGACGTTGAATATCGTCTTTGGAGCAGTAGTAAAGGGCTGTTTGTTTTAAAGATGATTTTGCCCATTCTTCTAATCGCATTGGTGTAACAATTGCTCCACTTGAAGGTAACTGTAGACTTGCACGCGTAGCTAAACGTTTGAGGTTGTCCCCTAGACCATCGCATGGCCCCTTTCTGTGAGACATTGCATGAAAAGGCATCTCTGCACTTGCATTAAAATCTTCTCTGCAATAAAATAGATTCACAAAGTTGAATCTATTTTTAAAATGCTGTGAAGGCCNATAGATTCACAAAGTTGAATCTATTTTTAAAATGCTGTGAAGGCCCGTCGGTTATATATATAATTTTAGATACAACTATTGCTTTTTCTAAAAGATGCTTATGTAGTACGTTTTGGAAAGCGTAGAAGGTGGCTGTATAAGTTTTAATAAGTCATCCGAAATCATAACAATGCTGCCGTGCTTTAATTCACTGCCCTCTCTATAATAAAAAACCAACGTTAGAAGTGTTGCCTGTTCGTTATTCCAATGAAAAGATTGAGCAGCATCTTGGACAACAAAACTATAATTTTCTGCAAAATCACATTGTACGAGAATTTGACCTTCATCGATAGTCTCCTTAAGAGTTTTAAAATAAAGCGCCTGTTCCTCTGCAATGTAAGCATGAGGTTTCGCAGAGTCCAAAGCGTCGCATAAGTCATCTACGAAATTATCAGAAGACAATAGTTGAGTAGACATCGTGAAGCGGTCTGTACCAACCCATTTTTAAAACTGCACGTCTGTAACTTGATTGTTATCAAATATGATTTTTAAATGCTCTCGAATTGCACTTAAGCGAGGACAAGAATCACAGCGTTCATTTGGCGTTGTCTTTGTAGACATTAAATGACACGTCGGTTTTGGATTGGGACACGTCATCTTGCGAAGGCAATCCTTATAAGATGAAAGTTGCATGGCAGTTCCAGCTGTAAGATTGCCAATGTCTCCTCCATTCAACATCAGCTTTAGGTTTTGATGGGATGTACAAACACATACCATATGTGATCCAGAGTCGCCTGCGAGAATACATTGTTTGGGTCTTAGAGTAAAAAAAACTTTGTTAAGTCTACCTGGACGTTCGGATTTACATCTTTGAACCTCTGATTAAGTTCATCAATGTTGCACAGCAGAAGCTGTTTTTGTATGTGCGTTCTTTTTTCCATAAACTAATATAACGGATATAAAATCTTTTTTTCCAGGCATTACTCGGCTTATGTCTTCTCGTAGATAAAAACATTTCACCAAGTTTTCGGTCTCGTCTGGTAGTTTACGGCCACCGCGTGGGTTTGGAGATGACAGATATCGAATTGATCGACAAGTTGCTTTGCTTTTCTCGCTTGTCGCCTGGATGTTCCAAATTCTTCTGCAAGTTTATTTTCACTCCATGACATAGGTACTATAGTCAATATCATAGTCTTCATAGAAGTAGAAGTAGATGGATCATTAAATTTCTCCTTTAGCTGCTTCAAAATATCTTGGTTTTCTATGGTTGTGTCGGTTTGGGTTGAATTATGTTTAAACTTATCTTCAGGAATGAACTGTTCATCGTGGGTGTTTTGCGAAGATTCACTCGATGTTTGACTGCACTGCACAATATCTTCATTAGCTACTGGAGGTGTTTCATTTAAAAGTAGTTTCCTACAGGATGCACATACGTGAACATCTAGTGAAAAACCCCACTTTTGAGCTAAACATTCAGAAATTTTCCTTTTTTTTTTATTTTTCGATGAAGTACCAAGCGAAATGTATTAAAAGATCGATCACCGCACGGCGCCATTATAAAATAATAACTCTCTTAGAATATGCACATGTCGCTGAGAGGTTAGAGCAACACTAAAAAAATAACGGAAAATACCAATCCGCTTGGCGTCATTTTTCTATCTCTTTCTTGTAAGAATAGCTTTGATTCTATTTGAAGAATAAGTTGTGCTTCTTGCTGCTAAGAGATGGCGCTACTAGTCGCGTTTCGCTATTACATAATTGTTTTTCCTACTGCTTCCTAATAATGTTTTTGTTCTTTATAAAATTTTATTAGTTTGAATAATACTTACCCCACATCATTTTAAGAGCTTAAATACGCTTAAACGGGATAAAATAACAATAACTCTGCGAGTTTTAACGCAATATCGCGCAAACCAGACGATCTAAGCAAGCGCCAGATATCACGCCCATTGCGACGCGTATGTACATTAATCCATCTAACTCCTAAACTAATGCAGATCCCATTTTGAATTTTCTAGTGTATTTTTAAGATACTTTAAGCTATATTTTGTAATAAAAAAAATTTAAAAAAAATTGGTCGAAGTGAGTAAAATTTTGGTTGAAATGTTTACTCCCGGTTTTGTACATGAAATGTTTTTTGTTTTTCTAATTTTATTTTATAGTTCAAAGGAACACTACCTCTTCGATATAAGTCGCTATGTTTAATATTTTATTGTAAATTTGTTAAATTCGAAAAGCTACTTTAAAAACTTTCTAATTTCAATAACGACAATTTTTTTAGAAGCCTATAACTTTTCAAATAAACATAAAAATGCAAATGCTGAGTGGAACAGGTCTTAAGAGGTTTCGAAAATACGCAATTTTTGAAAAAGACTCAATTTTGTTCGATTTTTCTTTGTTTTTTTTTAACGTGGCTGTACGATATAACATTTTCAAGTATGGAATATCTGAAGAACAAATACCGCCTAGACTAACAGAGGGCAACTTGGATTAGCGTCTTAAGGGTGGCACTTCCACGTTACTAACCAGAATTTAAGCTGGGCTCTCATCTGAAAGTATAACGATAATCATAGAACACAGGTCGTGTGCACAATAATTGGCCGCTATAATTTTGAACCTATTGATTCACAACCGCACANTTTTTTTAACGTGGCTGTACGATATAATATTTCCAAGTATGGAATATCTGAAGAACAAATACCGCCTAGACTAACATAGGGCAACTTGGATTAGCGTCTTAAGGGTGGCACTTCCACGTTACTAACCAGAATTTAAGCTGGGCTCTCATCTGAAAGTATAACAATAATCATAGAACACAGGTCGTGTGCACAATAATTGGCCGCTATAATTTTGAACCTATTGATTCACAACCGCACATAACAGGTACTGTGCATGAGTGCATGAGAAATCCCTACGTAATGCACGAACGGAATGGTTACATTTCATTTATTATGTTGGGGCATGGGGCATGAGGCCAATCATATATACATATCGTAAAAAACGTCGCAAGACCGCAATGCAGAGGATTTAATTTTTGAAGGTTATCAACGTATTTGCAATCGCAAAAGAAAATATTTTAGACAAGCAGACACGTCAACTCTTTAAAATCGCCTGCCCATCCCAAGAACAACATCTTACTTAATCTGCTAGTATAATCCAATTTGTATGTCAAGAGAGCCGAAACATGCAATCATTATTAACCAACACTGCCAATTGACGCAGACTCATCGCAGAAATTCCAATGGCTAAAAACAAAACGCAAGTATTCAATTGTGAAATAACTTCGCACAAACTGCAATGTTCGGCCGCTATGCTCTACGCTGTGTGCCTATGTTTTTGATTGTAAACGCATGGTTAGTCATCTTTGTGGAGGTGCGGCAGAGACATGTTTCACGTTAGTTTCCTGCCCTACATACATGCAGACATACACTTCTGCATGTTCTGTAAGAGCAATGAAACTTGTTTTCCAATATTTTTTATTTTTGAACCAAAAATATGTTAGTCCCATTTTCGTGATGCTTGTGGTACCATCTGACTGGATACCATTTACTTAGAGCGTCTCGGGTATCAACTGACCCACCCCACTTATTACTTAACTGACTTACCTATTGTTACGAATGAGCTATTTTTGCTAATTCATACGTGAAAGGTGCTTATGGGCGTAACTCAATAATGAAACGTGGTTAGGTAGAGCACAATAGTATTAGATGAGGTTTATTGAACATACGGATTATACAATAACTATTTACGTGACTACTGATCGGGGGAGCTTTAAATGGTATACCAAGATGCTAATTAATTGTATCAAATGTTATTACCTAATGCCATTACTNCTGATCGGGGGAGCTTTAAATGGTATACCAAGATGCTAATTAATTGTATCAAATGTTATTACCTAATGCCATTACTATTACAATCTAATTGGAAAGTCACCGCCTTGTTCATGATGCCAAAGGCTAATTCAAGGAGACGGTTAACGACGGCCGGACACACCCATCTTCAGTGGTCTTCTCTCTGGTCGGGTCGACGACAAAAGACGNGACGGTTAACGACGGCCGGACACACCCATCTTCAGTGGTCTTCTCTCTGGTCGGGTCGACGACAAAAGACGCCGCTTCCGGTGTTACACTGGCCTATATCGGGCGCGTTGTTTAATATTTTCGGCCTCGCTTACTTGCCGGTGGAGGGGATTTATACAACTGTCTTTCGCAAGGTGTTGTTGCAATCACGCTCGTGTCTTGGTTCCATGTTTGAAGGTGTGATCCGGCAGGCCGTTCAGCTAAGGCCTGATCACTTCATAACAATCTGCTTCGTGTTGGGAGTACGTTTGCGAACGGTGTACTATAACTTTTACGTGCGGTGCAACTTCTTTATCTGTTGTGATGCCTGTATAATTTAGCGTGTACTGTGTTAAATTTTTGTACATTCGTGTATTTTACATGTTGTGTTTATTAGNGTGATGCCTGTATAATTTAGCGTGTACTGTGTTAAATTTTTGTACATTCGTGTATTTTACATGTTGTGTTTATTAGTAAAGTGCTTTTTATGCACTCTCTTGGTCGCGTAGTTTCCTTTAAACTTTGAGTTTATTATTTATAAAATTTTTTACTATGTCCTGCTATGATAACCTCGGTTCGTGCGCCCCACACCACTATTCACTCACCAACTCACACTCTCACTCACTGACTCACTTACTCACTTAATCGGCCATTTTCTTTTAATGATAAACTAGAATTTGCGTGGAAACCCTTGAATATGAATATTTTATTTTATGCATACATCCTTATTCACCTTTGTATCCATTTTACTTATCATCTGTGATAGACACTACACGAAATGGCAGATCACTGCAAATTTTTTTATATTTTGAAATAAGCCCTTGTTATAAAAATGGTTAACGATATACGGAAATGACAATTCCTGCCCCTCCTAGGTTACAATTTAAAACAACTTATATTATTCTTGATATCCCTCCAGCAGCTACGTGTTCATATGTTGTAGGTAACATTCCCATTATGACGTTATCTGTTAAGACCAAACTAGTTAAATCTGCCTGATTTAATACTTAGAAGTAAATAGTTTCTTCAACGTTTTTATAGTTTTTGTTTTGTTACATCAGTTTTGGCAAACATGCTTTCTTGAATATCTTGAGAAAGAATCACAATGCTGTAAAGGAAGTCAAAAAATTTTCTAGGTATTTTTTTGAAACTAATTATAAAAGGTTGAAACAGGGTACAAAATTTTTTATTCGTGCAACACTATACTAAGAGAAGTAAAGTTTTTGTAATATACGTACCTAAAGTATAGAATATTTCAGAATAAAAACCCCCCAAGTGGAAATTCTAAACAACAGGAAAGTTGCACGAAGTTTGTTACAAGTAACAGAACTAAAACCTAAGATAGACAAAAAAAAAGTGTTTCTTCTTTATTATGTTTGTGAATATACAATTCTAAATACTTTAAAATAAACTTCTTGTAAGGCTTATAAATTACGGATTTTGAAAGCTTTGTTGATTGTAAAATTAAGCATCTTGTGTAGTAAAAAAAAAAGTTCTATCTACGAAAGGGTATATTTCTTTTCGCTAAGGAGTTGTGGAGGAATATTTAAATCATACGTGCATCTCAGGCCTTTACTCTTCGACCACGAACACACGCCCTAGATACCAGGTGTCAGCCCCGGGATTTACCTCCTCGAGTTTATTTATGATACACGGCGCATAAAGAACATCGCTTTAATCCAGGGGGCCCGCCTGATAAACACAGTTGAGTTACAGTCCCACCCTGGCGCGACGCGCGTGTGTAACTGTATTTACCGGAACGGCCTTTCGTGCGGTTTTCTCCATTCCCTTCTGAAGGCCCCGACTCGGCGCAGCCAACCTTAACCACCGAAAATGTGCGCCCCCCTTCGTGACGAACGGGGAGGAGGAAAATTAAGTAAATTATTCGCCCGGGAATAAAAAAGAAAATAAAAGGGGTTGAAATGCTTATTTTTAAAGAGAGATGATGTCGGCAGAATCTGGGTTGTAGGAATGTCGCCTGGGTGAAAAAAAAAGGGGGGTTGGGGGAGAAGGGATAAATGGACGTTTTCCGTCTGCGGAAAGGAAGTGACGAAAATTACCGGGCCGAGGCGTTCTCCTCGTAAAGTTGGCCACACTCGGAGAGATATAACGTTTTTTTTTTGGTGGGAGGGGATGGTAAAAGCAGTGAGGGGGTGTGGAGGAGCAAAGAAGGGGGTTGGATACGGGGCGCCAGCACTCTCTTTTTATTGTTCCCGGGCCAGCGGTGCCCGTCGGGCGTGCACCCAGGACATAAATTCCCCCCACCCCCCTTGGACCCCTATGAGCTGGTAGAATGAAGGGGGTTGGAAACCGCCCATTTCCCCCGCACACCTACTCCACACCCCTCCAGGAGAGCTTTATCTCCGGTAAACTATTTATTCTTCCGGCTGCCGGCGGGTGTGACACGGGATCTCCACCCTGAGCCGTTAACCCTGGCGCCGGTTGGTGTGCCTGCTGGAGAAGGGGAAGGGGGGAGGGTTGTGGATGCCCCGCCCGGACGGTGGTGAGTTATGGACCACGTTGACTTCCCCTTTCACCCTCCCCCTCCATCACAACCCCCTTCAGCGTCAGCGCTTCTCTGCAGTGTACCTCGTCCTGAGCGACACCGTTTATGACGCGCAAAACGCACGCGGGTAAACCTCGGCGCGGGAGAGAACAAAAATAAAAACGATAATAACGTGACTGCCAAACTTGGATACTGCATAACGTGGGTCAGCCACCCAGTTGTCGCGTTGGAAGACTGACGTCAGAATCTCCAACTTTCCCGACATCGTCTTTCGTTAAAGGAAACAAATCATATTCCTAATGCCACAACGGAATTTTTAATAAACAGTCCTGTGTTATTTGCAGTAATTACCTCGTATCAACAAACAATTTTTTTAAAAATATTATTGGGTAGGTACGTTGCCAAAAATTTTGTATTTTTAGAAAGTAATTTTTTTAAAACTGGATTCCAAGATATTTTTTCGTAACGGTACATGTAAATTCGAACAAATTTGACTACACGCTAGGCAGTGCAATGTGTAAAACTAATATTAGATTTTAAACATGAAAGTTTATTGTGAACAGGGAGATACATGAGCAATTGTGTACATGTCTTAAAACTATGTAGTGTAAAGATGTAAAGTGGCGTATTTGTGGTTTCTATACACTTTTTTAATCAAACATAAAAAAAAAAATCACCCCGTGTCTGACGTGCTTGATTGTTTCCTAAATATATTGTGTCACACGCGTTTTAAAATTATATTAACGTAGAGGTACTTTATTTTCGGTTAAATTAAAGAA